>JAJPUD010002970.1:148170-196176 GCA_023553655.1 Myrmecobius fasciatus
TAGTAGTAGTAGTAGTAGTAGTAGTAGTAGTAGTAGTAGTAGTAGTAGTAGTAGTAGTAGAATAATTGCTCTTCTTGGAACTTGAGGGCAGGACCAGGGGCAATGGATGGGAGTTTCCAAAAGGTTAAGTTTAGGCTTAATGCAGGAAAAACAAAAACAAAAAACAAAAACAAACCAAAAAAAACCTTAATTAGAGCTATTTGGAAGTGAAATGGGTTGATGTGAAAAGTAAACAGTACACTCTTCTACTCTTCTTGGAAGTCTTCAAACAAACTTGAAGACTGTTTTTCTTCAGTTTGTTATATTGGGAATTATTATTGTGTTTAGTTTGGATTAGATAGTCCTGAGATACTTTCCAGCTCTCATTTTCTTTGATTCTATGCTGCTGAATGCTTTCTTGATCTTGAAATGTTGCTTGTTCCAGTTCTACACAGTCCATCTGAATCTTGAAGCAGAGCACCATAAATTAAGACATGACTCTAATTGGGTTTTTCAGTTATAACTCTTAAATGTGTTGTTTTTGTTGACTTAAATATTGACCTAAAATGGGGGGAAAATTATTAATTAATTTTTGTGGGATGACAGAAAAATGTATATTCTAGTGAAATTTACATGAATACCTTAAATGTTTATTTGTAAAGTGCTTTTGCTACCTATTTGATATACTGTTCAGAAAACTAGTTTTTAGCAATAAAAAATGAATTATCAAGCATTTGATAAGTGCTTCCTATTTTGCAGGCACTATGGTATGAATTGTGGATACAATGGCAGAAATGAAAAGGCTCTTGACCTCAAGGACCTTGATGTCAAGTTCTTGACCATTTTTATCAGAGAAAACAACATTTATATAAGAAGTGTGGAAAAAGGACAAGGAGTGGCCCTGAGATTTCATTGATATAGAGAATTCTCAGGTGAAGAAAACTCTTCTATCAGTGCAGGTGTGTGCATTCTCTGTAACTTTATAGCCTTAGAATGTTACTTAGACCATTGAGAGTCACAAAACCAGTTGGTGATTCAACAAATAATTATTAAGTGCCTGGCACTCTGTTAAGCACTGGCCAGTATGTGTCAGAGTAAGGATGTGGCTTCAATCATTCTTGGCCTCCAAGACACCTTTCTGTGACTGATAAGCTATGCTGCCTCTTTAAATGTGTAAGTAAATGTAAACACAATTAATACAAGATATTGCTTTTTAGGAAGGAGGCAGGAGTACCTAAAAAAGATTAGAAAAGAGCTTCATACGGATGATATCCTTTAAATGGAGTTTTTAAGGAAATAAGGGGATTAATAAAATATGAAATAAAAATAAGCTATTTAGAAATACTTTTGATGATAACAGAATAATAAAGGTGCTTTCTATACATTAAGATATGCAAAAATAATTCAATAGCCATTTAAAACCACTTTTTAAATTTTATACTGTTGGGACTACGATAGAGAAATCTAGGACAAAAGGTGAAAATAATGGTGAGAGTGACAGTTCAATATAAGAAAGAACTGTCTAATAAGTAGAACTGTCCAAATGATGGGCTACCTTGGGAAAGACTGACCCCTCTGTCTTTGGAATTGATCAAACAGAAAGCACAATGGCCACCTGTCAGTGGCTCTGGATAGGAGATTGTTTCATTGATTGGGAGGCTGAACTGGGTGACCTCACAGGTTCCTCACAAAGCTGGAAATAGATTTATCCTTTGCTGTCATCTAAGCTTGATTTTCACTAGTTTGTAATAGCAGTTGACATTTTATATTTTGGGGCTTCCACCTCCCTCTTTATCAGCACATTTAATTTTCCTTTTCTGAGATGCAGAAGAAGTTCAAGGCTATGATGGTAGAATGAGAAGATGTTGAGTATATCTGCTTTTGTCTTCTGTTTTTTTCTGAAATGTGAGCATGTCAATAATTACACTCATGGGCAGTCCTCCTTGCTTTAACTTTCAATATTGTGAGTTGTATTGTTATTCACAATTTGAACAGCTGTTTTAACAGATCTCTCCTGGGAATTATACTTTTGAATTCTCACATACAGAGATTCACACTTCCATATTGAAGATCAAGATATATTCTTTCAAAGACAAAACTACTTTTTAAAGTGGATTCAGTGTGAGAAGTTTCCATGTTTCTAGATTACATTGTAGGATTTAAAAGTTTACCGGGTGGCAACAGTTAAAATTATTCTGGTAGGTTGTGCTCACTAGCAGCAGCAATACCTTTTTATGGTTTCTGTTTGCTTCTATACCTTTCTCAGTTTCATGGTCTGTTTCAGCTTATTACATCACTCGGTTGGCATCCCTTGCAGAAATGTCAGTAATTCACCTTAGCATTTTTCCCATGTCAGTTGTGGGGTGCAAACTAACCTGCCATCATTTGTCCAAATGCCACCCTTAATGGAATCCTCTTCAATACACACAACACCTTCATCCTGAAAGGTTATGAGTTGTGCCCCAATATAAACATATTTCTCCTACCTTCAGTGTTATTGAAACTTATTGGAGAGTCCTCTTTACATGACTGCACAAAACAATACCTGACAATTTCCTAACAAGAACCTTGCAAAGGCTATTGAACTTTTCACAAAAGTGATGCTTGTGAAAAACATGTCAACCTTTTTCTTCTCTTCTTAATTGCACTGAAATTAAAATGGAACAATTGAGGAAAGCACTGAGAGCTGCTGCTTTGAATGTGTCCAATTGATGCAGCTGCTTAGCTTTGAATAAATTAGAAGGAAGCAATGTTAGCCTACTCAGTGTGCAGAAAGCACAATCATAAAACAATAATAAGTTCACTGAGTCTGTGACAACACAGGATGGCAAGGTTTGATCAGAAATATCTTCAATCCATTTGGAGCAAATAAAATGAAGCTGGGGTCAATCATATTGGAAGCTTTTCTTATTCTTTGAGGAATAAGTTTGAAGCTTGAGGTATATGTTGTTTGACAGAGACATCAAAACTCTCCAGATAATACATCTATTCATTGCAATGCTCATTCCAGTAAAATGTAAGTTGCTAGAGGGCAGGGACTGCTTCATTTTTGACTTTGTATTTTTAAGGCCTGACCCCAACTCTAATCTACTGATTTGACTGAAAAACTCAGAGTAAGTTAAATTTGTCACTGTGCCCGTGATAAATACTTAACAAATACTTGTTGAAAGCTGATAAATTTCCTAATGTGTCCCCTGACTCTCCCACCATGAATATACTTGATTTCATTTGATCTTGGAAGGTAAGTGCTCAGATAGGAGATTGCCTAGGTTTAGGCTTACAATAGAATGGAAAAGCATTTATGAAGCACTTACTGTGTGTCAAACTCTAAATGTTTCCTAGGAAACATATAGGAAAACAAGATAATCCCTGCTTTCAAGGAGTTCCCAAAATAATTAGAACAGACAATACATATAGGAGGGTTCAGATGCAGAGCTGAAAGTCCAGTTTGCTGAGTGGGACAGCCTCAGAAGCAGGTAAACTTAGATCCAAGTTTTTTTTTCCTTGATACCTACTTCCTGATGTGTATAAGAGAAGTCACTTCATTTTTTAGTGTCCCAGGAAACTCTAAGATAAAAATTTCATAACAATTACATTCTTTATGTTGGTAAAGGGACTGTCTTCACCAGAAGTAGCTGTATCAATGAAATCACAGGTGTGGACATTCCTGCTTTCCTCAAAGTCCCCAGTAACTGGTACCTAACTGATGCTTAGTAAACAACTGTTCTATTTCATTGAATTGATAGTAGGATCTATTGATCTATTAATGCCTATTTCAACCATCTATGAACTGCTAGGATATGCTTCTGTTTTCCCCACTGATTCTAGAACCTGGCTTCCAAGATTTTCAAGAAGAAAACGACTTCTTTCTCTGTCATCACCTTTGATGACTTTGATGTTGAGTTGATGTTCGTATCTGTCAGGTTCCCTGACTTCTTCAACTTCTATGCTACCTCAGTTCCCTATTGGAATCTTATGTTTCATTCTTACCTGTAACTTTTACCTTTGAACTCTATTGACTCTTCTCTGTGACTGCCATCTATGATTCTTCCACCTTTCCCTCAGCTTCATCAGATTTTGCCCAGGGGACAAGTCACCCTGTTTGTCTCAGTTTCCTTGTCTGTAAAACAAGTTGGGAAAGGAAATATCGAACTATTCCAGTACCTTTGCCCCAAAAACCCCAGTTCCAAATAGGGTAATGAAGAGCTGGACAAAATTGAACAATAACACTCAACCAGGTATAAGCCATCCTTTGAAAAATCTTTAGGATGACTAGCTTTGTGGAATGGGGAACATAGCAACTTAGTTTTTGACAACCCAGCTCTTTGCTAGAACAATAAGTCACAGAGAGCCTTGAGTAGTTTTCTACTGTCAACCAAGATTAAATGCAAACTCTTCAGCTTAATACCCCTTACAATTTTGCTCCAACAATTTTAACCTTCCAACTTCTTTAGCTTTAACTAACTTTAACCTTACTACCTTTTACAACATTCTATATGTCATTGTAGAGGCAGCTCAGTGGTGTAGTGAATGTTGCACTTGGCCTAGAGTCAGCTAAACCTGCTTTCAAATTCATCCTGTATGAAGTTAGTCAAGTTACTTAACATGTTTAGTCAACTGTCAAATATGGAATAATAATAGAACCTACTTCCCAAGGTTGTTTTGATGATCCAATGATATAATATTTGTTAAGCATTTTGTATAGAACCTGGAACATAAGCCTTAATGATTCCAACCAAACTGATCTTTAGGTCTTCCCCAAATATGTACTACCATTTATACCTCTGTGTATTTTTGCAGGTCATCTGCTACACTTGGTATGGACTCTATATATTTCTGCATTTTGAAATTCTAATTTTCTTTCAACTCTGCCTTAGGTTTGTCATTCTCTATGAGCTTATCTGGATCTCTAGTTAGAAGGGATTCCTTTCTCCCTAAACTTCCAATTCTTCTCTCTTGAACTTCTCATGCACTTATAACACACTTGGAATTGTATGATAATTATGTATCTCATCCACACACTTCTGGTGCCCTAAATTGTCAGTCATTTTGAGAGCAGGGCCCATGCCATTCTTCATTTTTGTATCTCTAGGACCTCATGTAGTACATTGAACTTATTAAATGCTTCATAAATATTTGCTAATATGTTGCACTAAAATGTTTGTAGTTAGATGAAGAATATCCAAGAAAATTAAGTTTTGTCCCTAAGGCTAAGATAAAAATTGACTGGATTGGAACTGGACAATAGTTATGATTGCCAGAAATAGTAATTATATATGTACTGTGGACAGGTAGGACAATCCAAAAGGGAACTAATAAAAGACAATAAAATGGTCTGGATGAGTTTAAATAAATAGAGTTCAGGACTTTGACAATAGGTAGCAATTAGATTTGTAAACAGCTGGATAGATTAGTAGGAGTCGGGCAAATGGTTTGGCATATGATCAGAGCATCATGTTGTGATGATTTGGCATTATCTGGTTAAGCAGGTGATATTAGTGGGGTTTTTTTGTCACCAATACTGGGGACTTGATCAAGGTGCTGCCCCTTTGGGGCTTTAATGCAGTTCTTGATGTCTGTGACTCTATTCTCCTGCCCTCTCAGCATTCCTTCATATCTTTTTTGCTGGTTCATTATGAAAATTTTATCCTTTAAGCATGAGTATTCTCCAAGACTTTATTCTTTCCACATTTTCTTTCTGTATTTATCTTTCTGCCTATTTTTATCTCTCCAGACTTCCTTGTTTCTTTTGAGGGTACCACAATTCTCTCAGTTAATTTTAAAACTTCAAATTCCAACTGCATATCCAATCAGACATAAACAAACTCTTGCCATCTTTACATTCATTTCCTTTTCTCCTCATATCACCCCATATCATAATAGTTCATGTTCTCATCATTGATAACTTGGACTATTTTTATGGCTTGCTAATTGGTCTGTTTTCTTCTAAACTCTCCTATCTCCAACCTTTTTTTCCAGTTTCCAGATTAATCTTTTGAAGATCCAGATCTTATCATGTCATTATCATGTTCAAACCCCATCTACATCTCCTTATCAGTGGACAACAACAACTCTTCCACTTGATATTTAAGAGTATCTTCAATTTGCCTCTGTTTGGTTGGATATTACTTCCCTTCACATGCTATTATAGTCTAGTTGGGCTACCAATGCTCTCTAAATTTGACATCCTATATCCTATTGTGATCCATTTGTTTGGCTCTGCTCCTTCCCCTCAGGCCCAAAATCTACTCCCTTCTCATTTTAATTCTTCAAAATGCTTATCTTCTTTGCAATGCAATGTTCCATGCAAGTACCACCTCCCCTGGAAAATCTCCATGGACCCTCAACTTGTTAATAGTCTTCACCTCTTTAAATTATCTTTCATTTAAATGTCTCAATGAGGTTATATTCCCAATAAAAATTAAATTTGAAGGCAAGGAGAATCTTACTCAAACCTACCTTTCTAGTCTTATTATACTTTAATCCTCTTCATACATCCAATGTGCCAACCAAATTAGTCTTCTTGCCATTCCTTACCCACATTATTTCATTATAATGAGATCATCATCAAATTAGGCATATTGCAACCTTGCTGTATATTCTATGTACTTAACACTGTGATTGGCACACAATAAATGCTTAGTAAATGTTTGTGGATTGATTTTTCATCATGTAAGTGCCATTTTGTGAAGTCACATTGACTGAATACATAAATCTTTGCTATGGAAAAGTAAAACAGCATATTTAGTCTTGGTGTAGGGGAAAATCTCAGATCACTATAAAAAAAGGGAATAGATACCTCAGGATATTATGGATTACCCATTAATGGAGGTGTCCAAACAAAAATAGGAAAGTTGTTACCAAAATTGTAGGAAGTGGTTGGTTTTTTAGTTTTTGTTATTATCATTGTTGTTTTATTTTCAACTAGATAGCTACTGAGATCCATTTTAGCTCTCTGGTTATGATTCTGATGATATGTATTGAAAATAGTTTTTTTTAAGCTATATTGATAGGGAAATGGATGATCAAGGAAGGAATAGGAGCTTTACTTGGGATGGAAGGGATGTAGACTTCTGACAATATAGAGAAGTCAGAATTGCTTAATTTGTATTTTATTCCTGTTTTCTTTGTATAAGTGAATGACCCTTACATTAGAAATGATAGGATAAAACTGACTAATGGAATCAGTACCCATAAAAAATAATGGTAAGAGAGCATTTAGTTGCCCCTTGACAAATTCAAATATCTTGGCTCAGATGAATTTATTTCCCAAGTCTTGAAAGAATTGGCTGTTGTGTTTTGCTGAGTTATTGACAGTGATATTTGAAAGACCCTTGAAAGTGGAGATTGGTGAAAGATGAATGTGATATTTTCCAAAAGGAAATAAAAGAAAATCAACAAACAATAGGTCACTGAATTTGTCTTTGCTTCCTGGGAAAATTCTAAGACAGACATGAAAGAACTCATTGAATCTTCAGAGAGAGAAGCAGTAATTATAGAGAAGTATCATGATGTCATCAAAAACAGCTCAAGCCAAATGAATCTAATTTCCTTTTTTAATAAGATAAATAAATTAGTAAATGAAGAGAATACTATGTATTTTTTGCAAAGCTTTTGATAAAGTTTTATATTGTTTTCCATTAGAGAATGTGGAAATCTATGAGTTAGACAAAGGATTTAGAATTGGTAGGATGGCCAGACTCAGAGTTATTGTAAATAGTTTAATTTCAATGTGGCAGAAGGTCTCTGGTGAAGTGCTTCAGCTATTCATTCTAGGATCTATGTCATTTTATATTTCTATCTGTTTTGAATAAAATCATAGATTTTGCAGATGACACAAAATGTAAATGAAAAGCAAAGATCCAAAAGAACTGATTAAATAAAATCAAAAAGGGCCAGTAGAATGAGCTGAATCTGAGATGCAATTCAATAAGGATAATTGTAAAGTCTATGCTTGGGTACAAACATTAACTTCATAAATAAAGGATGGGGAAGTATGTTTAGATGATAATTAACCTTCAAGCATTGTTGGAGTTTTACTGGGTTAGGAATTCAATATTAGCTGTTTGATACTATAATGTATACTTGGGATGTATGAAGAATGTTATAGCTTCTAGGAAAAGAAAGATGATGAGCTTTATCTGAAGCATGGTTTTCTGATAAGCTGAAAAGTATCAAGAAGAGGACAACCAAAATGTCGAAGGGTCTTAAGTTCATGTCAAGTATAAAGACTGGTTGAAGGCAATGCTTGGAGAAGAGAAGATTCAGAGGGGACATGATGACTGTGTTTAAATATTTGTAGCATTGTTAGGATGAGAGATTAGGGCTGTTCTTTTTTGGTCTCAGATCCAAACCAGGAGCAATGAAGGGAAATTGCAGAGACAAATTTAGACTTGATGTTAGGACTTCCTAACAATTGTGAAAAGGTGGAATGATCCTAGTTAGAAGGTGGTGTATTTTCCCTGTTAGGTTATACTGGAAATTCCTTTCATCTATTGATTGGTCTAAATGAGCACGGAGATCCATTCCAATTCTCAAGATCTGTGATTCTGTGAATTTAAAGCCTTTAGCAATAGACAATATTGATTTCTAATCAAGGGCCTATTTGAAAGGAGGAACAAATGAAAATATTTTACAGTTAACCAAATGGAATCAGAAAGAAAATTTAAATGGAAGAAGCACTTTCTTATGTGATGACTTGGGTAGATGTTTTGTATGGAGAAGAGCTTACTGGATCTCTGAGCAGTGTTAGATGGGATATAATGCTAATAAAATATCAGCAATTTTTTCTTATGAACAGGAGACCAGAGCTGTTTCCCTGTTTAATATCATGACTGTTTACTGAATATTCCTTGGATGTGTGGCATGTGGTAATTTGTTTCATGCCATGCTCATTCACCAGCCATTTCATCACAAAGTTTTGCCAACACATGACTCTCTTATTTTGTAAACATTGCCTAGAGACTCTATTTCATAATACTGAGTACTAGAAGTGATGGATATAGGCCAGTATGGTATAGTTTTTCTAAAGGGTTTATTAATGACATGGATAATTGGACTGTATTTTGAAATTTTTTCATTTTTTATTGTGAGCTTAAGCTTCAACAAGTACACATTTCAATATATAAAGAACAACAAGTAAGAGAGTTAAATAAGAAATTGTGAATGCCTACTGTTCATAGTTTATTTTTTTAGGAAATGTTTGGTAAAATGATGCAGGTTTTTTCCAACTTAAGGAAACAAAAAAATATTTTGCAGCCACTAAAAAGTAAAAAAAAAAATTTGCATATTTGTAAGAATGATCAGTTGTAAAATGCTTAGCTACTTTGATCAAGCAATGATCCAAAGGACCCATGATGAAAAATGCTATTCACTTCCAGAGAGAAAACTGTTGAACTCTGAATATAGATTGAAGTATACTTAAAAAAACCTTTATTTTTATTTTTTGTATGTTTTCTTTTGCAACATGGCTAATATAGAAATATGTTTTGCATGACTTCTCATGTACAATTGATATCAAATTGATTATCTTTTCAAGGAAGAGATAAGGGCGAGAGAGAGGGAAAGAATTTGGAACTCAAAATTTCTGGAAATGATTATAATAATTTTTAATTTATAATTGTGAAATATTTGATGGAACAAAACAATTAAAAATGAAAAAATTGCATGGTTGGTATAATGCAATATTCAGAGAGGCCTCCAATTTATTCAAAGTAATCTTATATTTTTATAGGAGAAAAAGACAAGAATCAAATAGGATGGGCAAGCATAATTGGAAAGAGTATCAACATTGAAAAAATTCATCAAAGATTTAAATCTTTTAATTAAAAATGATCTTAGCTTGTTTTTTTTAACATGCAAACCACTTGAGTTATTGTTGCATATTTTAGATTGTAAAATGCAAAGGGGCAGAACTTCACTGAAGTTGCTATATAAGAGCATGTCCATGTAGATATTTAATGTTATGAGCTAAGGGTAGGGAATAGGATGATCATTTTTTTTCAAGTTTTACCTATCAATGGCTAGCTTAGTTATTTAGGGCATAGCATCCTTGTGACCAAGGACATTGGTTCAGTATTCTTATAGCTTTGTTAAGTTTACATAGATTAGAAACCACAAATTGCACCTCTTATTAGGAAGAGCCATTTACTAAAGCTTAATATCAGTGAAGGGTATAAAGAAAGAAATTTTTATATCTTGATACTTACTCTTCATATGTACTGGATAAAAAAGTCAAAGCACATATCCTCATAAGTCAGTAGCATTACCTTTGCATGTAGAAGTTATCATATTGGTTGGATGATTATTTATGCACTTAGATACAAAAATAATGAAAGAAAACAAACAAACAAAAATTTCACAAGTATAAGAACATGTCTGAGGGAGGATTTAAACTCAGGTCTATAACTGTAACTGGCTATAACTCTTACTGTCTTACCCACTGCATCAACTAGATGTTAGGAGGAATAAGTAAATGAGATAATATAATATTTATTTTTAAATTGAATTTAAACTTCAATGAATGCAAATATTTCACTTTACAAAGAAAAACAAGAAAGAAAATTGCGTAAGAAATTGTGAATATCTATGATACAGTTTATCTTTAAGAAATATATGCAAGCTTTAACTGACTACATAAATATTTCTTATTAATACTGCTTAGTTGGGTGACCATTAAGTTACTTAACCTCTTGTCTTCAGCTTACAAGAGAGATGTACAAAAGGCATGATAATAATCATTATAGTGCCTATCGTACAGGGTTTTGGATGCTCAAGTGAGATAATGTATGTAAAGTGCTTCACATACACTAAAGCCAAGAGGTAAATGTCAGCTATTAGTATTGGCAACTCTATTTGATGCCAACACTTTAAGACAGGAAAAGGACAGACTGTTTATATTTGTTCACTCTTCATGGAAAAAGAGTCATAGACTCTTAGTGAGAGGGCCATTTCCACCGTTATGATAATTTTTCTGAGATCTCTGATGATTTATTTAACCTGATTTTGAACTTTTCTCTTTGTCCAATTACAATAGTAATTTTGAGATGAAGAATTAATGGCTAACTTAATAAGTATAATCACTGAGCAAAAATGTGAAGAGACATAGAAATGCTAACTATAATAATAATAAGGTAACAGCAATAAATAATAGTTCCTTAGGATAAAATACATAAAAATGATTCTGGAATGAAAATGACTTTCTTTTAAATTTTGTCTAATTAATAAACCAGGGGAATGTTATTATAGATGAAATTCATTTTAATTAATTCAGTTAGCTCGTTCTGTAGAAATTAAAACTTAGATTGAAGCAGTAGATTTAGAGATAAAGAACATTGATTGACACCTTATGGCTTTGAGAGAGGATCAAAAGCCAAAGCATGAAGTAAAATATTATTACTGCATTTCTACATTATCAAACAAACAAACAAACAAACAAACAAACAAAAAAAACCCCGATGTCAGATGTATCTGACGTAATCCATTTGGATCAGGCAGAGGAATCTATAGTTATATCAAATCTTGTACTTGCTGAAAGTATTTGGAAAAGAGCACCACTAGCCAACCTCTGTACATAAATGTAGGTGGTTGAAATTTAGGTTCTGGAGCTGATGATTTCATGATAATGATGTAATTATCTTGTTAAATGGGGTGGAGGTGCCTTGTTTGGGGAATGGTGCTTTGATTAGAATCTTTTCAAACAAGAGTCCTTAATCTGAAGTCCAATAACCCTGAAGGGTCTATAAATAGATTTAAAAGGATCTGAAAATTTTAATGAAAAAAAAAACACCTTTATTTTCACTGTAACTGTTTTCTTCTGTAACTCTATTTATTAGATGCATTTATAGCATTTCTAAGAGGGGTCCATAGGCTTCATCAGACTGAAAAAAAGGATCTATGACATGAAAAAGTTAAGAACTTTAAATTCAAAAGATTATTTTTCTATGACCGGATTTTTTCCCTGTGCTGGGCTCCTTCACAAGCTATCTTTTAAAAAAAATGTAGGGGGCAGCGAGTGGTGCAGTGGATAGAGCACCAGCTCTGAAGTCAGGAGGACCTGAGTTCAAATCAAATCTGGTCTCAGACACTTAACATTGCCTAGCCGTGTGAACCTGGGCAAATCACTTAGCCTGCATTGCCTCAGCAAAAAACAAAGGAACAACAACAACAAAAAAAAAAAACAATAAAAAATGTAGTATTTTATTTTTTCCCAGCTTAATATTCTATCATGTAAAAACATTTTCACATCCATTAACAAAGTTTTAAAAGCTTTGAATTCCATTTTTTCCCGTTCTTCCCACCCTTTACCCAGAAGGCAAACCAATTTGACATAGGTTATGCATGTGTAGTCATGCAAAACATTTCTATACATTTATGTTGTGAAAACAAACATAGACCAAAAAAAAAAACTCTTAAGAAAAATAAAGTAAAAAATTGTTTCAATCTATTTAGACACTATCAGTTCTTTCTTTGGGATTGTATAACATTTTTTCACTATAAATCCTTCAGAGTTGTCTCAGATATTGTTGAGAAAATCTAAGTCATTCACAGCTGCTCATCTTATAATATTGCTGTTAATTTATGCACAATACATTTCACTTTGAAACAGCTCATGGAAGTCCAGGTTTTTCTGAGAACATCCTGCTTATCATTTCTTACAGCATAATTGTAGTCCATAATAATTGCATACCACAATATGTTCAGCTATTTGCCAGTTGACAAACATTTCTTCAATTTCCAAGTCTTTGCCCCCTGAAAAGAACTGCTAAAATATTTTTGCACATACAGGTCCTCTTTCTTTAAAAAAAAAAACAAAACAAAAACCTCTTTTGGGATACAGATTATTTGGAC
Organism: Myrmecobius fasciatus; assembly: GCA_023553655.1. Lineage (NCBI taxonomy): Eukaryota > Metazoa > Chordata > Mammalia > Dasyuromorphia > Myrmecobiidae > Myrmecobius > Myrmecobius fasciatus. The sequence goes on from JAJPUD010002970.1 coordinate 160,999, forward strand.
TATTTTCTTTGCTTCCTTGTAAGTTTTGTTTTGTTCCCTGCTGTGCACAATTTACTTTGTTTTTCCCCTCCCTTATCTGCCCAAAGAAAGCTACAAATAATATATTTGTGTGTGTGTATATGTGTGTGTGTGTGTGGATGGATGGATGAATGTACATAGAAATACACATATATACACACAGTCATATACATGGATTATCTATACAGATGTACATATATATAGATATACACTCGTAAACACATATGTAGGCCTCATATTATATATATGTAGGAATGTAACCCAATTACATTCAATATGAAGATTAGTTAGACTTCTTAAAAATTATGATAAATAAAATAATCTTGATATAATATTAAAAGAAATTATCAAGAAAAAAATGCCCTGAACTTCTAGAATAAGAAAGCAAAGAAGAAATAGGAAAAAAAAATCTTTTAGTCACCACCTGAAAGAAATACTAGGAACAAGACTGACCAGAACAGTCAAGTTTCAAAGCACTCAGGTTGAGGAGAAAATATTGGAAACGACAAAGATAAGGGAGGGATTTTTGGAGGGTAGATAGGTTGAAATAAGAGGTCAAGGTAAAAGGTAGAAGTCAAGCAAAGGAGTGAGAAGGAAGAATAATAAGGTGAGATTATTGAGGAGAAATAGGAAAGAGGAAAATATGCAAGTAATTAGCTTAGAAAGTAAATGGGATGGATTTATTCATAAAATGGAGCTACAATAAGGATTACACAAGACCTAGCAGCTACTTCATTGAAAGACTAGAGGTCTTGGAATATTATATTTCATAGAATAAAAGAGCTAGGGTTATGACCAAGGGTAACTTACCCAGAAAAGTTATTTATAATTCTGAATGAAAAAAGTGAACTTTTAATTAACTGAAAGACTAACGGTTTTTTGTGACAAAAAAGCAGAATTTAAGGGAAAATTTAATAGATTACATGCATATAAACATTAAGGATAAATTATAGATGGTTCAATTAGGTCAAATTGTGTATTTCTTATTTATGAAAATATTACCAGTCATTTTTATTACTGTCATTTTTAACTGGGTAACTTGAAAGAAAGTTTTAGACTGAGCTAAATATGATGGGATGATTCTAGAGAAAATGCACATAGAGAGATAAAAAAAGGATCAATCATCTTATACAAATAAAGCAAAAAAGGAAAAACATACAGAAAAAAGTTAGTATGGGATATATAGAAGAAGTTAGTATGGGGAAGGATGAGGAGTGGGGAAACCTTACTCTCTTCAGGAATGGGTTAAAGAGGTAATCACATAGGTATTTAGAAAATATAAAAGTATTCTAAATTCAGAAAAAAATAAGAAGGCAAGGGGATAGAGTAAGGGGAGAAGTTAAAGGAGAAATTCTTGGAGGGCAAGTAGGTTATGGAATAGGAGCATAGATCAGTAAAGCAAAAGAGTAAGGAGGAATGGGAATAGAGTGAGAAGAATAGTGAGAAAAAATAAGAGGAAGGAAAATATACAAATAATTATAATTTATAGTATGAATAAGATGAATTTACAAAAAAATGGAAACTGATAGCAGATTAAAAATTTGAAATCAACAATAGGTTACTTTTGCAAAATGCTGTAAAATAAGTGATATCCAAGAACAATAAAATAAAGATAAAGAGTAGTAGTAAATAGGGGTAGTAATTATGATTTGAGATAAAGTTAAAGCTAAAATAAATTTAACCAAAACAGGAAAAATTAGGAAACTACACTGTCAGACATATTATTCATTATTATTTTAGAACATTTAAAATAACTTGATGATACACAAAAAACTCAGCGTATACCTGCCAAATTTGATTTATATGAATATAAACATAAAACACTTTTTATATGAAGTTAGATATAAATGATTGAAGTAATAATTATTTTCCATGGGTAGATATAGCTAATACAATAAAAATTACAACTTTACATATCTAATCTATTTATGCAATGCCATCCCAATTAAATTACTAAACAAAGTTCATTTAGAAAAATAAAAGCTCAAGAACTTTAAAGAAATCAGGGAGCGGTGGAGAGAAGATATAAAAGAAGCAGATTCAGGAGTATCAGACCTTGAACCATATTATAAAGTGAGAGAATCGTTGAAGTGTAAAATGGATAACTTCAATTATTTTAAATGAAAATTTTCTTGTGAAAATAAAACTTATGCAGTCAAGAATACAAGGAATGCAGAAAATTGGAGGGAAAAAATCTTTCATAGGTAATCCTCATATTGAATGTAATTGGGTTACATTCCTACATATATATAATATGAGGCCTACATATGTGTTTACGAGTGTATATCTCTATATATGTACATCTTTATAGATAATCCATGTATATGACTGTATGTATATATGTGTATTTCTACTTATATTCATCCATCCATCCACACACACACATACACACACACACACAAATATATTATTTGTAGCTTTCTTTGGGCAGAGAAGGGAGGGGAAAAACAAAGTAAATTGTGCACAGCAGGGAACAAAACAAAACTTACAAGGAAGCAAAGAAAATTGGACATTTTGAAAACTATGTGTAGTATTTATTACATAGGTGTTCCTGAAATGGAAATGTATTGCTTTATATTGAATCCTCTCATATGTTCTATTGTGTACATGGTAGTGTTTTTTTTTTTATTATTTTGTACTAAAGTTTAAAATAAATACAAACAACTTAAAAGAAGAAAGATGTCTAAGCCTTTTTTTTTAATCATGTTTTCAAGTAGTCCAATAATTTAAAAACTATCTCTCCTGGATCAATTGTCATTTATTTTTCCAATAAAATATTTCACATTAACTTCTATTTTTTAATACTTTTGATTTTGTTTTATTGTTTCTTGATTTCTCATAAAGTCATTAGCTTTCACTTGCTCAATTCTAATTTTTAAGGAGTTTTCTTTGGTGAGCTTTTATACCTCCTTTTCCATTTAATCAATTCTACTTTTAAAAGAGTATTTTTTTATTAAAGCTTTTTATTTGTATAACATATATATGGGTAGTTCCCCAACATTGATCTTTACAAAGCTTTCCATTACAAATTTTACCCCCAGTCCCCTCCCCTCCCCTAGATGGCAGGAAGTCCACTACATGTTAATAATGTTGAAATGCTTGAGAAGTTATGCAAGAAAAATCCTATCTACAAGAAAAAAAAAAGAATCGGAGAAAGGCAACACAATGCAAGCAAATGTCAATAGAGATCATGAAAATGTTATGTTGTCGTCCATATTTCATTTCCCTCTCTCTGGGTGTATATGGTTTTCTTCAGTGAACAATTGGAACTGGTTTGAGACAATTCTTTGTTGCAGAGAGCCATGTCCATCAGAATTGATCATCATGTAATATTGTTGTTGCTGTGTATGATGATCTCCTGGTTCTGCTCGTTTCACTCAGCATCAGTTCATGCAAGTCCCTCCAGGCCTCTCTGAAATCGTCCTGCTGGTCGTTTCTTACAGATGCAGAAGAAGCAGGTCATTTCCATAACATTCATATACCATAATTTATTCAGCCACTCTCCAATTGATGGGCATCCCTTCAGTTTCCAGTTTCTAGCCACTACAAAAAGGGCTGCCACAAACATTCTTGCACAGGTGGGTCCCTTTCCCTCCTCTAAGATCTCTTTGGGATATAGGCCCAATAGAAACACTGTTGGGTCAAAGGATATGCACAGTTTGATAACTTTTTGAGCATAGCTCCAAATTGCTCTCCAGAATGGTTGGATCCGTTCACAATTCCACCAACAATGTATTAGTGTCCCATTTTTCCCACATCCCCCCCAACATTCATCGTTATCTTTTCCTGTCATTTTAGCCAATCTGACAGGTGTGTAGTGGTACCTCAGAGTTGTCTTAATTTGCATTTCTCTAATCAATAGTGATTTGGAGCAACTTTTCATATGACTAGAGATGGTTTTAATTTCATCATCTGAAAATTGTCTGTTCATATCCCTTGACCACTTATCTATTGAAGAGTGGCTTGAATTCTTATATATATGAGACAATTCTCTATATATTTTAGAAATGAGGCCTTTATCAGGACCATTAAATGTGAAGATGATTTCCCAATTTGATGCTTCCCTCCTAATCTTGTCTGCATTTGTTTTGTTTGTACAGAAACTTTTTAACTTAATATAATCAAAATTATTCATCTGGTGTTCAATTAGGAGTTCCAGGTCTTCTTTGGACATAAATTTATTCCATCTCCACAGGTCTGAGAGATAAACTATATTACGTCCCTCTAACTTGCTTACAAAGTCCCTCTTTATATCTAGATCATGAACCCATTTAGATCTTATCTTGGTATATGGTGTTAGGTATGGGTCAAGCCCTAATTTCTTCCACACTAGTTTCCAATTTTCCCAGCAGTTTTTGCCGAATAGTGAGTATTTATCCCAAAAGCTGGGGTCTTTGGGTTTATCGAATACTAGATTGTTAAGGTTATTGCCTAGATTGTCCTGATATCCTATCCTGTGCCACTGATCGACTGCTCTATTTCTTAGCCAGTACCAAACGGTTTTGATGACCGCTGCTTTATAATATAGTTTTAGATCTGGTACAGCAAGGCCACCTTCATCTGCCTTTTTTTTTCATTAATCCCCTTGAGATCCTTGACCTTTTGTTCTTCCAAATGCACTTTGCTACTATTTTTTCTAGATCTGTAAAATAATTTCTTGGGAGTTTGATTGGTATGGCACTAAATAAGTAGATTAGTTTGGGTAGTATTGTCATTTTTATTATTTTTGCTCTGCCTATCCATGAGCACTTAATATTTTTCCAATTGATTAGGTCTGATTTTATTTGTGTGGAAAGTGTTTTGTAATTTAGTTCGTATACTTTCTGACTTTTCCTTGGCAGATAAATTCCCAAATATTTTATCCTATCATCTGCTATTTGGAATGGAATTTCTTTTTGCATCTCTTGCTGCTGAACTTTGTTGGTAATATATAAAAATGCTGATGATTTATGTGGATTAATTTTGAATCCTGCCACTTTGCTAAAGTTGTGAATTGTTTCTAGTAGTTTTTTAGTTGAGTCTCTAGGGTTCTCTAAGTATACCATCATGTCATCTGCAAAGAGTGATAATTTGGTTTCTTCACTACCTACTCTGATTCCTTTTATCTCTTTTTCTTCTCTTATTGCTAAAGCTAACATTTCTAATACAATATTAAATAGTAATGGTGACAGTGGGCAGCCTTGTTTCACTCCTGATCTTATTGGGAATGGTTTTAGTTTGTCTCCATTACATATGATGCTTGCTGATGGTTTTAAATAGATGCTACTGATCATTTTAAGGAAAAGCCCATTTATTCCTATACTCTCTAGTGTTTTTAATAGGAAAGGGTGTTGGATTTTATCAAAGGCTTTTTCTGCATCTATTGAGATAATCATATGGTTTTTGTTAGTTTGGTTATTAATATAATTAATTATGCTGATAGTTTTCCTAATATTGAACCAGCCCTGCATCCCTGGTATAAATCCTACTTGGACATAATGTATTATCCTGGGGATGACTTTCTGTAATCTCATTGCTAATATCTTATTTAAAATTTTTGCATCAATATTCATTAGGGAAATTGGTCTATAGTTTTCTTTCTCTGTTTTCACCCTACCTGATTTAGCTATCAGCATCATATTGGTCTCATAGAAGGATTCAGGCAGTATACCTTCTGTCCCTATTTTCTCAAATAGTTTGTGTAGTATTGGAATTAATTGTTCTTTGAATGTTTGGTAGAATTCACATGTAAATCCATCTGGCCCTGGAGATTTTTTCTTAGGAAGTTGGTTAATAGCTTGTTCTATTTCTTTTTCTGATATGGAGCTATTTAAATAATTTATATCCTCTTCTGTTAACCTGGGCAATCTATATTTTTGTAGATATTCCTCCATTTCATTTAGATTATCAAACTTACTGGCATAAAGTTGGGCAAAGTAACTCCTAATTATTGCTCTGATTTCCTCTTCATTGGAGGAAAGTTCTCCCTTATCATTCTTAAGACTAACAATTTGATTTTCTTCTTTCCTTTTTCTTATCAAATTAACTAAAGGCTTATCTATTTTGTTGGTTTTTTCATAGAACCAACTCTTAGTTTTATTTATTAACTCAATAGTTTTTTTCTTTTCAGTTTTATTAATTTCTCCTTTTACTTTTAGAATTTCCAATTTGGTATTTAATTGAGGGTTTTTAATTTGTTCTTTTTCTAGTTTTTTTAATAATAAGCCCAATTCATTCATCTTTTCTTTCTCTATTTTATGCAAGTAAGCGTCTAGAGATATAAAATTGCTTTAGCCATATCCCACAAATTTTGGTATGTTGTCTCCTTATTGTCATTCTCCTGGATGAAATTATTAATTGTGTCTATGATTTGCTCTTTCATCCATTCATTCTTCAGGATTAGATTATTTAATTTCCAATTAACTTTTGGTTTATTTTCTCCTGGACTTATATTGCATGTGATTTTTATTGCATCATGATCTGAAAAGGATGCATTTACTATTTCTGCCTTTCTGCATTTGATTTTGAGGTTTTTATGCCCTAACACATGGTCAATTTTTGTATAGGTTCCATGGACTGCTGAGAAAAAAGTAAACTCCCTACTGTCTCCATTCAACTTTCTCCATAGATCTATCATACCTAACTTTTCTAACAATTGGTTTGTCTCCCTAGTTTCTTTCTTGTTTATTTTGTGGTTTGATTTATCTAATTCTGAGAGAGCAAGGTTGAGATCCCCCACTAGTATCGTTTGGCTGTCTATTTCTTCTTGCATCTCTCTTAATTTCTCCCCTAGGAATTTGTGTGCTATTGCACTTGGTGCATATATATTTAGTATAGATATTGCTACATTATCTATGGTACCCTTTAATAAAATATAGTTTCCTTCCTTATCTCTTTTGATTAGATCTATCTTGGCTTTTACTTGATCTGAGATAAGGATTGCTACCCCTGCTTTTTTTTTTTCTTCACCTGAAGCATAATTGGTCCTGCTCCAGCCTTTTACCTTCATCCTATATGTGTCACTATGTTTTAGATGTGTTTCTTGTAGAGAACATATTGTGGGATTCTGGTTTTTAATCCAGTTTGATATCTGCTTCTGCTTTATGGGAGAGTTCTTCCCATTCACATTCACAGATAGAATAACTAATTCTTTATTTCCTGCCATCTTATTTACCCAAGTTATGTTTTCCCCTTTCCTTTCCCCTTTCTCCCTTCCCCCCTCCTCAGTACTTTGCTTTTGATGACCCCCTCCTCCAAACAATACTCCACCCTTTAGATCCCTTCCCCCTGTTTTTACTCCTTTCCCCTGATTCTTCTATTTTCCTTTCTATTAGTTTATCCCTTTCTTTTCCTCCTTTCTCTCCCACTTCCCTCTAGCAGCAGACAAGTTTCTATGTGAAATCAAGTGTCTGATATACACTTTTAGAGCCCAACCTGATGAGAGTAAGATTTACACAATTCTCAACTCCCTCCCCTCTTTCTCTCAAGTATATTAGGTTTTCTTTGCCTCTTCAAGAGATTTTACCTTGTTTTTACCTCCTTTTTTTTTTTTAGATCTTATTTTTACCACTTTTCCCCTCTTTTCCCCAGTATGACAACCTTTTCCCCTCTAGTTCTCTTTTTCATATTATCAATGTCTAGTTAATTATCCCCCAAACTTTAAGCATCCCCCTAGTAGAAATAAAGTTCTCAAGAGTCCTTTCCTTTTTACCTTTTTATGCATCTCTTTAGTTCTGTGTTTGGATGTCGAATTTCTTGTTCAGATCTGGTCTTTTCATTAGAAATAGGTGAAATTCACCTATATCATTGAATGACCATATTCTTCCCTGGAGGATGATGCTCATTCTAGCTGGATAGGATATTCTTGGCTGTAATCCAAGTTCCTTTGCCCTTCGGAATATCTGGTTCCAGGCCCTTTGATCCTTCAATGTGGAGGCTGACAGATTCTAATGTGATTCTAATTATTGATCCTCGGTATTTGAATTGTTTCTTTCTAGCTGCTAGCAGAATCTTTTCCTTGGTGCTATAGTCCTGAAATTTAGCCACAATATTCCTTGGGGTTTTAATTTTGGGGTCTCTTTCAGGAGGTGATTGGTGAATTCTTTCAATGGTGATTTTGCCCTTTGATTCTACAAACTCAGGGCAGTTTTCTTTCAGGATTTCCTGGAAGATAGTGTTTAGATTCTTTTTTTCATCATGGCTTTCAGGAAGTCCAATAATCCTTAGATTGTCTCTCCTAGATCTATTTTCCAAGTTAGTTGTTTTTCCTAGGAATTATTTCATATTTTCTTCTAATTTTTCATTTTTTTGTTTTTGTTGGACTGATTCTTGAAGTCTTATTGAGTCATTCACTTGCATTTGTTCAATTCTTATTTTTAAAGTGTTGTTTTCTTCAGTTACCTTTTTAAGCTCCATTTGTAACTAGCCAATTGAATTTTTTTGTTCATTGCACTCTTTTCCCACTTCACTAATTTTATTTTTCAATAGATTGGTGTCTTTTTCATATCTCTTTTGCAGGGCATCATATCCTTCTTGCAAGATATTGTATCCTTCTTGCACTAATTTCAATTTATTTTCCCATTTATCCTCCAGCTCTTTTATTAGGTTCTTTAAGCAATCTTCCAGAAAGGCCTTTTGAAACGGGGACCAGTGATAGTTCTTGATGATTTTCTCTGGAGTTATGTCTAAAGGAACCTCTGGATCTGGGGTCTTCTCTTTCTTTTTATAAAAGCTGTCTAAGGTGAGAGCTCTCTTTTGCCTCTTCATTTTTTTTTTTTTTAGACAGCGTGAATATCTCTTTAAGGTAGGGGGAAAAAAAACGGCGGCTGAAATGGCCGACTGAAGATTTTGCCCTGAGGCGCTTCAGCGAACTAATTTAAGGTGCTGGGCTGGTGGGGCTAGGACTAAGCCCAAATTACTCCTTAAACAAGGCAAGTTTGCCAGAACACCTGCCCCCAATCAGGGCAGAGTGTCCCAAGTGCCTCAGATAAACTCCAGGTGTTTGGAATTTGGAGTTTGGAGTTTGGAGTTTTTTGCCAGTCTGAGCTGAGCTGAGCTGAGTCCCACCCTCACTTACGGCCTCCATCAGAGTTCTCTGACACCGGAGTCGTCTCTTTATCCCTCTGTCCGAGCTAGACAAACCTGATGTGAAGTTTTTCAGAGATATCTGCAAGCAGTATCCAAATATTTCCTGATTCGTTGACTTGAAGATCAGTTCAGAGGCTTATTTTATTGTTGATTTGAGAGAAGTTCAGAGGAGGACGCAGAGAGTCACCTTTTCACTCCGCCATCTTGGCTCCGCCCCCAAGAGTATTTTTCTTTAGTGAATGTTTTTTTTTCCTCTTTTTTCCCCATTTGGTTTTTCAAGGCTTTCTGTTTTTCAAGACATTTTTCTCCTCAATGATTTTTTCCATCTCTCATCACTTGACTTAGTCTGTTTTTTAGGTGTTATTTCTTCAGTGTGTGTGTTTGTGTGTGTGTGTGTGTGTGTGTGTGTCGTGTTTTACCAAGCTGTTGACTTGTTTGCATGATTTTCTTGCATTATCCTCATTTTTCTTCCCAAGTTTTCCTCTATCTCTCTTACTTGAATTTCAAAATCCTTTTTGAGCTCTACTATGACCTGAGAACAATTCTTATTTTTCTTGAAGACTGTACTTTGTTGTCTTCTTCTGAGCCTGTATTTTGATCTCCCTTATTACCACAGGAACTTTCTATATAACAATTTTCCCCAGCCTATTTTCTGACCTTTAACTCTGTAAAAGTAAGATTCTGTTTCCAAGGTGGAAGATGCAATGTCCCAAGCTTCAGGCATTTCATATAACTGTTTGCAGATAATGTAAAGTAAAGCCTGTAAGTTTTTAATTCTTCCAAAGTGGGATTCTTTTTTGAAATTTTGTTTTATTATGAGGCAATTGGGGTTAAGTGACTTGCCCAGAAATGTTAAGTCTCTGAGGCTAGATTTGAAGTCAGGTCCTCCTGACTGCAGGGCCAGTGTATCATTGTATCCATTGTACCATCCAGCTGCCCTTTGATTTTTTTTTACATTTTCAATAATAATTTATGTTTATAAATATACATAGAGATCATTTTTGCATTAATTTTTGTCAGACTATGGTCCAAATTTTTCTTCCCCTTCCCTTATTTCCACCCATCCCAAGACAGCAAACAATCTGATATAGGTTAAATATGTTAAATTCTTTTAAACATATTCCCATATTTGTCATGTTGTACAAGAAAAATCAGACCACCAAATGGAAAAAAAAAACTATGAAAAACAAACAAAAAAAATGAAAATACTGTGCTTCAATTCACATTCAATCCTCATAGTTCTTTCTTTGGATGTTAATAGCATTTTTCCATCCCAAGTCTATTGGAATTGCTTTGAATCATGATGTAGTTAAGCAGAGCCAAGTCAGGTGGGGTGATCTAAGGAGAGGTGTGTTTACTACTCTTCTGGCCTTGATTTGATCTGTGAGTGAACACAAGCACTCTTTTCTGACCTAAAACTATGAGAAGTATCCCTGCTCCACTGTAGTCACAAAATTTGGTGGGCTGGTGCTCCTCTTCCCTCTGGGATTGCCACCCAGGACTGTGACCTGGGAAAAGTAATGAGTTATGCTTCAGTGTCAACAAAGAGACCACCTCTAATATCTTTCTGATCACTCTTTTCTGATCATTACTGTTCTGTAGTTTAAGTTTCTGCTGCAATCGATTCAGTGGTTCCCAAGATCTGCTCCTGGTCTGTTGAAGCTGGGTTTGTGCTAGTGCAGCATACCTTGGACTGTTATCCACCCTCATTCAAGATTTTCTATGTGGTCTTTGGCTGGAATAATTATTTCACCCCATTTCTTTATGGCTTTTGCTATAGTATAGATACTGCTTTAGGGAATCATTTGAAAGTATTCAGAGGAGATTTGGAGGAGATCTTTACTTTTTCCTCTTGACTTGTCCCAAGGAAGTGCCACACTGCCATCTTTGAAAAAGTCCTTGGAAGCTTAATTACAAGATTGATTATACAGCTTCTTTGGGCTAGAGAGTCAGAGAAGTAAGAATTCAAACTCTAGTCTGTTCATTTTGTTTGTGATCTCATGGATGACAATGAGAAGTCATGGTGATATATTGAAATGTAGGCCATTTCTTGTCCTGAATTATAAATACATCTACTAGCCATATTTTTTTTATGGGATGACAATTTCTCAAAATCACTAACAAATCTCTTTTACAAATGATTATTCAATTTGTATCACTGGAAGGAATTTCTATATTGTAAATTCTCAATTCTGATGAACTCAAAAGTCTGGCACAGAAGGAGAAAAAAGAACATATTAGCTACATTTTTTCCTCCCTAATCCTAAAGTGTCCAAATTCAAGCCTAATGTAGTACAAATAACTTAGTACAATTCCTGGATCATGGTACATAATTAATAAATATTTATATACTGAATAACTGGATTGGGAATCAGGGGACTGGATTTTAAGTCCCAATCCAGCCATTAACTCTCTAAATAATTTTGAATAAACAGTTCACTTGACTTTTAGGAGCCTCAGTTATCTCATCTACTTTTAAATGTGGAGTCAAAAGCAACACATTCCAATATTTTAGCCCTAATACTTTAAGTAGTTGAGAATGTCACCCAACTTTTACAAGAAGCTTTGCATGCACCCAGTAAAACTACCTCAGCAGATGGGTTAAATCATGTTGAGAGTAATAGACAGGCCTCAAACTCTTCAGTGAGTTAGAAGGAAGTCTATACCAAACATATGTAGACTTCCCCCAGCAGAATGAATGGATGAGAACAATTTGTTCCAAAGGCCACGAAGGCAGCTGAAGCTGGAGCTGTGGAATACTTAGATTCCACATTAGTTAGATATTAAGTGCCAAAGTCATTCACTACATCTCAGGTCATCACTGTCATACTGACATTTGTCTTGTCATTGGACTCAATGACTCTAGAAAAGGGAATGAAGCTGATAAATTTGTGCGACTCTGTCTCACTTAAATTCAATTCACAAACCAGTCAAGACATCACTCTATGATGTCAATGGTCCTCTTCCAAAAATGAAGGACTACCTCCCAGCACTATACCACCGCCACCAGCAGTAAGATGTCTCAATCAAGTAATCATTCATAGTATTTAGACTAAATGTTAAAATACCTTTAAAATTCAGGAATTTGGGACAGGATAAGGAAAGCTGACCATATCCCAGAAATCACTGTTAAAGTATCAAACAAGCTGAGTAGGTGGTGACTTCCAGAAATTGTATCAAGTATGAAGTTCAAGCTGAACATACCCCACCCCCAAAAAAAATTCCCAGGAGGAATTTTGTGAGGGGAGGAATGGAAAAGGAAAAGTATTTTTTCCCCTTTGGCCTGATGAAGACCTTGAGAGCTTCAAAGAGTCCAGAAGATTTTAGGCTTCCCATGTTCTAGTCAGTATCCTAGCAGCATCCTTGGACTTGTTGGTGGAAATGTTTTCATGGGAAACCAAGAACAGATTAGATTCATCATATTTAAGGAAGACTTTCTGAGTAGCTTTTGAATGGGGGAAAAGAGTTACTCCTTTGTCAAATGTACTCTCTGACCTTGAGTCCACCTTCCTCTGAACTATGGCTATATATCATAGTTGAAGAAGAAGTATATCATAAAATTTTGTACTACATATTTTTATTAGTAAATATCCATTTCTCATAGTTGTTAGAAAACTTACTAAAGAAAGCTCAACTGATTATCTCGTGGAGAGAAGTATTGGCATGAGCTTGAGCCAATGGCATTAGAGAATTACCTCATTGACCCTCTAATTTTGGAACTCTGAGAGAGTTGATGTCTCCAAGATTTGATGTCTCCAAGTCAGGGGAATGGAAGTTGGTATAAGGATCTTCAGAGGTTCTATGGATTACATGAAAAATGAAAGAGCTAAACTAGATAATTTCTAAGTCCAGCTTTATATTTATAACAAAGTAGCTGTACCTTTTGTGAGCAAAATCCCAACTACTAGAATTGAATAGAATTATAAGAGCTTTTAAGCTTTTAAGAGAAGTGATTGCTGACTATGGGTCCTTTTGGTGTATTCACAATCTTAGTAACCCTTTTTTTAAAAGAAGAAAAAATATATGGGAAAACTGTCTGGAAAGGAACTTAGAATGTATTCTATCAGAGTGACCATGATTGTGGCATTCTTAATTTTGTATCATGCAGTACTTATTATACACTTGATGCTTTCTTTCAGTAACTAAACAAAATTTGAAATAAGACTCTTTTCCTGAGGATAAAAAACAGAGATTTAATATTCAATCAATCTTACATGTAATATTTAAAGACGCCAAGTCTTTGTGACAGGGGCAGTTAGCCACATAGTGGCTAAAGTGCCTGAAATTAATATGATTTATTTGAATTCAAATCTATTCTCAGACACTAGCTGTGTCACCCTGGGCAAACCACCTAACCATGTTTACCTCAGTTTCTTCATCTGTAAAATGAACTGGAGAAGGCAATGGCAAAACATTTTAATATCTTTGCCAAGAAAATCCCCAAAGTGAGATCATGAAGAATTATATGACTGAAATGCATGAACAACAAATTCGTGATGAAGAAAATATTTGAACAGATGTGTGCAAGAAACAAATTAGATTTTAAACTCACCATATCTTGGTATATACCAAAAAGACTTGGCCAACTTCTTGATCAATTGTGGTAATTACTTTTGCCAAAAAAGGATTAATTTCTGATTTTTCATGGTGTTTATAATTTTTCAAAGCCACTCCCATATTTATCATGTAATTTTCTTCTTAGGCATTTTACAAGTGAGGAATTGGGGAAGAGTGAAGCTAAATTTCTTGTTGAAGGTTCCACAGTGCATTCCTTTATACTTTTGCCTTGTTCTCTAGAAGTTTACTCAGGTTAATACTCAGCTTTCCTTGATAGGAGGCACTTTTTTTTAGCTTAATTATTGTCTTATGTCTGGACTAGTTAGTGCTGGAGAAAAAGTCCTCATGACAAATGGACTGATACTTAACCTCCTTGTCTAGTGGCTGGATCTATGACAGCTGTATCTATGATAGAAAAAGCTTTCTTTTCAGCACTATGCTTAATAATTGGAATTTCTTTTGCTTCAGGCAAGTAAAATGGCTAAAATCAGCCAATACCTCAGAAATAGTTTCATTTTATAAATTTGTGTTCATTTCCTTTATATTTTCTCTCCTTATGACTGATTTATGATACACACATTTCCTTCAAATGAATACAATTAAATTTTTTATCCAGGACTTTTTTTTGGTGGTAATTCTGTGTTTTCTGCATGAAAGCAAGAACATCTAACCTTTTAAAAGTGAGCCTATTCTGTGGACCTCAAGAATAATTCCTAGCTAGAGCTTTAAATTCTACTTTCATCACAAAGGCAGATTGTCAGTGTAATAAATTAAAGGTGCCTTGCTGTGGCTCCTTTGGCCAATGTTCTACTACAGGCCCATATTAATATTTTATTCCCTTTAATATTATTACATGATGCAGACTTTATTTAAATGGATTTGATGGGCCTCTTGGTTGGCTTGACAACCAGAGGGAAAAATTAATGTTCTGCATTTAATCTCAGCTCAAGGCGCTAAATTATTTTGGAGGTCGAAGCCGTCATGCATATCATGCTAAATTATTGAATGTAATAACTATTAGCCAGCTGTCTATTTATAGATCTAAAAAATTTCTATTTACTTCATGCATCTTGGGTTAATTTTTAAGTGGATTCTTCTCTAAGTTTTTCCTCACATTTTTTGCTATTATTGTGCTCCTCCCAATCGTGGCAGATCATGGAACTGAGGGAAGATGCAACGTATTGGTCTTACAAGTGATGGTTAACCTCTTTCTATCTAATGCATTGAATACTTCCTTATCCTGTGTTCCAGCTTGCTGGATGACTTCATATATATTGAATGGGATAGAGAATTTATAAGAAAGCTAACTTGTTTAAGATTAAAATCTTTGATTCCTGTGTATAAAAGAAAAATCAATTATTAAAAACAACTGCTGAGGTAACTGCTACTCAAGTCCTAATGAGCAAGAACCACTTATTCTAATTATTCTTAAATGTCATTAGAAGCTTAGTTTAAAAATACTTGGAAAAATGGTCAGAATATATAATAAGACCAGCAGGTTTTTAGGATCATTTTGTACTCTTGTAACTGTTTTCTCTCTTATTACTCAAACCTTTCCCCCCAAAAAACTTCTATATTGTTTATTTAAATAGTATAGATTCATAAAATAACACATTTTAAAGATGAGATTTTCACTTCATGGTCAGACACCAGTGAGATTGTGAGCACAGTATTGAGTCATTTTATCAAAAAAGTCCCTATAAGATAGATTTTTGGATGAATAATCATTTTCTGAATGATTCACCCCCCCCCTTTCTTTTACTGTTTTCAACTCCATTTAAATTTGGCTAGACAGAACTCCTTCCTATGTCTTGGCTTGTTTTATTTTAATGTCTGATTTAATTCCTATGTTCAAACCTAAAGGTAGTTTTTTTTTCCTTTTCCAGTCAATAAGGGATAGAAGGCTCAAGTCTCCTTTCCTGTCTGTGTGGCACAGCAAACAATGAATGCTGGTAAGTAAGGACACAGACAGGATAAATTAGGTTGCAACAAAAGGGCAATGTTGGGTAAAGCAAACTTTATTTTTCAGTGTTCTGAGAAGGAAACGTCAAAACTATATTAGTAGAAAAAAATCACTCTGAAACTCATTAAGAACTAAGGGTAAGTTCTTGGAAAGTGATCAATAAAACTTCATTGAATATTCTCTCAGGAATTGACAACCATAAGGAAACATTTGCTTATGTCCTGTAGACATAGACAAATGGAGGCCGCTTCTTTAAAAAAAAATTAGCAATAGATAAAGTACTTTGTTTTTAATGAAAGAAAAATTTAAACAGTGTACAATCTCCAGGGGTTCAATTCATAAGCATGGAGATAAGGGGAACAAAAGTCAGGCTTAACCAAGAACTATGATGGAACTAAGATTAGGTGTATAATACAACTGAATTGGAAACAGGTGCAACAGGCATAGATTTCTCTTCATGCTGTCCTAGGTAAACTTATAAATGGTCCTCTATATTTTTAGGATCATCACCTTCTCCCTTTAGACCTTAAAAGTTTCTAGGATTGTCTTTCTTCTTTGGAGCCCAAATGATTACAAATGGTCTCTTAAATGGTCTATGCTTACTTAGAACACCCAGAGTAGTTCATTTCAGATATTCTAAACATGTTAGATGCCATTTTGTTACTTCTCACTGGTTATTCTTTAGGCTTATCAAAGCCTCAAAGTTAGACCCATTATGTTAAAGTCCAAATATCCTAGAGCTTTATCTTCCATTGGGGTTGATAGTCTTGAAGATGGTAGCATTGTTTAATAGGGACCCTTATTGGTCTGAGGGTGGGGTAATGCTATTACCTTAACTTGTAAGGCTAATTGATATCATCTGTTTTATTTGACTTCTGTCATGAATAGCAGAAGACTATCTCATGCTCATATTCTGGCAAAACCCTACACCAGAACAAAATCCAATTACACCAGAACAAATGATGATTGAGAAAGTCAGTGAGAAAATGCATTCAGGGACATCTTCTATGCCAGAATTGGATAAAAGTCAGTCAGAAATCCATGGATTAAAGGAAAGAGGACCTTTTAAAACAAAACAAGAACCACCAAAGAGGCCTGTATAATCTCTATCATGGGACATTAAGAACATAGAGTTTATCTGGAAAAAAAATACAGGTTTGAGGAAATGAGAATCTTTTGAAAGTAACAGTAGCAGTGAAAGAGTATAGTGCCATAGAGATCAGATTAAGATAGTCTAGAATTGGGAACTCTAAAGCTGCTTGCTGAGATGCCTGAGAGGGCTTTAATGTCAAAGCTCCAAGAGGGCTGAACATTAGGAGGTGGTCATCAGATCTAGGGTTATATGAAGTAGGAATAGTTATCTAACTGAAAAGTACAATGGGGGCAAAATTGGTTTTTCCATAAAGTTCCAGTTTATAGACTAAAGCTAGAGAAATTAATAAATCAAAGGAAACATTAATTAGCATACAATAATTTCAAAATTAACTTCCTAACAACTGAGAGAAAGTGATTTGTCCAAGATCACATAAATAGTAAGCTATTACACTACCTTCCATGTAAGACCTTTTTTGACCCCTCCTCATTAATAGTCCCTTTTCCATTTTAAAAATGATTTAGTATTAATTTGTATATTATTCTTTCCTCCAGGGGGAACTTAAGTTTCTTCATGGCAGAACCTGTTTTATTTTTGCCTTTGTCTCCACAAGTGAAGCACAGGGTTAGATCACTTCTTTATTTTAATGTTGTTTATTTATTTATTGTGTTAGGCAATTGGGGTTAAGTGATTTATTTAGAATCACACAGCTAGGAAGGATTAAGTGTCTGAGGTCAAATTTGAACACAGGTCTTTTTGACTCCAGAGGTAGTGCTTCCACTGCACCATCTAGCTGCTTCTTAGGTCATTTATTGAACATTTGCTGACAATTTGAATCTTGAAAATTGCAATTCTGGTTCATGTCTTTAGATATTAGAAAAAGTCGAGAAACCCAGTTATTTGGAGATTGGCACTTAAGATCTTTTTTATGCTTTTCTTCTGTGCCCATTTTTAGCCATGGAAAATGTTTTCTGTTTGGAGATTTTATAAGTTTAAACTCTTTGAACTGTTTTCCTTAAAGTGCATCTATTTAGACAAAGGGTTATGGTAAAGAAAGACTTTCAATAAGGAAGGTAATTATTTTTCTTATTAACAAATACATATGAACCAAAAAAGTCAAATAAAAGCAAAACAAAATCTTTCAAATGCTTTCCTCTAGGGAAGATAAAAGCTCATTTCATGGCCCTGAGAGACTGAAAGATTTCTTTCCATCCCATATTTCTTCCAGTTACCTCTGTCCTTTATAGATAATTTAATTCATGTATGCAAAAGACAGTGGAAGACTGTTCATTTTTGATGCACCAGTAACCCCCACAAATATGGTGTCCAGACAAGGGCATAGCATAATTTCCCAGGGTTAGTGGACAAGTTGTATCTGGACCTTGCAAATCTATAAAGTGATAACAAATAGCTTAGTATCTATATAGTTTTAAGTTGAGGTCATTCATTTTTGTATT
The DNA here is from genome assembly GCA_023553655.1 of Myrmecobius fasciatus. Classification (NCBI taxonomy): domain Eukaryota; kingdom Metazoa; phylum Chordata; class Mammalia; order Dasyuromorphia; family Myrmecobiidae; genus Myrmecobius; species Myrmecobius fasciatus. The sequence goes on from JAJPUD010002970.1 coordinate 179,153, forward strand.
TCATTATTTTACAAGGTCCTTCCTCTAATCTTATTTATATAAAATGAAAGAGGTATATGTGCAATTTTTGAATATTTTTTGACTTGTATTTGAAAGAGAAGTAAAATTATGAAACATTTCTTGGAAATGCCATAGATACAGTAGCTGTTTCCCAGTATTACCTCTTTCATGGAATTTTGCTGATGCATGATTAATGCTACTATATTACTTTTACTATTAAATGTTATTACTGCTAGATATACATTCGATCATTGGATCACTAGGAAGGCAAGTGAAAGGGAAAAAAAGAACATGGATGTAGGATAAAAAACTCATTTCTCCATGTATTTCACTAATTAAAAATTGATTAGGTAATTGGATTGAATTAAAATGACTGAACAAGACTCTACAGAGCAGTTGTGTCCTCTCAGCTCCTTCAGTTCGGGTCACCTCTGTGCGCCAACTCTGCTACTAAAGATTACACATTTTCCTCTGCATTAATGCAAAGTACTATTAGTAATGGGTTATGGGAATTCTTTTTTAGAAGCAGATGATATTACTTATCCTTAATTTAGGAAGTTTGATTAAACTGTTTAAAGGCATAAGTTATTTGAATATTAAAGAACAGTTTATGATTTTAGATTTAAAGCTGAAAGGAAAACTAAAGGTCATCTAATCTAACCCTCTCAGGCTACACATGAAGAAATTTAGGCTCTAAGAAGTTTTCCCAAGGTCACACAATTAGGAAGCAGCAGATTTAGGCCCTGAACTTTGGTCTTCCATTTTTATATTCCCATTGTCTCTACTATACCACATTGTTCTTCAGACCAAGGTTCTCTTCCTCATCCAAAGCTTCCCAATTTTTATTATCTTCACCAATAAGAATATAATTTCTTTGAAGGCCAGCACAATCTTTTTATATTTCTATCCTCTGCAATTAGCATGATGTCTGCCACAAAGTAATCTGTTACAAATGCTTTTTTAAATTCATGAATTCATGAATTATTTATTTCCTCTAGATTTTTGGTACTTTTTTGTTGTTTTCCAATTGTGGCTCTCCCTAATAACTCAAGTTTGTTCTTTCTGAAGGAAAGTGATAAGATCACTTGGATTTAGTTTAAAGGAGGTAGGTGAGTGTGTATTTGTGTGTGTTTCTTCCTCAAAAGTATTTCCATAGCTGACTAGTGAATATTGAAGAATTTTCCGGGATATTTTAGAGCAAGCTATTATATCTCTTCCCAGTTTTTCTATATCACAAAACTGAAAAGAAACCTAAAGAAAAACCACAAATACATGCAAGAATATAGCTCCTGATTCTCAGAGTTGAACAGCTGAAGCTTCTTTTTTCATGTATTGTTTATGATCCAATTTTAGCTTTTTCAGGTTCTATCTCTGGAGTGTGTCCATCCATTATTAATTGATTTTGCTACTGAACAGCTGCAGTATTCTTCAGAAACCTTTTGGGGGCTCCAAAAGAAATCTGATACAAGAATTTTCTTTCCTTTAAAATCATCCCTTGAAAACAAATTCGAGGCAGATTGCAATCAAACACAAGTAAGGAATTTAAATGATAATCTAACCCCCAAAACTTGGACCTTAACACTGGATGAGTAGGAAATATTTTTTCTAAATGAAAGATTAGGCAGGATACCAGTGATTCTGTACTTGATAGCATGGCAGAACTTAATTGGATTCCCATTCACGTACAAAAGTGATGTTTTCCCACTGATTTGCATTATATTATGCCTAATTAAACACATTTTCCCCAAAACATAGTGTAAAAAAAACCTTATATTTGGTGAAATTAAATGGTCAGCATTAACTCTATGAATGGCTTCTGCACCATCATCATTATTCTTTCCTATATCCAGTGGGGAGTGGTGGCAATATCTCAACATTTCTCTTTGTCATAATGCCACTGGAATTTGTATTTTGGGGAAAAGAAGTATTACCATATGGATTTTGCTCCATAAAATTGGTGTCAGCCTTTCTCAAAGGGACCAGTTTGACATAGTATATATATTTTAATGAATTAGCTCAATATACCTTTTCAAGTAGGCATCTAAGTGGACTGACCCTGGATGGAATGAGTGACCTGGACTTTTTAAGCTAAGGTCTTCAACAGGTCTCAGTTTGATTGAGGCCACATTCATTCAGTGATAAAGCTAAGTAGCAATTGAGGCAAAAAAAAAATCTCCTTTTTCATTTTGTCCAAAAAATTTAAATGAATGAATGAATAAATCTGGGAGGAGAAGATCCTCAGGATTCTGGCAAAAGCAGAAAGTAGGAACCAGAGATAATCCACAAATAATATTTTGTGAGTATCTTAGCTAGAAATCTTTTATCAGCAAGAAATACTTTGAAGTTGGCACTATGTACTTTAGAATATAAAGCAGAAATACTCAAAACAAGATAATGCCCTCTGATTTAACCTATTTTTTATCTGAATTCCCTGTCTCTTGTGTTGTTCATTATAGTTTAGATTGTGAATTCGGTATTGTTTCAGATTTTCATCTTGGATAACTATTTTGCCTTTAATCGTCATCCATACTCTTCCAAAAAACTGCTAAGGGCTTTGGAGTTAGCCTTCTTCAGTTTTTCAGTTACAAAATTCTTTTTACTCTTATATGAACGGGAGCAGCACAGAGATAAACCAAGGAGTCAGGTTGTTATTTTTCCTCTGCCAACCAATTTTCTACCTCTCTTATATATGTAGGACCATCAACTGCATTCATAAATACTTTTCAGCCTTTCAGTTCTCTCATAGTCCTATTTTGGATCATGATGACATTTTAAAAGAAGGAGAACATACATACAAATTACCTCTAGGAAGAGGTAATTCTTCAGTGGCAAAAATCTATCATTGATATGTTGATTTATATAAGGCTAATTTCTTGAGGGTGGTCATTCTTGCCATGATCTCCATCTTTAGGCCACACTATTTGGATATGTGACCAATTTAGAAAAGACATCTATAATTTGCAATGCCTTTTTTGGGGGAATTATTTCAAAAAATTGAGGAAATCTAAGATTTCTTAAAGCATTTTTTTCCTTCTAAGTACAGAGGAACTGCTAAAGAAAGGGAAAAAAAACAATGTTTAATGATCTAGATACCAATTAACTCTGCTATTGATTGGGATTATTAAATAGGGATGAGAATTTTAAAGATTAATTGAGGTTGTCAAAGGTGAAAAGAGAGTAGATCTACAGATAACATATCATTTACTTTTTGGATTTCAATTTTAGGATAAAAATATCATCATGGAAAGGGGAAGAATGAAGAAGCATGTATAGATTTAAGGTTATTGTTTTCTCTTATTCTAATTTCTCATTGAATTTATAATTTTTGTTCAATTATTTTTCAGTCCTGTTCAACTCTTTCAAACCCTATTTGAAATTTTCTTGATCAAGATAATAGAATGGTTTGCCATTTCCTTATCTGGTTCATTTTTTACAGATGAGGAAACTGAGACAAACTGGGTTGAGTGATTTACCCAGGGTAACATGGCTAGTAAGTGAGGCCAGATTTCAATTCAAGAAGATAATTTTTTTTGACTTGAGGCTGGATACTCTATCCATTATGCTACCTAGTTGTCTGGTATATAATTTAGTTGCATTACTTATTCTGCTTTCCTTTGAAGACTTTTTAGCTATATTCTATATTTATTAAAATAGATACTAAATCTTAAGGTTTGAAGAGACTCAGAGGGTATTGATTCCAACCTGTACTTAAACAACCGATTCTTTGGAACATATTCAACTTTTCATCAATGAGCCTTTGTTTGAAGACCTCAATTGAGGAGCACAGTGCCTAAGGAAGCCTATTCTATTTGTGAAGAACTCTAGAAAAGTTAAGAAGTTTTCCTTCCTTTGATATGAAATCTGTCTCTTTTCAAGTTTAACCCATTATTCCTCATTTGTTTCATTCATCAAATAGAACAAATGGATGAATGAAATAAAAGCATTCATTAAGTACTTATCATTGCAAAGAACTCCACTAAGTGCTGAGGATATAAATAGAAAAGTAAGACAGCCAAGATTCTGAAAAAAAACTCACATTCCATAAAGTAGATATTTTATAAATGCTTATTCCCTTTCTCCCTTCCCCAGTGGCAAAGGAGAGGACAATAATACTTCCTTCATATCCTTTCCATTGATTAAATAATATCCATTTCTGATTCTTAATCATTTAACAATGCCCAAACTTCAATGATGAACTTTTATTTTCTGAGTATTCAATATTTGTGGGTACAACAATAATTGTAGGACAGTCACTAAATTGCATTTCTGCAGGGGTTGCTTCCCAAGATGGAGGCTGGGGACACTGGGCTATTAAAAATGCTATTCCCAAGGCATTTAATTTAAGATCTTGGGATGATTCTATTGGGGCCTGGAGGGATGTGGTGATCAAGATGGTAGTGGTTTGATTTTCCTGGCATATTAATCCTTCTCTATCCTTTGGAGTACCTTGCTTCTTCATCTAATCTGGCTCAGTATGCAAGTTGGTTGGCATTTGGTGGGGATGGTCAACCATTTTCCCACAAGAATTGTTTCATAAAATGATAGCTTCAAGGCTTGCTAGGACAAATTTTTTTTTTTGGGGGGTGCTGCCACTGCCATGGTTTCTATGCTTGTCTTCCTGTTTGTGACCCATTTGAAGTTCAGGTACCAATCTGTTTTAAGCTGTTTTACATTCAAATGCTTTTTCCTCATAGTCTAATTTTAAGGATTGTAAGAGATGGGATGATTTCTTATATTTCCTTAGTATAGAATTCAATAAAGATTATTCATTAGCATTTAAAGATCTTTATCAGTACTCTCAGATTTCTAAGATATTGATCTTTGTTTTTCTTGTGGAAATATGTAATGTCATAGAAAATGAAAGAACTTTTAATTGGGACTTCTACTTGTCCTTATGGCATTTTATAGGATAATATAGCTATTTGGCTTGATCTTGTCTCCATGGAAGTTCATAATTCCCCCAGGATAAGCAGATCAATTGAAATCTCATCAGTGTTGTGGCCTACTTCCAAATGACAAAACTGGTGTTGGCATCAAATGTTGGGGTTCGGTCATGTGAAGAATTCACAATAGCCATTCTCTTTGGCAAAAGGTAGGTTTATTTAGGAAAAGAAGTTATAGACAAAATGAAGAATACAATAGATATTGGGAATGGTAAATATGAAATAGAGCTGGGAGAGCATTTAGTTATCAGGGAAAAGGGTTGTAACAATTAATGATGGAAAAGAGAAGTTCCTTAGTGGACACCCCATGTGATTGGAGTATGCCCTTAGCTGGCAGGCTAAATCCCAAAAGGGATTTAACACCCTAAAAGAATGAGTTAGCTATAAGAAGGAGAAAAAAATAAGACATGGTGGGGGGAAAGAGGAGAGACTTCATGTGTCTTTGGGGAGGGGTAAGGAGAAAGACAGTATGAAGCAAAGTGCCATGGGGGGTGTACCCTAAAGGAGTACAAGCAAACATGGCATGAGCCATGGACACAATTATAGGGGAAATTTACCCATTTGACATAATTCAGATTTCTGACCAGACATAGCAAGATGGGACTATTCCTAACTTCCATAGAGGGTGGGACTATAAGATTAAACTGATCCCTATCAGTGAATTCCATCAATACTCAAGTCTTTCTTTGTCAGTCCCACCAAGTTACTCAGGACCTTATCAATCACCATACAGATTATTTTGGTTTTTTTGATACTAAACATCTTCACAGGTCCCTTAGTTGTCTCAGCCTCTGGAAATATCCTTATTCATTTGAATTCAATTTGTGTATAAATATCATCTCTCTCTCTCTCTCTTTTTTTTTTTTTACAACATGTTGCACTGTGTGACCGGAAATGGTACCTAGGGCGAAGAGAGTTTGCAAGGGAACAGAATGGGAATGAAAGTTCTCAGAGGCTCAATGGAAGTGGAGGGGAAGGGTGAGATATTAATAATTTCTAGAAATTTTCAGACACAATGGGGATTAAGGGAAGACTTCTGTAGACACAATAAGCCAGGAGCAGAATGTTTAGAAAGTCCTGCATAAAGTTTTGAGTTTTCAGTTGCTGGTCAAGGTGCCTATTAGCTGATCAAGCCTGCTTTTGACCTGGTCAAGGCTGATTTTGTGGTTCTGGCAGCTATAGTCATCTCCAAATTTAGTGAGAGTTCAATGGCAAAAATCCCTGGTATGTCAATGGCAGCTCTGAGCTTCAGAAATCCTTATAATTGACTAGTTGCTATGTAATTCCATTGTCCTGCTCCCCTGTGAAAAAGGGAAATTCTTAATATAGTCATTATAGAGCTCATTCATCCCCTTAATAGCAATATTTTCTCCTTATTGATTATCTTCAGTTTATCTTCTATATATCTTATTTATATATAGTTATTTGCATGTGATCTCTTTCATTAGATTATGAACTCCATAAGAATAGGGACTATATTTGCCCTGATATCCCCATAAATTAACACAGTACCTAACACATTATAGAGCTCAACAAATGCTATTGGCTTGATTTGATTGGCTAAATTCAACCCAACCAAGAATCTCACCACTATCATCAAAAAACATTTATTGTATGTTATTTAAATCATGGTATTTTCCTGGTTGAAAATGAACAAAGTAAAACAAATACTCCCTGTTGGGGGAGTATTTTCTAATTATGAACTAAGATATTTTTATTTCTCTTCTGATTGTATAAAGTGCATATATTACTCTGAGTCTCTATCTCCATTTCATCAGAATAACTGTTTGAAATGTGGGAAAAATCATTTAATTGTGTTTTTCCCCTAATGTCTAGTTTTAAATCTGGTGGATTAAGATTCTCCTTCCTCAAATTCCCAAGTCTACACTAAATTGAATAGTTTGATTGAGTTGACTAGATTTACTGGTAGTTTAGGTCACTTGTGGACATAGTTAGCTACTGATGAACATAAAAGTCATATTGATAAATGAAACAACATAAAAAAAACACATATTAAGAAAAAAAAATGACCTTTTAGGTCACCATGTCTTCCAGAATGATTATATCAATTCATATTAATATCAATATTGCTTTAATGTACCTATTTTTCCATAGTCCTTTTAACAACATTTTTGTCATCCTTGCCAATCTGATAGGCTGAAACCCTAGAGTTATTTATATTTGTATTTCTATAATTATTAATAATTTGGAATATTTTTTGGTGTGGTTCTTAATAATTCGTTTCTTTATTTGAGAACCTAGTATTCAAATACTTTGGCTACTTACCTATTAAAGAATAACTTTTGGTTAATGGGTTGAGATAGATATACACAGAAAAAAAAAGATCAATAATTTTGTAACACAGAATAAACAAAAAATGCAGTAGAAAACTCAAAATGAGCAATTTTATCATTTTATTAAATTATGCAATTTATGCACATATTTTTAAAATCATACATAACAGAGGCTTGTTTGTCACATATTAATCTTATGTTTTGGAATGTTTATACTTATAAGGATTTTTAAATTCACAAAATAGAATAAAAATGTGTTGTATTAGCACCAAGAGCTGAAGGGAAAGTGAAAAAAAGTGCTCATTTAAATGAAATTGTTCCAGGAGCAATCACAGTGTCTACTCAGAGGTAGAAGAGACAATGGTGGCAATCCCTGTTATGCATAAATGTGGCAAGTGAGTTTGGGAAGGAGGATAGTGAGCTATGGGATAATCATCCTTTACCAGAACTGCTTAGCTTCAGGGATGTCTTCTTTCAGCCAAAGAACTTAATGAACAGGAACTTCACCTTTCATCAACACTAATTGCAGCAGCTCAACCACTCTCGCTGTACTTTCAAGTTTCATTGGCTGATGAATTCACAAATGGTGAAATCTGAAAGAGGAAGGTCAAGTGTAGTAGTCATGTGAGAATGATCAGATAGAGATCTTAATAAGGACATGGAAATTGGAAAGAAGAGGAAGATTGATCCTTTGGAGAGTTTTAAAAGATAATTGACTACTCAAAATTGTCAAGCTTGTGATTGTAAAGGCAATTTCTTCAAGCCTAGGCAAGATGTGATTCTGAAAAAAAGGATATTGTTTCAAAACAAAAGTGAGGATGATAGGACCATTTTCGATTCTGTAGGTTAGCCATGGCTATTTCTGAAGCAGTTGGAGCAATGGTTTCTAACAAAACAACAGGTACTTCTTAAAATGACATATAAAAAATTTAAATAATTTTTATTTATGTCTTCTATGCTTTTTTCTGCCATTTCTGCATATTTCTCCCTTGGCCTACCCTTGTTCAGGTACTTTATAGCAATAATAAATACACATTCTTAACTTGGAATGTAAAATTATTCCATTGTAAGATATTTAGATATTAAATAATTTACCTTGTGTTTCTCATCAAGAAGACTGACCAATGATAGGGTAATATATTCTAAGTTATATTTACATAATATTTTGATAAGAAAAATAAATTTTTAATGAATTATATAAATATTCAGCTATTGTCATTTAATCAGGAAGAAATCAGATTTTCAAGATCTTCATTGTCCAAATTTATGAGTCAAATTGTCAATAAGTGACACATGTCAAGAAAAACATTTAAAAAATGTTTTCTAAATATCTTAAAATTTTTTTTCTCCTAAATTTCTCCGATAGCTTCAAGAAGTATTAAGGAGAAACAGGAAAAACACATTAAATACATGTATTGATAGATTTTATAATTATTTTAGAACTCAAAATATTGCTTACAATCTATATAATTTATAGCAACTATCATTTCCCTTCCTATGAGGTATTTATGGGAAGAAGTTGTCCTTGATCTCTTTTATACTAAAATGGGAGCAGAAACGTCAAAGCCCTCTTGAATTATCTCTCCTGATCATGGAGGTCAGGCTATTTTTGTTTATTTTTGAGTGACTAGAAAATGATGTGGGGTAGATGGAAGGTTTTTTTATACTAGAATGACCTTGAAATTGAAACAGATGGGATAAAAATGGCTAACAGAAAGTTGAAGACAAATGAGATATTAACACATAGCTTCTCTATGAATTCAAATTATGAAACCCAGACGAGATATATTTCAGGCTACAGAGAGAAATTCTAGGTCCACTTGATGAATAGCTAACTGTTGATGATCTTGCAAAAATTACAACTAGAAGAGAGCTTCAGAACTGGAGACAAGCAAATCTTAATCTCAATTTTCAAAAAAGGTAGGAAAGGGAATTCTTAAAATTATTGGGCCATGGTTCCTGTCAAACCCTGAGAAAATTCTAGAATCATTATTAAGGAGCTAGTTTGTGACAGTTCAGAAAGAATCAATTGTTACAAGACAGCATGGATTTATTAACAATAAATTTTGTGAGACTAGTCTTTTTTTACATTTTTTGACAGTGTTACTAGATAGTAGATCAAGGGGATACTTGCTTTTAGCAAGCAATTTACCAACATCTGATACTTCGTTTTTGATTAGATAGATAGATGCAGCTTAAATCAAATTATAGATAAGTGAATTCAGAACTTGTGTGTCTGCACCCAACCATTGGCTAGTCATGAGTTAACTTCAGTATGGAAGGCAGGCTTTAATGGAATGTATAGAATTCTTTTCTTGGCTTTGTTCTGTTCATTATTTTTATCATCTACTTAATATGGATGCATAGGTGTCATTCTTATTACTTTTTCAGATAGAATGAAGATAAGAGGAATAGCTAATATGTTGGGTGACAATCAGGATTCTAAAATATCTTGACAGGCTGAAATAATGAACTGAATTTAATAATATGATATCTAATAGGGATGTACTTTAGACAAATGTCTGAATAGAAGGTCTTGTCTAGCCCCAGATCTCATTCATTACCTAAGATATTGAGAAATGTGCTAAGTACAGCAATAGAACAACAAAAAAATATAGACAAAAGGAAAAGATGAGAAATAGCTCACAGAAATACTAATAGAGAGATTGAAAAAGTAAAGAAACCCCACTTCAATAAATAAATATTATATAGAGTAAAAGATAAAAATGTGAAAATTATAGAAAAAGGAATTATTCTGTAACAATGATAATTCCATAGAAATGATAATGGAACAACCGCAAGAACATCTATACACTTGAAAAAATGTAATGTAAAGATTAGAGGAAGAAATAATGATGAAAGTATTGTGCTCCAAAAGAACTAAAGGTGTATTCCCAAAATAGCTAATTTTAGAAGAAATGGTGGACCATTGTTGAAAAAGATGAAGTAATTCAGAACTGAAAAACATAATAAAAGGAATATCACAACAAAATCAAGACATCAAGACTAGAAGCATGCCTGAGATTTCTACAAGCCAAAACAATTGATTTTGAGTATAGAATATGTTAAGACAATTTGAGAATTATTGTATTTCCAGAAAAAAACAGAATCAAGCAAAAAGACTAGGAAATCACTCAAGAAAATGGATCATTTGCATTTAAAACAAAAGACAAGTTACAAATTTACAGATCGTTTATAGAGGAACTCCAAAGCAGAAATATTCTGTTTAAGTAACACAACTTCAAAATTGGATTTATAAGCAACCATGAAGAGGTCCTTCATATACCAAGAAAAACAACTTAAATCACAGAGAACTATTCCACATTTATGAGGAAATAAATAAATGACAGGAATATGATTTCCTAAAAAACAAAGGAAATTTATTTGCATCCTAAAATAGCATCTTGAAAAGCTGAAATTCACAATTAATGAAAAAAAATAGCAAAAGGGAAGAATTTGAATTATTTCTCCTGAAGAAGCCAAAGATGTACAGACCATTTGACATGAAAACACAATAAACAAAAGAAACTTGAGAAAGATAAAAGACCAAGTAGAAAAATCATTTGTTTAGTATCTTTTAGAAATCTCATCTTATCTGACCATATATATGAAAACAAAGAAAATGTTTAATGAACAAGCTCATAAAGATGGAATAGGTAAAAATATGAAGAAGAATAAAATGACAGGAACATGAATTCAGAGAATGTGAGAAAATTTTGGAAATGTTGGCTGCCCTCATGGCTTTAGTAATGAATTGAACTAGTATTCTTTCCAGTTCTGAGATTTTAACCTTCTATGATTCACCAGATGGTGGTCTTTCATTAAATCAGGTAGAATAAGATTATTGGGAAGCATTTATTTGAAGAGGTATGATAATTTTCTTTAAAAGAGAGAATTTTGCTTTTTTTTCACTTTTTTGGTAGGGTACTTATATACATAAATGGTTAATTAAGAAACAAATTATTAATGATCACAATTTGATTTAATTTGCTTAGGGAAAAGGGAGTAGGCAAAATTAATAATGGTGGTAAAAGTGATAGTGATTTATAGTCTTTTATGGTGTAAATGTATACACTTATTTGGTTGGTTGTCAAGTCAAAAAGCATTTATTATGTACTTACTATATGCCAGGCATTGTACTGTATTTAGAGATATCAAGAAAGGTGAAAAGTCAGTCCCTGTTCTCAAGGATCTCAAAGTCTAATGAGGAGTCAATATATAGACAACTATACAAGATACATACATATATATATATACATATTATATCTTATATATGTACATATATATATATAGATAGATAAACACATACATATATATCTTACATATGTACATATATAAAGGTAGATAGATATAGACATAGATAAGAATAAATTGGAGAAAATCAACAGAGACTTCCTAGAATTAGAGAGAACAGGAAAAGCTTTTTATATGTGAGATTTTTAATTGGGACTTGAAGTAATCCAGGGAAGGTAGGAGTCAGAAAAGAACTAGAAAGTTCCAGGCATGAGGGACTGCCTATAAAAATAAATGAATTTGGGAGACAAATTATCTTGTGCAAGGAGCAACAAGGATGCTGCATTTCAAAGAACATGGCAAGAAGTAATCTAAAAAGTTGTAAGAGGACTTGAAAAACAAGAAGAGACCAAGATGCAAGGACTTTAAAAGACAAAGAAGATTTGTATATTTGATTTAAGAAGTGATAAGGAGCCATTTGGATAGGGAGGTGACATGGAAAGACTTGTGATTTAGGAGGTACATTTTGACAGTTGAGTGGGGGATGGAATGAGGTGCATAGAAGGAGAAAAAAAGAGAAGAGAGCCCATGGTAGAACCTTGGAGGATAATGAATCTGGTACAACCTGGGTGAAATCCCTGCAAAAGAGACAATCAAAACCCATAGAAAGGAGAGAGTTGAGGAACAGAAAGGGAATAAACAGTATCATAAGTCAAGAAAAATCAAGGAAGATGCTGATTGAGAAAAGGCTATTAAATTTAGCAATTAAGAGATCACTGGCAACTTTAGTTGCTGACTACAGAAACTGATGCTATTCACAATTTTAGATTTTTTTGCTTTAGTCTTGGCCTAATGACTTTGCTCCTAATGAGCCTTATCATTTCTGATTTGTTCTAGCTGACAACTATGTCATGTTATTTAATCATGTGCTTCAGTGTGCTGTTAAATAATTTCTTTCTTTTGTCTTGCTTTTGTTTACCCCAGAGCCTACTTGCTTAGGAAATCTTGTTATCAGTTATCTGTACTTGACCTGCCCTAGGTTAGAGGGTTTACCTAACATGGGTTTAATGATGATAGATTTGTATTTACTGAACTAATCTCTAGGCAAGAGAACTATTCACACCAATGTCCCCTTGAAACATTTGACAATGGAATGGTGGTAAATTGACAAGCCAGTAACTGACAAAATATGTTATGAATAGATTTTCTTCTATGTTAGAGTTATTGTTGGAAGGAACCTTAGAAAATGTCTAGTTTAATCCTCTCATTTTATAGATGATGAAATTGATATCTAGAGAAGTGCTGGGATTTATCCAATATCATAATGATAGTAAGTCTGGGAATTAGGACCTGAACAATACTCTTTTGCTTTCAAATGCATTGATCTTTCCAGTACATGCTATCACCTCTAAATAAAAAATTAACTGACATAAATAAATACATTTACAAATATTTATTTATTTATTTTTAATATAAATATTTATAAATAAATAAATGTATTAAAGTGCTCCAAAGACTCCCCAAACTCCAAGGAATATGCCTTAAAAACCTAGAACTATTCCAGCCCTTATCACAATACTCAGCACCTGGGTGCTTACTAAATTCTAGTTGACTGATTGATAATGCCTTGTGTGATCTTAGAGACAATTTCTCTGGGTCTCCCTTTCCTCATTTTTATAAGAAGTTTAAACTGGATGGTTTAAGAGATCCCTTATAGCTCTACAGTTATTATCTTATGATCCTAAGTCCATAATAAAGGTCTATTGTTTCCAGTATCTAATGAGGACAGAACTTAGAATGTGTCTATTTGGGAAAGAACTCTACTATTTCCTAGCAATAAAAATGACTGTAGGACTTTATTTTCTAAAGTAATTTCAGTAGATTTGGATAATTTTCTACCTCAGTATCTTTGTGTAAGCACGACAGCTGATTTCATTCCTTTTAAAAATCTAATATGGCATAACTAAGATCCTATTTATAAACAGCTGTTGCTATTTTTGCTAAATAGGACAAAATTTAAAATGTTTCTATTGTTAAAGGAGAAGTATGAATAAATATTTTTTTTGAACTTTGTAATATCTGGAATGAAATAAAATTCAAGAAATTTCCTGACTTTTAATTAGCTTTTAATTAGAAACACACACTATCATTATAATATATGGCTATAAAATACTTTCTTCTCTTGAGAACTGTCGATACGCTTTGACCCATCTTGGAAGTCCTTGAGATATTTCTTTGGGGTTAGTAGGTCAGAATTATTTTAATAATACTAAGATATTTTAATTTCTAACATGGTAAATATCAATAGATATAATTCACATGAATAAAAGCTCTATGTGAGCTATCAATAGATTTAAAATTGTAAAAGGGTTCTGGCACCAAAATGTTTGCAGAAAATTGGATTGTATAAACCTTAACTCTCTGTATAGTTTTTGTTTGTTTGTTTTTTGCTGAAGCAATTGGGGTTAAGTGATGTGACTTGCCTAGGGTCATACAGCTAGGAAGTGTTAATTGTCTGAGACCATATTTGAACTCAGGTTCTCCTGACTTCAAGGCAGGAACTCTAATCACTGTGCCAACTAGCTGCCCCTCTCCACATACTTTTTAAAGATCTTCTCTGCTCCTTCCCAAGATCAAGATTTCCAAATTCTTGCAGATATTGAGATAAATATTGAGATAATTGAAGCAAACCCCTTCACAATTTTGAATTGAGGAAAATGATTGAATTATGCAGATTAGATATCTATACTTACTGAACACCAGAAAAACAAACAAACAAAAAATTCATTTCCACTTTGAATTGCCTGTGATAGCTATATTGCTATTATCCCGATTTGGAATCATTTAGGACTTCATTTACTTCCTAAAGGGCATTTTGAATTGGATGTGTTGTAGATATCACAAACTCAATGTGACAAAAAAAAAGGAACTAATTTGTTTTCTTTCAAATCCACTCCTCTTAGGACCTTTCTTATTTCTGTTTTCACTATCATTCTTCTATTCACCCAGATTTTTAGCCTCCAAGTCATCCTTAAATCTTGTCTCCCTCACCTGACAGATCTCATCAGTTGTCAGCTCTAGATCTTATTTTCACATCTCTCACATTTCATTCCTATCTCTCTGCTCACATGAACACCTCATTAGTTCACCTGGACCTCTCACCTGGACCACTGTAGCAACTTCCTAATTGGTTTCCCTGTGTTCTGCTTCCCTCTTCTCCATTCTATCTTCTACAAGGTTTCTAACTTATGGCTTCCAAAATTATTTTTTTCTAAAGTGCAGATATGATCGTGTAACTCCTCTCATAAATAAGCTTCAGTGTCTCTCTGTTACCTTTAAAATCAAATATAAACTTTTCTGTCTGGCATTTAAAGTTATTCACAACTGGCCTATCCAGACTTATACATTATTCCCTTGAATCCACTCTCCTTGTTATTTTTCAAATATGATACTCCATCTCTGTAACATGCCTTTCACATACTTTCTTCTATCTCTGAATTGCTTTCCTTTTTTATCTCTTTTTATAATCCCTAATTTATTTCAAAGCTTAATTCAAGTGATGCCTTCTACATGAGGCTTTTTTGGAAGACTCTTTCCCAATATTATGTTAAATATTACCTTATATTCATCTCATATATTACATGCATATTTATATGAAGGTAGTCTAGTGATGGTGTGGATTCTCACTTGGTCTCTGGATTGTCTTACCCAAATTATAATCAACTTGGCAGGTGTATCATTCTCAGAGAGGGTATAAAATGCAACTATGACTCTCCAGTTCCTAAAGGTAACCCTGATACTAGGAGATTCACTTTTACTACTCACTATGGTAGCTCCTGGGCTCCCATCAAAATGAAATTTCTCATTTGAACTCCAGCGCATAGCAGGGTACCTGGTATATAGTGGGATTCAATAAATGCTTGTTGTTTTTTGGATTCAGTTGGGTTATAAAAGTTCTCAAAATGAAAATTGTTCTTTGGAAGATCTATTTTTCTGCTCTAATAATATCTTTAAAATATTTAAACAGACTTGTTTTAACTTTGTTTTAAAAGAAAAGGAGATAGGTGAAGAAATGGAGAAACTTACTGATAGACTACAATCATAGGATGAGAGAGATAAGAGTTAAAAACAAGCTGAGGGCTATCCTAGTCCAATTGTTTCATTTAATGATGAGGAAACTGAGGCTTACAGAGTGAAGTGACATCACATGGTCACAAAGGCACTATGTTAAAACTGGGTTTGAACTAAGTTCTTTTAATTTTAAATCCAATACTTACTCTACTCTACCCTGTCATTATAACTCAGAGATTCAAAGGTTAAGTGGCAGTCCTCAGCATCTATCATAAAATGGTCTTTTGTTTTAATTTTATTGAGGGAGGTTTGTAATGGTAATGCATTTTTAGGTCTACAGTTATGCTTGCCATCCTAAATAAGTGAGACATTCAGAGGCTAAATGCTATCTAAAATAAAATTGATATCTATCACTTGACCATGGTTTAAGATAGAGTAAACTTTTGAGGGTGGAAATAAATTGTGTTATTTGGAGAGTGCTGAAAAAATGTAACAGGCATGTATGGAAAGTAGGAATGTACTCTTCCCTTTTGGGCAAATAAATCACAGTTTCTTTATTGACAGCCTTGGATCTCCAGAGGCTTTTCCAATAATGTGCTCACTTTGTCAGTCTGAGAACATCTAGGGACAGCAGCTCCTCAGGAATTAATACTTAAGCAAAGAAGATTCATTATAGGAAATTGTACCTGAGCCAAATAAAAAGCTCAGTCAATGGCTGCTTTCCCTGTACAGCTTTTGAAGGGTTGAGTATGTGTGGGGTTGGAGGATGTTTTTCTTCCTAAGCACAGAATAAAGTAATGTTTGTTGCATCTGAAACCAATGTTTCTAAAGTACTCCCTGCCATAACTTTATTCTTTTTTTTTATTTATTTTTTTATTTATTTTTTTTTAATTTTATTTTATTTGCATAACATATGTGTGGGTAATTCTTCAACAATAACACTTACATAGCTTTCCATTAGAAATTTTTCCCCCCAACTTCCCCACCCCTCCCCTAGATGGCAGGATATACACTACATGTTAATTATGTTAAAATATTGGCAAATCGAATATATGTATACATATTTCCAAACTTATCTTTGTTGTGCAAGAAAAATCTTATCTACACAAATGATATATCAGATAAAGGAAACACATTGTAAGCAAACATCAATCAAGGAGTATGAGAATGTTATGTTGTGGTCCACATTTCGCATCCCTCTCTCTGGGTGTATATGGCTTTCTTCAGTGAACAATTGGAGGTGGTTTGAAACATATCATTGTTGAAGAGAGCCATGTCCATCAGAATTAATCGTCATATAGTACTGTTGTTGCCGTGTATAATGATCTCCTGGTTCTGCTCATTTCACTCAGCATCAGTTCATGTAAGTCTCTCCAGGTCTCTCTGAAATCATCTTGCTGGTCATTTCTTACAGAACAATAATATTCCATAATATTCATATACCATAATTTATTCAGCCCTTCAATTGGAGAATGGCTGAATA
>JAJPUD010002970.1:196276-219164 GCA_023553655.1 Myrmecobius fasciatus
ATACCATAATTTATTCAGCCATTCTCCAATTGAAGGGCATCTATTCAATTTCCAGTTTCTAGCCACTACAAAAAGGGCTGCCACAAACATTCTTGCACATGTGGGGCCTTTTCCTTTCTTTATGATTTCTTTGGGATATAAGCCCAATAGAAATGCTGCTGGGTCAAAGGGTATGCACAGTTTGATAACTTTTTGAGCATAGCTCCAAATTGTTCTCCAGAATGGCTGTATCCGTTCACAGCTCCACCAACAATGCATCAGTGTCCCAGCCCTCCCACAACCCCTCCAACATTCATCATTAACTTTTCCTGTCATTTTAGCCAATCTGACAGGTGTGAAGTGGTACCTCAGGGTTGTCTTGATTTGCATTTCTCTGATCAACAGTGATTTGGAGCACCTTTTCATATGACTATAAATAGTTTTAATTTCATCCTCTGAAAATTGTCTGTTCATATCCTTTGACCATTTATTGATTGGAGAATGGCTTGAATTTTTATAAATATGAGACAATTCTCTATATATTTTAGAGATGAGACCTTTATCAGAACCCTTGAATGTAAAGATGATTTCCCAGTTTATTACTTCCCTCCTAATCTTGTCTGCATTGATTTTGTTTGTACAAAAACTTTTTAACTTGATATAGTCAAAGTTATCTATCTGGTTTTCAATTAAGAGTTCCAGTTCTTCTTTGGACATAATTTTATTCCTTCTCCAAAGGTCTGAGAGGTAAACTATATTACATTCCTCTAATTTACTTATAGTATCACTCTTTATATCCAGATCATGAACCCATTTAGATCTTATCTTGGTATGTGGTGTTAGATGTGGGTCAAGCCCTAATTTCTTCCACACTAGTTTCCAGTTTTCCCAGCAGTTTTTGTCAAATAGTGAATACTTATCCCAAAAGCTGGGGTCTTTGGGTTTATCAAAAACCAAATTGCTATAGTTATTGCCTAGTTTGTCTTGTGATTCTATCTTATT
The DNA here is from genome assembly GCA_023553655.1 of Myrmecobius fasciatus. Taxonomy (NCBI): domain Eukaryota; kingdom Metazoa; phylum Chordata; class Mammalia; order Dasyuromorphia; family Myrmecobiidae; genus Myrmecobius; species Myrmecobius fasciatus. The sequence continues at coordinate 197,258 of JAJPUD010002970.1, forward strand.
CCACTGATCGACTATTCTATTTCTTAGCCAGTACCATATGGTTTTGATGACCGCTGCTTTATAATATAGTTTTAGATCTGGTACAGCAAGTCCTCCATCATCAGCCTTTTTTTTCATTAATCCCCTTGAAATTCTTGACCTTTTGTTTTTCCAAATGAACTTTGCTACTATTTTTTCTAGATCTGTAAGATAATTTCTTGGGAGTTTGATTGGTATGGCACTAAATAAGTAAATTAGTTTGGGTAGTATTGTCATTTTTATTATATTTGCTCGGCCTACCCATGAGCATTTTAAGTTTTTCCAATTGACTAGGTCTGATTTGATTTGTGTGGAAAGTGTTTTGTAGTTTAGTTCATATAGTTCCTGACTATCTCTTGGCAGATAAATTCCCAAATATTTTATACTATCAACAGTTATTTTGAATGGAATTTCTTTTTGTATCTCTTGCTGCTGAACTTTATTGGTAATATATAAAAATGCTGATGATTTATGTGGATTTATTTTGTATCCTGCAACTTTGCTAAAGTTGTGAATTGTTTCTAGTAGTTTTTTAGTTGAGTCTTTAGGGTTCTCTACGTATATCATCATGTCATCTGCAAAGAGTGATAATTTGGTTTCCTCATTACCTACTCTAATTCCTTTAATCTCTTTTTCTTCTCTTACTGCCATAGCTAACATTTCTAAGACAATATTAAATAATAATGGTGACAGTGGGCAGCCTTGTTTCACTCCTGATCTTATTGGGAATGGTTCTAGTTTGACTCCATTACATATGATACTTGCTGAAGGTTTTAAGTAGATACTACTAATCATTTTAAGGAAAAGCCCATTTATTCCTATACTATCCAGTGTTTTTAATAGGAATGGGTGTTGGATTTTATCAAAGGCTTTTTCTGCATCTATGGAGATAATCATATGGTTTTTATTAATTTGGTTATTGATATAATTGATTATGCTAATTGTTTTCCTAATATTGAACCAGCCCTGCATTCCTGGTATAAATCCTACTTGGTCATGATGTATTATCCTGGGGATGACTTTCTGTAATCTTGTTGCTAAAATCTTATTTAAAATTTTTGCATCAATATTCATTAGGGAAATGGTTCTATAGTTTTCTTTCTCAGTTTTCTCCCTACCTGGTTTAGCTATCAGCACCATATCTGTGTCATAGAAGGAATTTGGTAGTACACCTTCTTTCCCTATTTTTTCGAATAGTTTATATAGTATTGGGATTAATTGTTCTTTGAATGTTTGGTAAAATTCACATGTAAATCCATCTGGCCCTGGAGATTTTTTCTTAGGGAGTTGATTAATAGCTTGCTCTATTTCTTTTTCCGAAATAGGGCTATTTAAATAATTTATTTCCTCTTCTGTTAATCTGGGCAATCTATATTTTTGTAGATATTCCTCCATTTTTGTAGCTATTCCTCCATTTCATAACTTTATTCTTATGCAGAGCCTAGGAGGTAAGTAGACTTTGGAATCCATATATAGACTGTTCAAGAAGAACAGTAAAAATTCAGAGCTTCCCATGGATGGTAATATTTAGAGGATATGATTTTTTTAAAAAATTGAATAGTATACACAAACACTTGATCCTCACTTTTTTCTTGGGAATGGATAATTAGTAAGGATTCCGAGGTACAAATTGGTTGATTCTGGGCAATGACTGGCTACTCTAGAAAAATAATTCATTTCATTGATTTTTTTTTCTCCCTCTCTCCCCACCCCAAACAATTGACCAAATTAATTGCTTATTTCAGTTCATGTACACATAGCATAGTTTTAATAGTGAATTTTTAAATGGGATCAGCAATTTTAAATGTGTACACTTCCTAATGAACTATATTTATAAAAGAAACAAATATTGTGGGATATTGATGTTGGAATCTATACTGAGAATAGCAATGTTCCTATTTAGAGGGAATGTTGATTCTAAGTCAGATAGTCTATGTCCATAAATTATGAACTAAACAAGGGCTGAAAAGTTGACTTATTTTTTGTTAATAAAGTGTTTAAAGGAATTAAAATAGGTTGGTTTTAGATTGGCTACAGAGGCTCTGTGAAAGTATAAACATAAAAGGAAAGAAGAGGTAAAGGAGGCAGGGTATATGATTGTATTACAATGAACAGTACCCAGCATACTTGTTTGAGATTTATAATACTGATTGAATGACTCTTAGGTTACCAAGAGTCTCTTAATCTCCAAATCTAATGCCCTTTTCTCATTCCCCATTTTTTATAACCCTTTGTGCATTTGGAATCATTGATCACCTACTCTTCCTTAAAACTCTGTATTTTCTAGTTTTTTTCTGAAAGACAATCTTTGCTTCTGCTTTTGTCTGATTCTAATCTAATGTGTCATACTCTCTCTCTCTTTTTTGGCTCTTCCTCCAAATCAAGCCCTCTAATTACTGTTTTCCCCTCCCCAAGTATCTGTTTTGGAACCTAAAGAACTAATCCTCTCAGTGAACCCAGGGAACTGTAAGATTACAAGTTGTAAATATATATTGTTGGAGGGGTCTTTTCCTCATCAGGTAGTTCTTTTTTTTTTTTTTTTTTTTGCTTAGGCAATTGGGGTTAAGTGACTTGCCCAGGGTCACACAGCTAGGACATGTTAAGTGTCTGAGGCCAGATTTGAACTCAGGTCCTCCTGACTTCAGGGCTGGTGCTCTATTCACTGTGCCACCTAGCTGCCCCTGTCAGGTAGTTCTTTATAATTAGCTTGAATCTCTCTTTCTCTCTCTGTCTCTGTCTGTTTCTCTCTCTGTGTATGTGTATATTTATATATATATACACATACACACAGTCCAAATTAATTATATATTATATATATGTATATATATATATAGTATGTTCACACACATTCACACAATAAATATGTATACATACATATATCTAAATACATACATACATGTACATGTATGTATGTATGTATGTATTCAGATGAATTGTTCTGCATTAGTGGGGGGAAATTTTCCACCCTGGGGATGCCATATACTGATCTTATCATCAGTTTGGAACCAATACTGGGCTTAGAAGAAGGAAGCTTGAATAGCCCCTGAAAACCTGGGAAGGGCTCTTAATGAATTTTCTGCTTATCTTTGAAATAAAGGTCCCTATTCAAAAAATTATTATTATTTTAACAACAATAAGTTTTGATGGTACTCTATGGTTATGAATTGTAGGACACCACAATCTCTGAAGAACAAAGAACATGTGAAGGAAGATTCTATCTGTGAATTTGTGTGATAACTTTATTATATATTTAAAGGGAATGACAAGTTATACACAATAGACTTGCAGTTTCATGTGTAATAATCTTTTTAAAGCAATTATACTAAGTTATAGAAATGTTCATTTTATTTCACAAATTAAAAAAAAGACTCAAAGTTGAAAATCAATATCAATAACCAAACTAACAAAAATGATATGATTCTCTCAATAGATGCAGAAAAAGCATTTGACAAAATCCAACATCCATTCCCATTAAAAACACTAGAGAGTATAGGAATAAATGGAATTTTCCTTAAAATGATCAATAGCATCTATTTAAAGCCATCAGCAAAAACCAGATGTAATAGGGATAAACTAGAATCATTCCCAATAAGATCAGGGGTGAAACAAGGTTGCCCACAATCACTCTATACAATGTTATAGTAGAAATGTTAGTTTTGGCAATAAGTAGAAAAAAGAGATAAAAATAATTAGAATAGGTAAGGAGGAAACCAAATTATCACTCTTTGCAGATGATATGATAGTATACTTAGAGAACCCTAGAGAATCAATTAAAAAAACTACTAGAAACAATTCACAACTTTAGAAAAGTTGTAGGATACAAAATAAATCCACATAAATCATCAGCATTTTTATATATTACCAACAATGTCCAGCAGCAAAAGATATAAAGAGAAATTCCATTGAAAATAACTGTAGATAATATAAAATATTTGCCAATGGCAAAGTCAAGAACTATATGAACACAATTACAAACCACTTCTCACCCAAATAAAGTCAGATATAATGTTTTGGGAAAATATGAAGTGCTCATGGGTAGGCTGAACTAATATAATGAAAATGATAATACTATCCAAGTTAATCTACTTATTCAGTGCCATACCAATCAAACTTCCAAGAAATTACCTCACAGACCTAGAAAAAATAATAAGAAAATTCATTTGAAAGAACAAAAGGCCAAAAATTTCAAGGGAATTAATGAAACAAAATGCAAAAAAAGGCGGCCTGTCTCTACCAGACCTAAAACTTTATTATAAAGCAGTGATCATCAAAACCATTTGGTACTGGCCAAGAAATAGAGTAGTCAATCAGTAGAATAGGTTAGGTTCACAGGACAAAATAATCAATGACTATATTAATCTAGTCTTTGACAAACCCAAAGACCACAGCTTTTAGGATAAGAACTCACTATTTGACAAAAACTGCTGGGAAAATTGGAAATGAGTAGGGCAGAAACTAGGCATTGATCCACACCTAATACTTTGTACCAAGATAAGATCAACATGAGTTCAGAATTTAGACATAAAGAGTGGTATTATAAGCAAACTAAAGGAACATAGGATAGTTTACCTCTCAGATCTGTGGAGAAGAAAGGAATTTGTGGCCAAAGAAGAACTTGACTATATTATTGAATGCAAAATGGATAATTTTTATTATATTAAGTTTATAAGTTTTTATACAAACAAAACAAATACAGACAAAATTAGAAGGGAAGCAATAAACAGGAAGATTTTTTTTTTACACTCAAGGGTTCTGATAAAAACCTCATTTCTAAAATATATAGAGAATTGACTCAAATTTATAAAAATGTGAGCCATTCTCCAACTGACAAATGGTCAAAGGATATGAACAGGCTGTTTTCAAATGAAGAAATTAAAAGTAACATAAAAAGATGATCAAAATCATTATTGATCAGAGAAATGCAAATTGACAATTCTGAGGTACCACTATACACCTCTCAGATTGTCTAAGATGACAGAAAAAGATAATGATGAATGTTGGAGGGGATGTGGGAAAACTGGAACACTAATACATTGTTGGTGGAGTTGTGAACTGATTCAACCATTCTGGAGAGCAATTTGGAACTATGCCCAAAGGGCTATCAAAATGTACATACCCATTGATCTAGCAGTGTTTCCACTGTACTTGTATTCTAACCAGATCATAAAGGAGGAAAAGGGACCCACATGTCCAAAAATTTTTAGGGCAGCCCTTTTTGTAGTGGTAAGAAACTGAAAACTGTGTGGATGCCCATTAGCTGGAGAATGGTTGAACAAGATCTTGTATATGAATGTTATGGAATTTTATTATTCTATAAGAAATGGTCAGCAGGATGATTCTAGAGAGGCTTGGAGAGACTTACATGAACTAATGCTAAGTGAAATGAGAAAAACTAGGAGATCATTATATATGGCAACAGTAAGATTATACAATGATCAATTCTGATGGACATGGTTGTCATCAACAATGAGGTGATTCAGATCATTTCCAGTGGTCTTGTGATGAAGAAAGCCATCTGCACCCAGAGAGAGGACAGTGAGAACTGAATATGGACCACAACATAGTATTTTCATTCTTTTTGTTGTTGTTTGCTTGCATTTTGTTTTTTATTTCTCATTTTTTTCCTTTTGGATCTGATTTTTCTTGTGCAGCTTGATATTTGTGGAAATATGTATAGAGGAATTGCACGTGTTTAACATATATTGGATCACTTGTTGACTGGGGGAGTGGGGGAAAGGGAGGGAAAATAATTAGAACACGGGGTTTTGTAGGGGTGAATATAAAAAAATTATCCCTGTATATACTTTGAAAATAAAAAGCTATAATGAAAATATAATAAAAAAGAAAGTCACAAAAAAGGAAATGCAGATAATATGAAGACATACATATAAGAAATACATAAAATACCTACATGCATATATGTATGTATATGTGCATATATATATATGATATTTATATGTGTGCCCATATATTGCAAACTAATGGATATGAGGAAAATATTTTGAACATATTTCTGAATTTATTCATATAAAGTATTACAGGAATTGTTCTTAATATATAGATATTCATACATATACACATACAAAGTTCTTTCCTGGATGTTACTTTTAGACTCCACCTCTGGGGTTAAAAAATCTTCACCTAGGCATCTCTTTAAGAGCTGTTCTATAGCTTCATTTGAAAATAACAGGGGCTATCAAGATGACAAAAAGCTAGTTGTACTCCTAAGGGAAGTAATTATAGCTATACAGAGCAGAAGGTAAAATTATAATTTGCAGGGTATTTTATTATGCTATACCAAATATTTATCACAGTATTAGTGAAAGAACCATAAACTTTATGTAGACTTTGGAATATAACAATAAATGAGCTGCTATTGCTGAAACCCAGTTATAATAATGCAGGAAAACATCAGGGTTTCATTAGCTCTAAAGGGAAATATATTTTTTCAATGGCTTATGCCATTGGAAGGAGTAGGGCCCATTCCTAGTTTTATATGGACAAGTGACATTGAAATGACTTAAATTTATATCCTATATAAACAGATGTACTGGACTTGAGCTGTTGATTCTGGAGCTGAACTTTACATGTTCAAATTTATGAAATAGAAAAATCAATGAAGGGGAATCAGCTGAGGCCATCTACTCAGTGCAAAAAGTCTCACAATCCATATAGTTATACCAGCCATTCATGTATATTTGAATAAATATTAGTCACATAATAAAAGAAAATGTTCATTTGAATGGCTTAGGTTCACTGAGTAAAGTTGAAAAATACATTTTTATTTTATTTTTTATTTTTGCACTTTGTGATATAGTTTCTATGACATTTTCACCAATTTTTTTATGTTCTATGGTTTTTGACAGGAGATCTTAATCTGAGTTCTTAAGGGATCTGTAGTTAGATTTTGAGGGGTCTATGGACTTGGATGGGAAAAAAATTTATATTTTTATTTAGACCAATTTCTAATCAATGAAAAACTTCCTTCCACCTATTTAAAACCATCATTCTGAGAATTATTCCTTAAATTTCTTTCATCAGATTATCAAATCAGATTATCATGCTTTAAAAAAAAGGATCCAGACACTCTAGTTTGTGTTAATGTGAATGTCAAATCAAAACTGATAGACAAGGGGCAGCTAGGTGGCACAGTGGATAGACCATCAACCCTGAAGTCAGGAGAACCTGAGTTCAAATCTGGTCTCAGACATTTAACACTTCCTAGCTGTGTGACCCTGGGCAAGTCACTTAATCCAACTGTGTCAGCTAAAACAAAACGAAAACAAAACAAACAAACTAACTAATAGGCAGCCCAGCATAAGGGATAGGAAAGGGATGAAAATACAGCTTTGAAGTGAGAAAGACCCAGGTTTAGACTCTGCCTCTGCTTCCTACTTGTTGATTCTGTATGTACAATACAGTTCTCATCCTTTGGTCTTTCTTTTCTCATGTGCCCTAGCTCTGGCATCCTGCTCCTTTTACCTGGGCTATTGCATCTTATAATTTTCTTCCAGCCTCAGTTTCTGCTCTCTTGAATCCATCTTCCATACAGTTACCAAACAGAGAAACCCAAGGGATATTTCTGACCATGTCACTCTCACTTTCAAGAGGCTCTCTGTGGCCTCTAGGATTTTTGTTTGATTTTAAAATCCTTCACATATTATGGCTCTAGTTTATCTTTCCAGATATATTATAGTATATTACTTTTCAAACATTCCATCTTTTAGCCAATTTGGTTTTTTTGCTGGTCCTCATACATGACGTTATTTCCTGTCTCTCTCTGGGTTTGCTCATGCTGTCTCTAATGGCAAAAATGCTCCTCCTTACATACTTATGCTTCATAAAATCTCTTATTTCCTTTAAAGTTCAGCTCAAAGGCCACTTTCTTTAGAAAGTCTATCTTGAACTTCTTTATTACTTATGCCTTCCCCTCAAAAATCTCTTTGGATGTATTTTTATTGTGTCCTTATGCTATACCCCCAAAAGAATATAAATCCTTTGAGGACTGGGATATATATATTTTTTATTTGTATTCTCAGCATCCAGCAAAATGGTTGGCACAAAGTATGTGCTTAGCAAATGTCTATTAAGTAATTAAATGTTTGTTGAGTTCCAATTACTTAAGGAATCATCCATCCAGAATCCCATCACATTGGGGAATCCATAAACAGATGCATCTTATGATCATTATTGGATGTTTTTACTGTTTTCATTGTGTTTCATTAGTCATTATTATACAATATGACTTTTTTGTTATACAAAATTTTAAACTGTCAAAAATTTCTGGCATTTGATTTTTGTTTCATCTTATTTGATGTATAAATATCATAAATAAATATAGATATATGATATATAGACATATAGATTTGATTAATATATATGATAAATATGTAATAGATATATGGATATAAAATATATAACACAGATTGCATAAATGTTATATAAATATATAAGATATAACATATAGTATAAAATACATGCATATGTATATTACGTACATATTACAAAAGTGTTATATTTATATATACATACATGTATACATATACTTACATGCATATATTGATATATGCTTTTCTTTAAATTCCAATTAAAATTCTGCATTTCTATAGGAAACCATGTGTTTTTTTTGTTGTACAGAATGGACTTAAATTTTCAAAACATCAAAATCTTCTACCATTGGATTTTTACCTCATCTTATTTGGCTGATATATAACATTATAAATATAAATGTATATATAAATAGATAGAAAATATATAAAACAGATGTACAGATATAAAATATAACTAATATTTTAAAATACATGCACATGTGTATTATATACACATTACAAGTGTACTATATGCAATTACATGCATATACACATGCATATACATCTATACAGATATATGAATATATAATTTCCTTTAAATTCCAACTAAAATTCTATATTTCTACAGAAGCCGTCTCCATCTCCTTATTTTAAGTGCCTTCCTTCTATTAACTATTTCCTATTTATTTTATTATTCTATTTATCCTAATAGTTTGCTTTGTATGTATTTGTTTGCCTGTTGTCTCTCCCAATAGATTGCGAGCTCCTCGAGGGCAAGAACAGTCTTTTCCCCCCTTTTGTAGCCTCAGTGCTTAGCACAGTGCCTGCCACAAAATAGGTATTTCGTGTTTTTTGGCTGATTGATTCATATATACACACATACACATACACATATAAGGACATATTGTGTAATCAATGGCAAAGTTTCTTGGTAGAGAGCTCCTCAACATGTTCCTGATTTTTAATTTACTTCCCAATGTACTTCAGAGGGAGGATGTTAAGTGACATTCAACTTTCTTAGGTTAAGCAGGAAATCTTACTTTGCTCTTGGCTAAAGAAATCATTCAATATTGTGTACATTTTAATATGTCTAACTTTTCTGATTTCTAGTTTCCTTTTAATGTTTATTTGGTTAAATTATATTATATTAGGTTATACTTGCTATTTATAGTGATCTTTTGTATAATTGGTGTGTTTGGAGAGAGTGTGATGAAGGCAACAGATTCTGTTTCAAACCAGTCATACCCCTAGAGCAGCAATATTTGAAAGAACAGATAGATATGATCCTAATCTTATACTTCCCTTAGAGGCAGACAAGTGAACAAGCAAGTGCCTGAACATGACTTTTCTATTCCTCTTGAAGCAAAAATTGTAATTTCCTATGGTGGGGGTAAAGTAGGAGAAAAGGCAGATTCCAAAAAATGTCTATACATAACACTCATGAGTCCTACACCTATACTTTTAGATAAACCATGTGCACAAACATATCTTACATGGGTACCAATATATTCTAAATTTATACATTTTTTTATATTTTTGGTTTCAATTTATGATTTCATCTGTAAAGGCACTCACTCCCTGGGTAGAAATTCCCTCCACTGATGCAAATCCCTTATAACTTAAGAGTTATATTAGTAAATTGCCTGGAGCATAACTGGGCAAGTCACTTAACCTTTGTTATTTTCCTCATTTGTAAAATGGGTATAATAACAGCACTTATCTTCCTGGGATAATGTGAGGTAATATTTGCAAACCTTAAAGGACTATATAAATATGATGATGAGGAGGATAATGCCTTTAGTCACCAAGACACATACTTTCTCTAGTAAAATTATAACATTTCAAGCTACCTTTCTATAATATAAGCCTTAGCTCTATTCTTTTATTTTTTTATTTAGTTATTTTTGCTGAGGCAATTGGGGTTAAATGACTTGCCCAGGGTCACACAGCTAGGGAATGTTAAGTGTCTGAGATCAGATTTGAGTTCAGGTCCTCCTTACTTCAGGGCTAGTGCTCTATGCATTGCACGACATAGCTGACTCCCCCCCCCCCGCCTTTAGTTCTATTCTAAAAGCACTTTAATATGAGTTATAATTTGGTGACATAGACATTCAGTAATAATAGTTATGTGATACTACATTTTTCAATATCTACTAGGTTGGAAACACATGTACATTTTCATAGTAAAGAATATTTTGTATTACTTTCCGTCTTCATGCCCTCTTTTGAAACAGAAAGCATGAGATTAAATAAGTGAATATCTATGGGATCCATGCATGTCCATTGGGAGGCAGTATTGTATTAAAAAAAAACATGACCACCAGAACCCTGTCCTAAACACGAAACTATGAAGGGCTCTTTTTCTATGCTTTGGGCTTATAATTAAACCATTCCCTGGAAGGGGAGTAGATGGTCCTTCTAATAAGACTAATAAATCCATGGGTTAATAACCTGTTAGCCAGATCAGAATGCCTGTAATCATTGATGCTGATCCATTTGTCCTTTACACAGTATATTGAATTTTTTTTATCAAGAATGTATCAAAAAAAGGAAACCCTCCCTTCCTTAAATCATGCCTGAGAATTTATACATGTAGCAACAAAGTTATTAGTCATTTTTCTATAGAATTAACTATTGCAATTATTATTTTCAAAACTCCTTGCAAAGTCATTCCTGTTTTGATGGAATTTCTTATTGCTTGGAAACTGGTCAACTAATGAATTACAAATATTAGTTGAGTGTAGCTAAGAATACAGGTGATCAAATATTAAAATAGCCAACTACCTATGAAGCAGAGAAGGGCATGTATGACTTGTATACTTTGTCATTCTCCTCTCTTCCTCTTGGTTAAAGAGACTTGACTTCCTCTTGTCAGGTTAGTGCAGACCTCCAGGCACAAGCATTTAGCTGCCTTGGTCTCCCAGGCCCACTGCCTCAGATGAGAAAAAAAAAAAACAAAAAACATCCTTACTAATTCAGAAGTATGGTAGCAGAGGGAGCTGTTTGTATGTCCCTGCTTAAAAAATAAACTAAGCAGGCAATTAAATTGGTTATGGAATGTTTTAAAGGCTGGCAGCTTCTCATTAAAATGGATTTTAGAATCATTTCAAACTCCAGCACTGGGCATGTTGAATTGCAACTCAGTTTGGTTTTCCAGCTCATGAAACTCACCAGATTTATCTATATTGTCTCTATTTCTATGTTAAAGAGGGAAGCAAATAGCAAACCAGAATTCTTTAGCAACGAATAATTTTCCTTTTCTATGGTTTGCTTTACTTCATCCTTCACAGAAACAGACGAATTTTAAAGAGTGATGTATTTGGGAAAGACTTGTGGAGTTAATTATCATCCTGCTGTCTGGGGTCCCGTTGCCAACCAACAGTGGTGGGAAAAAAATGACATGAGAAGTAGGGTGTGAAATGGAAAATATCTCCAGGACTTCTGGGCCCTTGCAAATGGAAGGGAAATGAGAATAAAAACTGACCGTGACATATTAACATAGTAGGCTGATGACTCTTCTCCTCCCATTCTAATTAAAATTCACCTGCTTATTAGTGCAAGAGCATGTCATATTTTGAAGCAAACTAAATGTATGTGCCCCAAATCCCAGACAAATGGGAAAGATTTCCCTTCTGAAATCAGATAAATAGCTTCGCTTCAGTTACTTACTGGGGTCACAACTTGGGTGAATGGCTGATGGTTGGAACTGTAGTATCTGAAGAAGAGGGCTGAACAAATGGAGCTGGTTCTTAGTAAAAGAAAAGTCAAGTGGATCAAACATTGTATCTGAACCTCCTCTGAGAACTCCCCTCTTAGGGCTTAAAATCTACTGGAGCTCATGCATATTCTCTGCACACTTCTATAATGCTAATATTTTTTTTTTTACAAGGTTCTCCCATGAAGGAAGTTGCCCAGCAGCAGTATGTTCCTGCTTACAATTGTGCAAAACATTAAAATACAGAATTACACAGGATTTTAAGAGCCTACATCTAGAGCTGGAGGAAACCTGAAAGACTATCTGGTTCCATTCCTTTATTTTATAGATAAAGAAACAGGAGCTCAGGGACTTATCTAATTTCATACAGGGAGTAAACATTATTTAAAAGGAATTCAATCATTATTTAAAGAGTAGTTTATTTCCACTTGAGCAAGTTAGCACAAATGGAGAAAGCGCTAGAGCTGAAGTCAGGAAGACCTGAGTTCAAATCTCGTCTTTAGACATTTCTAATTATTTGACTCTGAGAAAATCACTTACATTCATTATCTGCAATTATAAAATGGGGGTTATAGTGCCTACAGGATTGTTGTGAGGATTAAATGAAGTAATATTTGTAAAGCACTTAATATTTGGCAAGTAGTAGGTATTTATTAAATGCTGCTTTCCTTCCTTCACCTGTTTCCTTTTCTCCACTTGTCAGTCATATAGTTTTCTCATCACTGTCTATATATTTTGATGTAATACAAAAAAAGTGTTTATGATCTTATGTAGAATAGATTATTTATGAAAGATTTTGTGACATAAAATATTAGAACTTGAGTTTTCCTTTAGCATAATTTTTCTCTGTTTAGACTTTATAAATTTATTCTTATAGATATCTTACCATAAGTATTTTTAAATTGGTTTTGTTTTTCAGTAACTCCTCAATTCAGTTCACTTCCACTCTATGCAAAGCATAACACTTATATTAGGTACTATGAAGAATGCAAAGAATCATAAACCATAGTCTCCATCTTCAAAGGCTAAACTGATAGATTTAATTGAAGAAATTGACAATATTTAGCCTGGAGTGAAGGTGACTTACATGAAGTGGGTAGGGGTCTTCATAGCCCTTTTCAGTGTTTGCACGGCTGGTACATTAAAGTATTAGATTGGAGTTTTTTTTGTTTTTGTTTTTGTTTTTATTTTTGTTTTTATTTATTTATTTTTTTTTTTGACTATGGAAAGCTGAATTGGGAGCAAGGAGTGGAAGTGTCAAAGTTTACATGGGCTGTTTTCAAAGACCTCTCCTGGAGGTCTTTAAGAAGAAAATGGATGCTATTGTGAAGATTCCTTTTGAATAGTGATTAGCCTCATTGGCAGCTGAGGTCCCTACCATCTCTTAGATTTTTGACAGTTATTGTAAGATCTCTAAAGACAGCAATGGTTTTGTGCTTTTAAGTTTACCTTTTTGATATTTACTATTATTATGGGGGATTTCCTTCATAGAGTATAAATGAAAAAGTAATTCTTTATTGATAGCAAAGTTCTTCAGATATTCCTGTTTATGGATCACATTTTACTGATACATTAAGTCCCTAATTGAGAATATGAATCATTTAAGAGTAACCTAACTATCCACATAGGGGAAACCAAGAGGGTGAAGATTATTATCTAGAATATGATGTACATATGGATAGGTAGATAATTTGGAAAGGTATTGAGCATAAGCCTAGGATGGAATAGGAGGTAGAGAGAAAGTTGAATTGATTTTAATACCATAAACTTCTCTTTGAAATAAAAGGTCATTTTTTAAAACATTGATATTCTTAGGGACAGATAAGTGGCATTGTGGATGGAGCACAGGCCATGGAGTCAGGAGGACTTGAGTTCAAATCCAGATTCAATTACTTACCAGCTGTGTGATCCTGGGCAAGTCACTTAACACAGATTGCCTAAATATATTCCTTTTGTGAGAGTATGGTATTGAGTCATGGCATTAGACCATGAGTTTCTTGAGGGCAGGAATTGTTTTTTCCCTTTATTTGTACTCTAAGGACTTCTCACAATACTTGGCACATTGTAGGTGCTTAACAAATTTTTACTGATTAACTGAATGAATATCAAAATTTCCAAAGAATTAAGGTTGAAGGTTAGTCAAGATACATGATGAATATATCCAGGGTACAAGATACTACCAACAAATAACTTTAGGAGTATTATTATAAATAATAATATCTATAATTTCTATTGTAATCCAATGTTTGCAAAGTTCTTTGCATGTTATCTCATTTAATCCTGATAATAAACCATGTTATCACCCTCATTTTACAGATGAGGAAACTGAGGTTAAGTGACTTGCCCATAGTCACACAGCTAGCAAATATCTAAGGTTGGATTGGAATTCAGATCTTCCTCTAAGTCACTTCACAAACTAACTTCGCACATCAAGAATGACATTCCTGAGATGTAGGACCTGAAAAGGAGGTAGGCCAGTCATATAATAGGCTAGCATAATAAATAGATGTCCATATTATTTCTCTAGTATTCAATAAATGTTAAGAGATACACAGGTGACCTCCCAGCATAGTGGGTGTATATTCTAGAGAGGATATATGGTAGGATATTAAAGAGAATAAGAAGTATGGATTGTTTGTGATTTTTTCATAGTAGAAGGAATCTTCATATTGATAATCCCACAGATTTATTAATATATGGAAATATACTGTGCCTTGTTTAGTGTTGTTGATCATTAGATCATCATTAGAGTTCCTTTAAAACAGGACCTTTCTTTGTTTATTCCATTCTTAGAAGAGTGTCTAATACATAGCAAGTGTTTAACAAATGCTTATTGATTGGCTATCAGTTTATTCTTTTTCATAGTCATATTCTTTTCCTCTTCATATTGAATATATCATCCCATTACTTTTCCCTAAAACTCAGAGAAGCAAACAAAAGGAAAGTTGGGAGACTCCCAAGTCAGTTTTGTTTGACCTCCTTAAGGCTATTGTCCAATTTCAATCCAAGTGTATAGTTCGGCCTGGGTGGATAGTTGAAGTTGCAGCAACATTACTCTGGAATTCTTTGGTTCATTTAACATACATGACCTCATTTAGAAATCCTTCCTTGTCATCTGCATATGTAATGACTCGGTGGAATAGACGCAGGAGGCATATCTTATATAGTTACAGTCACTGTATAGGAACAGAACATAGATATTGCATTTGCAAAAATTTCTCTACCATGCAAAATGCAATGAAGCTGAAGTTATAGAGTCACATGTGCATAATTTATGTTGGCAGTTTCTATTATGGTTGGACAAATTTAGATGAAAGAAGGCCTCAGCTAAGTAATTTATGAGATTACTATATATTGGTGCATAAATCAAAGTAGGAGAAATTGTGCTTTGAATTTAACTTTTGAAAACTCTAAAGTCTAGACTTTTCATCTTAGGTATGGCTCAGGAGACTAAAGGCTTCCTGGTGACATGGTGTGTGGTTGACTGACTGATATCTCTGACTTCATTAACCCCACAATCAGGATAAGAGTGGATTAACACTTAACCTTGGGTTAATCAGACTTCATAACTTAGAATAAACTCTGAGTTTTCTTGAACTTTTGCATGATGCCAGAAAACCCATGCCTTGCTTTACCTGTTACTACTATATGACCTTAACCTAATACATTTTAGTCTCAGATTTAAGTTTTCTTCATTGATAAAATGATGTGATTAGAAGAGATGACCCCTGAGTTTCCTTCTAGCTCAAAGTCTATGACCCTAACATTTTAAATAATTACAGAAAGAATAAAAATAGGATTTTACATTTAAAGATCATTTTTCTTCAGAAAAACCTCTAAAAGCTTATTAAAGGGTTTGAAGGATTTAAGAGACAAAGATATGCCTTTCTCTGTGGGCCTTTTAAGAGAAAATCCTTTCATTTTGTGTAGTTTCAGTATAGTCTGAAAATAGGAGAATATACTAGATCATCTGTCAGTCACTTCCAGACCTATGAATGTATAATTTATATTATAGTCTTAGATCTCCATATCTGAATCTGTAATTTCCCTCCTATATTCACACAGCTCTCCTAGTAGCTTCTTTTTGTCCCCAGTAGAAATTTTTCCTTTGGTTTTCAGTTCCAAATGGGAGAAGACTAAATACAAAATTCAATAAAAGTCCTGATCCCAGCTCCCGGTTTATAATTATTTCTCTCCAGAAGTCATACTCTCTTTAGTTTGCAATTCACAAATATTTCTTCCTTACATTTATCTTAACCTCACTTAAAAAGTTTCTCGCCTTTCCCTACTTTCCACAAGTCTTTAATGTAGTAAGACCTTAGTTGTAGAAATGGGTTTGAGTGTGAATTGAGTGCATGTGTATGTGTGGATAAATGTATTCAATAGATTTAAAAGTTTTATTTCCTCTTAATTTCAGTGTTCTAGATGTTCCTTCTTATGCTCTAGAAACACATCCAATGTCTCCTACATATTTAAAAGGCTCCTATTTGATCTCACCATCTCTGCCAGCTATCATTCTTTAGCACTCTTCCTTCTTGAGAAAGTTATTTGCCATCATTATCACTACTTCCCCTCCCCTCCATCTCTCTTTTCTAAACTCCTTATAATCTGGTTTCTAATTCATCATTCAGTTGAAACAGATCTCTCCAAAGTTATCAGTATCTTCTTTATTTTCAAATCCAATGACATTTTAAAAATTTTGCTTCTTGGCTCCTCTGCAAACCTTGACAAAGTTGATTAGACTGTCCTATATAGATGTTCATATATAAATATCTTCTTCCTAATTTTCTTAACATTTGTATCCCCTAGTTTGCTTCCTACCCATCTGACTACTCCTTTTCAGTTTCTTTCGCAGGATCTTTATCGAAGTCTTGCTCACTAACTATACTTGTCTTATAAGGGTCTTTCCTTGGCCCTTTTAGTTTCTTCTATCTCACTGGGTGGTTTCAAGTTCTAATAGCTTTTTACCATTTTGTCTATGAATGCAATTCTCAGATCTATTTATCCAGCCTTATCCTCTTTCCTGATCTCCATTCTAGCACCACCAATTGTATCTTGGACATTTTAAAGTGAATTTTCTGAAGATGTCTCAAAGTTTCAAAATTGAACACATTATCTCTCCCCCCCAAAAAAAAACTTTCTCCAATTCTGAGCTTTCTATTACTGTTGAGCACACTACTATCCTCCCAGTCATTTTTTGAAAACTGTTTCATCTTTGATTCACTTGAATTCACCTCACACATTCAGTTTATTGCTGTCTCACTGTTTCTACTTGCCAATATCTCTCTTACATGTCCCCTTATTTCTACTCCTACAGTGCTTATTCTATTACATTAGACAATAGAAAACCACTGAAGTTTTTTGAACTAAAGAGTGATATGATCAGACTTGTGCCTTAGGAAGATTATTTTGGGAGCTGATTGGAAGAAGGTGCAGGAAGGGGAGAAAACTGCCAAGTTCAATTTTGGACATGTGGACACTGATTGATGATATCAACCAAGTGGCTGGTGATGTGAGATTGCAATTGAGAAATTTGGTTGAATGTATAAAGATTTGTGATTGTCTACATGGAGATTAGGATTGAACACATGGAAATGGAGATCACAATAAAAAAGGTATACAGAGAACCTCAGGGAAGATGATTCAGGATGGAGGCTTGAATGGTAAGAGATAAATGTAAAGGTGACTGAAAAGGAGTCAGGAGGATAGTGCTGAGTCATAGAATCTCAAGAGGTGAATGGGGGCAAGGGAATAAGCATTTATATACCCCTACTGTGTATCAGGAACTATGCTAAAAATTTAAGGGCTGTGATACACCCATTTTACAATCGAGGAAATTGAGATAGAGATTAAGTGACATGACTACCCATGTAGTAAGTGGCCAAGGCCAGATCTGAACTAAGGTCTTATTTAATAACTCCTTGTCTAATGCTCTATCTACTGTATCCCTTAGTTGCCATATCAAAGTAAAAAAAAATGTAACTGTACCTCCACTACAAAATTCATTTATTCATTTACTCACTCATTCATTTATTGTTTTTTCATGTATCCAATAAGCATTTAATAAGGGTTTACTGTGAGCTCAGAATTGACAAATGATTATACAGATTTTGTATAAATGAACAATTATATGAATCATTTATTATGTGCTTATTATATGCAAAGTGCTGTGCTGAATGCTGGGGATACATATTCTTTTAAAGGCAGAGGCAACATGTAGAGAAGATTTTAGCCTCACATCATATAGAAAAGTTTCATGGTCCTTAGGGTACTGTGACAAATGAGGTAGCAATAAATTTTCTGATAAATTGATAAAAGGATACCAATCTCTGATGTTGAACCAGGATGGCAGTAAGAACTTTTCTGTTTATGAGTCTTTGATAGCTGTATCTGTAACATCTTTAGGAGTGGTCATTCTGATGTAACTACATTTCTTTCTAAGATGATAGTTTAGGGAACATGCCTAGAGGTGCTAATATTGCAAACATGCTTGAATTGAAGCTCTTCGATTTATTACACTGGAGTCAGAGAAATTAGTGATAAAAGTCATGATGGTGATGGTGGTGTTCTTGATTAGAACATGTCTTTTGTTTCTTCCTGAGGATGCTAGAGGCTGGTAGGCCTTCTGAACTCCCATTTGCTATCATCTGGGTCTTTAAAATTGATATTTAATTGATATTTTTTCCTTTCCCTTTCCCTTTGCATCACCATTAGCACCCATTGACTGCATCACCAACACCTCCTTTCCATAGAAGCCTTGAATGTGGGAGATTAATCAAATTGAAAAAAATAAAACTATTGAATTAATAAATAAAACTAAGCGTTGGTTTTATGAAAAAAAAAAACCCAACAAAATAGATAAGCCTTTAGTTAATTTGATTAGAAAAAGGAAAGAGGAAAATCAAATTGTTAGTCTCAAAAATGATAAGGGAGAACTTTCCTCCAATGAAGAGGAAATTAGAGTAATAATTAGGAGTTACTTTGCCCAACTTTATGCCAATAAATTTGGTAATCTAAATGAAATGGAGGAATATCTACAAAAATATAGATTGCCCAAGTTAACAGAAGAGGAAATAAATTATTTAAGTAGCCCCATTTTAGAAAAAAGAAATAGAACAAGATATTAATCAACTCCCTAAGAAAAAATCTCCAGGGCCAGATGGATTTACATGTGAATTCTACCAAACATTCAAAGAACAATTAATTCCAATACTATATAAAGTATTTGAAAAAATAGGGGAAGAAGGTGTACTGCTAAATTCTTTCCATGCTACAGATATAGAGCTGATAGCTAAATCAGGTAGGGAGAAAATAGAGAAAGAAAACTATAGACCGATTTCCCTAATGAATATTGATGCAAAAATTTTAAATAAAACATTAGCAATGAGATTACAGAAAGTCATCCCCAGGATAATACACCATGACGAAGTAGTATTTATACCAGGAATGCAGGGCTGGTTCAATATTAGGAAAACTATTAGCATAATCAATTATATTAATAACCAAACTAACAAAAAATATGATTATTTCAATAGATGCATAAAAAGCTTTTGATAAAATCCAACACCCATTCCTATTAAAAATCTAACTAGAGAGTATAGGAATAAATGGACTTTTCCTTAAAATGATTAGGAGTATCTACTTAAAACTATCGGCAAGCATCATATTTAATGGAGACAAACTAGAACCATTCCCAATAAGATCAGGAGTGAAACAAGGCTGCCCACTGTCACCATTATTATTTAATATTGTATTAGAAATGTTAGCTTTGGTAGTAAGAGAAGAAACTGCGATTAAAGGAATTAGAGTAGGCAATGAGGAAACCAAATTATCACTCTTTGCAGATGACATGATGGTATACTTAGAGAACCTTAGAGACTTGATGAAAACATTACTAGAAACAATTTACAACTTTAGCAAAGTTGCAGGATATAAAATAATTCCACATAAGTCATCAGCATTTTTATATATTACTAACAAAGTTCAGCAAGAGATACAAAAAGAAATTCCATTCAAAATAATGGATGATAGTATAAAATATTTGGGAATCTATCTGCCAAGGAAAAGTCGGGAACTATATGAACTAAACTATAAAACACTCTCCAGACAAATAAAATCAGACCTAGTCAATTGGAAAAACTTAAAATGCTCATGGGTAGGCCGAGTGAATATAATAAAAATGACAATACTACCAAAACTAATTTACTTATTTAGTGCTATACCAATCAAACTCCCAAGAAACTATTTTACAGATCTAGAAAAAATAGTAGGAAAATTCATTTGGAAGAACAAAAGGTCAAGAGTTTCAAGGGAATTAATGAAAAAAAAAGGCTGATGATGGTGGACTTGCTTTACCAGATCTAAAACTATTTTATAAAACAGCAGTCATCAAAACCATTTGGTACTGGCCAAGAAATAGAGTAGTTGATCAGTGGCATAGGATAGAATCACAGGACAAACTAGGCAATAACTATAGCAATTTAGTGTTTGATAAACCCAAAGACCCTAGCTTCTGGGATAAGTACTCACTATTTGACAAAAACTGCTGGGAAAATTGGAAACCAATGTGGAAGAAATTAGGGCTTGACCCACACCTAACACCACATAGCAAGATAAAATCTAAATGGGTTCAAGATTTGGATATAAAGAGTGATATTATAAGTAAATTAGAGGAACATAGTATAGTTTACCTCTCAGACCTGTGGAGATGGAATAAATTTATGTCCAAAGAAGAACTGGAAGTCTTAATTGAACACCAGATAGATAATTTTGACTATATTAAGTTTAAAAGTTTTTGTACAAACAAAACCAATGTAGTCAAGATTAGGAGGGAAGCATCAAATTGGGAAATCATCTTCACATTTAATGGTCCTGATAAAGGCCTCATTTCTAAAATATATAGAGAATTGTCTCATATTTATAAGAATCCAAGCCATTCTCCAATCGATAAATGGTCAAAGGATATGAACAGACAATTTTCAGATGATGAAATTAAAAGTCATATGAAAAGGTGCTCCAAATCACTATTGATCAGAGAAATACAAATTAAGAAAACTCTGAAGTACCACTACACATCTGTCTGATTGGCTAAGATGACAGGAAAAAATAATGACAAATGTTGGAGGGGATGTGGGAAAGCTGGGACACTGATACATTGTTGGTGGTACTGTGAATGGATCCAGCCATTCTGGAGAGCAATTTGGAACTATGCTCAAAAAGTTATCAAACTGTGCATACCCTTTGACCGAGCAGTGTTTCTATTGGGCTTATATCCCAAAGAAATCTTAAAGGAAAGAAAGGGCCCCACATGTGCAAGATTGTTTGTGGCAGCCCTTTTTGTAGTGGCTAGAAACTGGAAACTGAATGGATGTCCATCAATTGGAGAATGGCTGAACAAATTATGGTATATAAATGTTATGGAATATTATTGTTCTATAAGAAACGACCAGCAGGATGATTTCAGGGAGGCCTATAGAGACTTGCATGAACTGATGCTGAGTGAAATGAGCATAACCAGGAGATCATTATAAACAGCAACAACAATACTATATGACGATCAATGCTGATGGACATGGCTCTCTTCAACCATGAAATGTTTCAAATCAGTTCCAATTGTTCAGTGAAGAAAGCCATATACACTCAGAGAGAGGGATATGAAATGTGGACCACAACATAACATTTTCATGCTCTCTATTGATGTTTGCTTGCATTGTGTTTCCTTTCTCTGATTTTTTTTTCTTGTAGCTATGATTTTGCTTGCACAACAATGATAAGTGTGGAAATATGTATACATATATTCGATTTGTCAAGTATTTTAACATAATTAACATGTAGTGGATTTCCTGCCATCTAGGGGAGGGGTGGG
>JAJPUD010002970.1:219564-244729 GCA_023553655.1 Myrmecobius fasciatus
TTTGGATATAAAGAGTGATATTATAAGTAAATTAGAGGAACATAGTATAGTTTACCTCTCAGACCTGTGGAGATGGAATAAATTTATGTCCAAAGAAGAACTGGAAGTCTTAATTGAACACCAGATAGATAATTTTGACTATATTAAGTTTAAAAGTTTTTGTACAAACAAAACCAATGTAGTCAAGATTAGGAGGGAAGCATCAAATTGGGAAATCATCTTCACATTTAATGGTCCTGATAAAGGCCTCATTTCTAAAATATATAGAGAATTGTCTCATATTTATAAGAATCCAAGCCATTCTCCAATCGATAAATGGTCAAAGGATATGAACAGACAATTTTCAGATGATGAAATTAAAAGTCATATGAAAAGGTGCTCCAAATCACTATTGATCAGAGAAATACAAATTAAGAAAACTCTGAAGTACCACTACACATCTGTCTGATTGGCTAAGATGACAGGAAAAAATAATGACAAATGTTGGAGGGGATGTGGGAAAGCTGGGACACTGATACATTGTTGGTGGTACTGTGAATGGATCCAGCCATTCTGGAGAGCAATTTGGAACTATGCTCAAAAAGTTATCAAACTGTGCATACCCTTTGACCGAGCAGTGTTTCTATTGGGCTTATATCCGAAAGAAATCTTAAAGGAAAGAAAGGGCCCCACATGTGCAAGATTGTTTGTGGCAGCCCTTTTTGTAGTGGCTAGAAACTGGAAACTGAATGGATGTCCATCAATTGGAGAATGGCTGAACAAATTATGGTATATAAATGTTATGGAATATTATTGTTCTATAAGAAACGACCAGCAGGATGATTTCAGAGAGGCCTATAGAGACTTGCATGAACTGATGCTGAGTGAAATGAGCATAACCAGGAGATCATTATAAACAGCAACAACAATACTATATGACTATCAATGCTGATGGACATGGCTCTCTTCAACCATGAAATGTTTCAAATCAGTTCCAATTGTTCAGTGAAGAAAGCCATATACACTCAGAGAGAGGGATATGAAATGTGGACCACAACATAACATTTTCATGCTCTCTATTGATGTTTGCTTGCATTGTGTTTCCTTTCTCTGATTTTTTTTCTTGTAGCTATGATTTTGCTTGCACAACAATGATAAGTGTGGAAATATGTATACATATATTCGATTTGTCAAGTATTTTAACATAATTAACATGTAGTGGATTTCCTGCCATCTAGGGGAGGGGTGGGGAGTAGGGGGGGGGGAAATTTGTAACAGAAAGCTTTGTAAGGGTTAATGTTGAAGAATTACCCATACATGTTTTTGAAAATAAAAAGTTTTAATAATAAAATATATTTTAAAAAATGGTAGGTAACCTCTTTCCCTTAGTTTTCCATAGTTCCTGACAGCAAAATATGCTACTGAAAATGATTTTGTATATATGGGATCTTGACCTCTCTCTGACTTTTTTGTGGTATTTCATTGCTAATATCAGAGTGTACTGACTCTATTATGTGTAGTATAGTGACTAGTCTAGTGGATTTGGTGTCACAATTTTGGAATTTAATTCTTTGGTAACCTTGAACAGGTCCTGTAACCATATGGGGCCTCAGTTTCCTCCTCTGCAGTCCCAGATCAGTAGTTCTCAAAGTTTAGTCTAAAAATTTCTGAGTGTCCCTAAGACTCTTAAAAGAGATCTATGAAATAAAAACTATTTTCATAATAATAATTTTATATTGTAATTACTAATATGGTACCTATTTAGTTGCTAATATAGTACATGTCAATTGAAATGCATGTAAGATATGTATATTATAAATAATACATATTTCTATGTCTATTATCTATGTGTCACCTATCTATCTATCTATCTATCTATCTATCTATCTATCTATCTATCATCTATCTATAACTCACATAAACAGAGTTCTTTGGGATGTCCTAAGTAATTTTTAAGGGTGCTAAAAAGACTAAAAAGTTTAAACACTGGGTTGGCCAGACAAGGTCCCTTCAAAGTGTACAATTTAAATTCTTTATTCTATTTTGATATAGGCTTATTTCACATTTTAGGATACTCCTACATTGATTCAGTAAAATACATTATTTTAAAAACTCAGAAGAATGTACTGATCTCTATTCAACCATGGTTGCTTACTTGTCTAAATATTGACAAATTATCTGTTGTGCCTTTGTGAGCAATCTGCTTTGTGCTGTGTAGTCAGCATTATATGGGAAGATGGGATGGATCATACCTCATTATCAATTTATGGTTTCCCTTGAAAAGATAGTATCAGCTATAGTCCTTTTAGCTGTGTCACACTCTCTACATTTAAATACAAATGAATACATTAAAAAGTGAGCAATTATCATTGAAATGCAATAGAAAAAAAAGCATATGTGAAGCCATTTGTGAAAGACCAGGAAAGCTCAAATCACACCCTTTCCAGGGCAACACAGTTCTTGTGAACTACAATACCTTCACATAATGGACTAGTCAATTTAACCTAGTCTGTGAAAAGATCCCATTGTGCTCAGACGTTGAAGGACGTTGGGTACATTTTACTCTTAAAAGTAGATTCACATTCTTCTTCTGTAGCCTCAATGATCCTTTGATTTTTTAACTTATATCTCTCAACTTCTGTATGTGATACACAGAAAATAGCAAAATAAACAAATATTGCACTCTTGGCTAGCAAAAACTAAAGTTTGAGAGAGAAATGAAATCATGTTAAAGAATTCAGACAATAGCTTTCTCCTTTATTCATATCTTACTGTATTCTCTACTTAAAGGTTTCATCTGCATTAAATCATCACAGGGTTTCCAAAAAGTCTACCTTAGTCTTTGGCCTTTAAATTACTAAGTAGACTGGGATGATGTATTTTACTTTTCTTTAATGGAAAGAATCCTTAACTTGAGGGAAGAACTAAAAAATTGATTAGGCATGGGGAGACTTTTTTCAATTCAGGGGTCTGTGAACCTGGATAAGAAAATTACTTCTTTATTTTAATTAGTTTTTAATTGAAAATTAATATGATCTTCAGTTATGAATGTAGGCAACAAACTATGATTATTTTAGCAGCAATTATGACTATATCAGTCACATAGATATCATAGATAATTTTGTGATACCCTATCTTGTAGGCAATCTGAAATGCCATTTATACTCATCACCACCTCACAATCAGTAGATTCCGTGTTATATTGTACATGATCATAATGTTCCTGTTATACTTTTATAAATACAGACTATATTTTGGAATAATTTATTTCCCTTGTAATTCTGTGTATTTTATATAATGTATTAAACATTATTCAGATAAAAAGTCAATTGGCTTTAGCAGATGATCAAATGGGCCCTTAACAAGAAAAAAATAAGAGCCTCTCACCTAGAGATACTTTTTTTTTGACACTGAATCCAAAGAGGAATTTTATATTATGGGCATTTTGTATAATGTTGAACAAGTCACTTATCCATTTTAGGCCTTAATTTCTTGATATATGGAATGAAGAGATTGAGTTAAATGACTTCTAAATTGTCTGTATGATTCTTGCATAAGAGACAATGAGCAACAAAATATATATTGTCTTTAACGACAGTTATATAAAAGGAAAAAATATTCAAATTGATATTTCTCAAAGTTGATACTTTATAAAAGCCAAGAGAATAATATTAACCACAGTCAACACATATCTGAAAGAGATTGAGAAATATGTTCTATATAGAATTGGGGGAAAAGTTTGAAATTGCAGAATGTTGTATGCTAGGGGATTGGAAGCTCTGAGTCTGATGTAACAATAATATTGGGAACTCACTTTTATATGACATATTAAGACTTATAAGACATTAAGAATAATATATATGTACCTAGAAAGTATTATCATTCTCACTTTACAGGTGAGAAAATTGAGGTACAGAAGGGCTATGTTAGAATCACAATTCAGATTTAGGTTTCTTGACTCCTAGATCTGTTTTTTTCAAAATTATCATGCTATGCCTCTTCCACAAGGCTTTACTCATTATAAATTAAATATCCACAAGAAAACAAGAACAGAATTTTCAGACATTCAAAATGTGTGTAGATATAATGAATACACATACACAAACACACATATATATGCACTTATATGTATACATACATCTCTCTTTCTCTATTTAAAGAATATCATTGTTCCTATCCCATTTCTAGTTATGGATTGTGGGTGGTTTTCCCTATTTTTGACTTTTAGTACTGGCTCTGAGTATTTAGGTTATTTTCTAATGGTCCTGACATAGGGACCAAGTTTGAGTATACTAGAAGAATGGCTAGTTAATGTGCTCATTATTAGCCTTCATTTTAAACATTAGTGTCTTAAACAAGCATTTGTTAAAGGCTGGCCCACATTCAACTCATGATTGTATTACTTGATGAAAACTGATATTTTGTGTCACTGATTTAAGAGCAACCCCTATGCTGTGGACAGCAGCCATTCTGTCCTTGTAGGAGAGATTCTAAAACTTTGTCAGAGAAAGTCATTGATACTTTATCAAGTCATAGAATGTCAACTATAGGAAAGGACCTTGGTGGTCTCTAACCCATATCTGAGCAGAAATCCCTCTATATCATTCATGTCATATGGTTATCTAGTTCTCTCTTGGTGATTAGTATCAGTAATGAAGAAAAATGAATTGATGGAGTGCAACTCATTTTACTTTGAGTTTTTTAACAAATAATAAACTTTTGCTTGTATTGAGTTCTATCCAGGACTTAGCAAAACAAATACAATCCTTCTTTTATACAACAGATTTTCCAATTTTCAAGATAACTTTTCAAGTATTCATGTATTCTTCTAATACTTTTCTTCTCTAAGCTAAGCTAAGCTTTCAACCAATTCTTATAGAACAGGGTTTTAAATATTTTTATTCTTCTAGGTACTGTCACCTGATGATTATTCAATTTGTTAATATCCTTCCTAAAACATACTATTTAGAACTAAACATAGTAGATCAGGTGTGGCCTGATTGGGACATAGTAAAGATGTTAGTTTTAATAACTGGTAGCAATTATATAATCTTTTTAGATCTCAAGCCTTCATTCCATTTAAGTAGCTAGCCTTTCTAATTTGACATCATTTGAAAACTTGATAAGCATGACATTTATGTTTTCATTCAAGTCATTGGTAAAACTACTGCATGAAACTGGGTCAGAGACAGATTCCTGATATATTCCATCAACGATTTTTCTCCCAGATCAACTTAGAATCTTTAATTACCAGTTTTTGAGTCTAAGCATTTAACCTGTTCTGAAATCCTCCAAATATATGATCATGTAGAATTCTATTCTCTCTACCTTGTCATGAGGAATATCATGAGAGATTTGATCAAATGCAAAAATTGAAATCTGGTTGTGCCATATCGATGGTATTTCTCTGATCGAGTTATCTATAAAAAGCAATAAAGTTATCTTGTATGATTTGTTCTTTTTAAAAATGTTTAATTTTTTTAATCAATCTTTTTTTTATATCATCATGGTTTCCCCTTTATCTCTTCCCCTTTCTCTCCCAGAGAGTCAGCCCATATAACAAAAGTATTATTTTAAAGATGAAATACCTCATTTGATCCTCAAGTAAACTCTATGAAGTAAATGTTGTTATTATCTCTATTTTACATATGAAAAACTGAGGCAGGTGTAGAGTTAAATAACTTGCCAGAGGTCACAAAACTAATAAATGTCGGAAATCATATTTGAAGAAAAAGAAGAGGAAAATCACATTTGATCAATATATTGGAAAAAATAAATTTGAAAATATACAATGTGTGATTCTAGAAAACCTCCCATCTCTAAAAAAGAATGAGTTGAGAAAGCTTCCTATAATATTTTTTTATCCATACTTGGTCCCCCCTAATTTCACAACATTCACTGTGGATTTTTTATGTTTGTTTGACTATCCTTTCCATTTATATTTCACAATCATTATGTATATTGTTTTTCTTATCTCTGTTTACTTCACTCTGCATCAATTCATGGAGATCTTACCGTTTTTTCTTTGTATGTATAACTCTTGTATTTCTTAGAGCACAATAATATCCTATCATCTTATTCCAGTGAAATTCAATAAACTTTTAATAAGTTCCTACTATATGCCAGGCACTGTATTAAGAATTGGTGATGCAATTAGTAAATAGAAAGACAGTTCCTGGTCTCAAGGAACTTACAATTTAACGCAAAAGGAGATAAGAAAATGTGTGTGTGTGTGTGTGTGCGTGTGTGTGTGCGTGTGTGTGTGTATGAAATACAGAGAGAGAGAGAAAGAGAGAGAGAGAAAGAGAGAGAGAGAGAGAGAGAGAGAGAGAGAGAGCAAAGGAGAGAGAGAGAGAAGACATACAGACAGACAGACATAAAAGACATCCTTGGCACAAGGGAATTTTGTTCCATGGGTCTGAAACTAGGTAGAGCAGCAGATGCAAGGTACTATAATGTACCACATATTATTGCATTTTCTTTAGCAATTCCCCAATTGATGAGCATCTAACTTATTTTCAATTCTTAGTTATCAGAAAAAGTGCTGCTCTTAAATATTTTGGTGTATATAGAAATGCATTTATCTTCCTTGAGGCATAAGTTCAGTAATGGAATTTCTGTGTCAAAGGATAGGAATCCTTTAGTAACTTTATTAACATAATTCAAAATTGCTTTCCAAAATCATCGTACCAATTCACAACTCAACCAAACATGCATTAGTTTGTCTCTTTTCCCACAATAACTCCAACACTCACTATTGCTAGGATATTTTTTTTTCTTTACGGAGACATACAGGCTGATGGTGACTACTGCTTGCCTTAAAGCTCTTAAAATGTCCTTTTATTAATAAACCTTAATGTTTACCCAGAAATAGCTAAATTCCTTGTCCTCTAATTTGCTTTATAATTTCAATCTTTTAAATATAATTTATCTGTCCTTAGGTTTGTAACACCTTTCTTGTTCTCTATTTTTGCCCCAAATTTATTGAATTGACATAAGTAGGGCAAAAATAGAAACTATTAGAAACAACTTTAAAATACCAACAAATACTTGATCCCTTTGCCTGACAGAGATATATGACAGACAAGACAGCATGAAGTTTGAATGTAAATTAGCAAAATCTCATGGGGGGAAAATGACAGAAAAGTTTGAGAAGTATCTGCTCATAAAACAGTGAGAAGTTATGAAGGAAAAAATGAATTTACAGAAACCTTGGCATGAGATCCAATTAAGTCTGATCATCTTGAGAGCATTTAAGGATAAAACTGGAAGGACCAATATGATAGATGAAATATGCAAAAGATCTATCCTATTCCTCTAACAAACTGTTTTTATGTATCAATGACAATTCATAACATCACAACTGTTATATAGTTCTTGAAATACAGTATGAAAAATAGAAATGGCACAAAAGATAGTGAAGATAATGAAAAGCAATTGAACTAGCCCATACATAGACAAGGGAGATCCATTCTGAAAGAAATCTGCTTTTGAAGAGATGGAAATGATTGAATCTCGAGATGTCCAATAGAGTAGAAAATGTTGAATGGCTATAAAAACCATAGATATCATTACTTCAAAAAATAGGAGAATAACCTTTACTTGTATCAAAAGCAACTTGATGATAATATAAGAAGGAAACAGACAGGTTTTCCCCCAATATTATATTCTATAGCAGAACATAACTTCATGTACACACAATTGATTAAAAGTGCAGGGAATGTAAGATTTCATTGTACTTAGTATCTATTGCCAAAAAATATTGAATTCAGAAGCACAAAATATCACCTAAGTTCAAATATCTCCTATTATCTAGAACTGATCTAACCAGGTTATGAGTTCATATTTAGTCTAGGGATGAGGGCTAGGATGTGTCTACTTGAGGCCCTTATAGTTATATTTGAAATCAGTATTTATTACAAGGTCATCAAGGAGAAAACCACATCAACTGTTCAATCAGTATAGGTCCTGAGATTCCTGACTCTAGAAGAATAATGGGCATGGTATTAACTGGAAGCTGTTAGCATCACTCAGGGCAATAATTTAGAACTGAGTGACCCTGTTTCTCTTACACACTTCTCTAATAACTTAAAACTTTTTTTTTAACAGTAGGAGAAGTACTGGCCTTTTCTATTTTGTGAAGTTGGTATTAATCTCTTTCTTAAATAGTCAAACTTCTTCGTGTAGAAATTTTCTAGAAAGAGAGTGAGAACTCAGTGTTTGTCTTGAGCTTGCCACCCTGGTAGGTAGAGTCACTTATAGACTACTTTTCTTCCCATTCTTCCTCCCCCAATTTCTCATCACTTACATTTTAACTGCATTCCTGTGTTAAGTGCCCATTTTCCAGACCATAAGAATGGGTTTTATGGAGTATATTTGAAAGGAAGAAGAGACCATAGAAATTCAGCATTAATCTGCCAGGCTAAAGTAATTAAACATGTGGATAAAGGAATACTATGTAGTTCCAGATTTGGTGGTTCTTGAATTTCCAGGCTGTAGCTTGCTTGATAATTCTACTATATATTAATACACTACCAAGCTCCTTTCTGTCTGCCTTCTACCCCAGAACACACCCATGCCAATTTGGGATTTGCCCATCTGGGAATTTTGGGTAGAGCTTATGTTTCTATTTCTATTTCTATGTTTCTTATTTCTATTCCAAACACAGGTATCCAGGTAACCTCATAATTCTATGATGTGTTTGTGGTTTACCTACTAAGAGTTCTATTCTTCAGTTCCTTTTTTTCTTCCTTCAACCTAAGGAATAAAACAAAGACACAGAATGGACACAGTGTTCCAATATAAGAAATGAATATACCAACCCTTAGAAAATACAAAAGGACAAACATGTCTTTGATAGACTCTAGCTTTGGAATCATGATAAGAAAAAAATTAGCTTCTATACACCCAATTTAAATGAACATCATCTATATCATGACTAATAGTAATGAGAGGCTAACATTGATACAGTATTTTAAGAATTGAAAAGCACTATGCAAATGTCATCTCTTTTGATCTTAAATCTATGATCTTATCCTTTAAAAACTGATATATACAGACTCCAATGTAGGAGAGACATCAGTCTGAAATGGGGCTTAATTAAATTCTAATCAGAAGTTATGTAAATTACTATTATTGTTTTTATTCTTTAATTTTTTATGCTGAAATTTGCAAACACTAAATAGAATGGGCATTTCCAACTTGTTTTGCACAAGTTGCTAGACTTTGCCAATGTGAGCACTCAAAATTAACAGGTATTCAACTGAAGACTTTAACCTCTACATTACCCTTCAGCTTCAACCCTCTATGGTTACATAATTAAAATAATCCATAGCTAGAATATAGATTTGAGGGCTCTTTCTTTGTATTCTAGTCTAACTGAACTACTCTTTATTCCTGGAATATGCTGCCTATTTTTATCAGTCTGTGTCTCTGTCTATTGATGCCATCCCCTCTTCAACTTGCTATTTCCAATTCTCAAAATTTTATCCACTTACCAGAACCCAATTCATACGTTCAACATATTTATTGAGATGTTCTCTAATGTAGAGACTGAGACCTTTAGTTGGAAATCTTGTTAGTTTGCTCTCCTTTCCTACTCATGCTTTCTAATCCTAATTATCTCTCTCCCCTCTGAATTGAAATATTGCTCTCCTTGTATTTCACTTCTAATGCTTCTATCCTTTTGCTTTGTATTATAATTATCTGTGCTCGTAGCTCCTTAAATGCTGAGACTGCATTTTCCTCAGGTTTTATTACACATCACACAGTAGGTGCTCTCCAAACATTTGTTGAATGGAATCATACCAACTTTGCTTACAAAAATAAAGTAGGTCAGAAAATTCAGATATAGCATTCATTGTTAATGCAATGATGGGAAATAACAAGCAATTGCCTGATAAATGGCAGATGTTTAAACAGCAGGATACCAAACTGGTATCTTAGCAGGGGTGTCATTATCTAGAGGCCATTAAAAGTTTGTTTTCTTATTATTTCATTTTTATTGACTTAGGTTTAAAAAAGGAAGAAAAAAGAAAGTATCCAACCAAAAGCTTTATTAAGTATTTTTAACAAGAAATTCTGCTTTGTAACTGAACAGAATACTTTTCAGTTGAATATACTTTTGTATTTTGATGGACCCATGATTTCATGGATGCAGGTCGTCTTTCACTAGCACAGATTATGAATCATCCAAGCATTGTTGTCTTTTTTGATTCTTATCTATGTCCTTCCATAAATCCCCCATAGAGAA
Source organism: Myrmecobius fasciatus (assembly GCA_023553655.1). Classification (NCBI taxonomy): domain Eukaryota; kingdom Metazoa; phylum Chordata; class Mammalia; order Dasyuromorphia; family Myrmecobiidae; genus Myrmecobius; species Myrmecobius fasciatus. The sequence goes on from JAJPUD010002970.1 coordinate 229,796, forward strand.
TCTACCCAACATGCTGAAGGCTTCATGTAGATCTTTAAATATTTATCAGAACAACATTCAGATATCCTATATTCTTTCAATATGACTGGTCCCCCTGCTCTGGGGATATATAAACATATCTGTCTATCTCTATTTCTATATCTCTATCTTTTATGTAACCTCTTGCATATAAATCATTGTTATCAATCTACTGCACTTGGCTTACATTTATCATATATTACTCTATTTCTCTTTGAGTGACCTGCAGTTTTTTTGTTTTGATGAAATTTTTTTATGACTTACAATCATATAGAGTTAATGTAGAATGTTCATTTTGGAAAAAAAAAAGAACAAAATAAAAACAAATGGCCTTTACTTATCAGGGAGCATCTTGAGATGACTGAAAGTAACTGTGTAGTTCCCAAAATACATGTTTATCTATTTTTCTATCTGGTTCTAAGTCCATTATATGGTCCCTATGTAGTTTTAGATCTACAAATGTGTACTGATGTAGAGCCCAATGAGATGCTGGTTCAACTGTATGTCATAAACTGAACAATTCTTTATCCACTTATTTTTTCTTGTATAAATTGTTTGCCATATCTCTTTTGAATGACCCTGGATAAAATTTAGGAGGTTCTATAATATTCTGAACCTTTATATATCTAGCACAGTGTCTTTCACAAATGTATTGAACATATTTCATCTATTTCATATGATTAATCTTCTTAAAATGATAATATCAATTTTACTGTTATTAGTATTTATATGTGTCACAATACTTTTGTTAATGAATTCCCTGTGAATAAACCGATAATCAAGTTCACTATGTTAAACCAAAAAAAAAAGCAAACAATTGTTCATAAATCACTTTGGACATGTTGTTGGAAGACAATAGGATTTACGCAGAATTTTCATTTGCCCATATACGATTTAAGAAAGAAGGGTCTAACTATAGAAAAGCTCATCATAACTTGTTTTGGTCATTTTCTCTTTCTTTCCCCTTTCAAATATCTCTTCTTTTATGTGCCACTGTCCCTTTGAAATAATCTTCTTTTTAAAATCTCTATTTCCTTTTATGTCTCTCTTTTCTCTCCTTTTTATATTTTCCCTTTTAGCCCATTTGTTGACAACAATCTTTCCATGAGCACTAGAGAAAACTAGAGTGTAAATCATGACTTTTCACAGTGACAAGGAGTAATTATTGGAGCAGAATTTGAACCCAGATTTTTTTCTGACTTCAATCCAATGCTCTTTTCACAAGTCAACATGGAAGAAATTGCAAGCTTTTTAGGAAATGTGGGTCTCGTAAAACCTAAAAATCGTCATATTTGATTTTGAGGGATTGTTCTAGATTCAAATCCTAGGATTTCCATCTAATTTTAAACTCTTTATTGGTATCTCATATTTCTTATGTTCTCTCCATAGAGCCTAGCACAGAGCTAACATAGTAGGTATGTGGAAATTGCTTGTTTAACTGCCATCTAAGGAGCTCCAATAGCAGGGGAGTCTGTTTCAACATCCTGTCCTCTTGATATACATCACTCCTGCACTGTAATATTTCCTTATGGAGTTGAAATTTTAATTTCCCCTCAGCTTTGTTTTCCTTGACTCTGTAGGACACATGAAACTTTGTTTAGAGCTGTAATGGAGAAAGCCCTCCTTGTTTCTACTGGCAGATAGAAGATGAATTCTCTCCCATCTATAAGTAAATCTTTGACTGCTGATCCATGAGAGAATAGAACTATCTGCTGCCTAAATTTTAGATCTCTTGGTAAGACTGCCTAAATGTAAACTGATAAGATAACTTCTATCTAGAAATGTATTCAAGAATAAATGGACTCAAATAAAAAAAACTTAAAAACATTATCCCTGTCTGGTATGATCATTGTGCACATTTAGAGAATGGTGGGCTAGGTGACCTCTCAAATGGGATTCTAAAATTAGCAAAGACTTCTAATGCTACTCCCAAATATAAATTCACCTACTTGGTTTTTAAAGTCCCTCACAACCCAGCCCCAATCTACTTTTCTTACTTTTTGATACATAACTGTCTTTTCTATTCTTATCCCCATTTTACAGATTAAGAAATTGAGCTTGAGGGGGGCGGAGCCAAGATGGCGAACTGCGGACAGCTTTCTCTGTGAACTCCCTCCGACATTCCCCCAACCCAGACAAAGTAAGCCTTAAAACTGGTTTCCGAGTGAGGTCCTCGCCAAGCATTTGGACTACAACGCACTTCTATAAAAGATCTACCTTGAAAGAACTCCGGAGAAGGTTAGCCTCAGGGGAAATCGGCCGCTGGTCGCGATCCGACTCCAGCCGGGGCGGAAGTCAGGGCTGCGATAGAGGGGCGGATTTTGGGCACCCAGGAAGCCCCTGGGAGACGCCTGGGCCACTTTGCTCTGCTTGCGGGCAGGTGCTTTGGCAGATCTGCCTTTGGAAGGGGGTGGATGAGAACAGCTGAAAACGTGGTCCTAGTGCGAATCTAGCCCGACCAGCCTCAGACCGGAAGTCAACTCGGCAAACTGCCCCAGGGCAAATATAAATTGTTGCAGTTTTCTCGGCTTTTGACCAATATCCCAACTTTAAATCATGAGCAAGAAGCAGAAGAGAGCTCTCACCATAGAAAGCTTTTACGGAGAAAAAATAGAACAGTCCCCAGATCCTGACATTATGAAAACAATCCCAGATGAAGCCACAAAGGCAGACTTAAGTTGGTCTCCCTTTCAGAAGGCTTACCTGGATGATTGCATTAAGAATCTCAAAAGAGAACTAGAAGAAGAATGGGGAAATAAATTGAGATCAGGGCAACAGAAATATCAAAAACTGGAAAATAGGACTGGTGAATTGGAAAAAGAAAACAGTTCACTGAAAAACAAAATTGGTGAATTGGAAAAAATCACCAATTCACTGGAAAATAAAAATGGTGAACTGAAAAACAAAATTGGTGAATTGGAAAAAGACAACAATTCACTGAAAAACAAAATTGGTGAATTGGAAAAAGACAACAATTCACTGAAAAATAAAACTGGCAAAATGGAAAAAGAATGCATTGAATCCAGAAATTCAATTGGCCAGCTACAAAAGGAGCTAAAAAAGAAATTGAGCTTGAGGGGGTTACTTAGAGCAACTTGCTGAGTTATATACTTAATTAATGTTTGAAGCAGGATTAGATCTCAGTTCTTATTAACTCTAAGTCCAATACTCTTATCTACCTTTACTCCTGGATGAATGTTGATTGTGGATACACAAAACTATGAGAAAGAGTGGGCTTTAGGGTCTAGCTAAGCTGATTTTGCTGTATTGCCCACATCATACTTCATATCCTACCTTCCATACTTTTGTATGTATTGTACTTTTTCATGACTGGGATTCATTCCTCCATCAGCACTGACTCTTAAAATTCACCTTCAATGTCAATCCTTTCCTGATTCATTAGATGCCAGTGTTTTTACCCTACTGCTGCCCAATTTATTTTATTTTATTTTGAATACATTTATTCACATACCTGTTTTCTCCTTCAGAGAATGTAAGCTCTTTGAGGGCAATTACTGTTTCATTTCTGTCCATTGTACCGCAGTACCTGACAGGTGCTTAACACAGACTTACTGATTGGTTGATAAATATGCCATTTGAACTTGCCTACTCATTTCTGGTCATGAGATAGACAAGTAAGAGATGAAGATTTCTTTTCTTCTCCTTTTAATCATTCCCGAAATTTAAACTCAGATAATTAGCAGCTGGGAGAAAGGAATACAGTGTAAAAGGAAATGGATTCAAAGGAGTTAGATTCTAACCTTATCTTGGGTAAATTACTTCATATTTCTAGGCCTCAGTTTCCTTATTTGTAAGATGAAGGGGATGAAGTTATTTATACTCAATGTCCCTTCTAGCTCTAAATCTATTATTTTATTGCAGTTTATATATCTTTAGGATTGGAGGATTGTTTGGTTGAAGGTAAAAACAGAAGAAAAGTGTACTCTCCATTTCTCCTTCCTTTCTCCTGGAATGTGGGTACTAATAGTCTTATCCAAATATTCCCATTGTCTTCCAACAAGGAATTTGGGTTCAAATTTACCCATTTGAAAACGTATAAATTTCAAAATAAATAGTTCACTATCATTCATTCTTATATTGCCATTTTATGCCATTCTTTATATCTTTGACCATCATGGTTTCTTGACTCACTTTCCCAACTTCCCTACCCTCCCAAAATTAAAAGAAAATGAACAATCACTGTTATTCGGTGATTAAAGATTTGGACCTGCACCTTCTTTCTCCTTCTTGAGATATTTCTCTTCTATCATGAAAAGAAAAGACAACCAACATTATCTTTTTAAGAATCATAGTCCCTCTTCTATCCATAAATAATACCAAGGCTGCTGTTATTGCAAACTAGACTTTATTTCTTAGTATACATTTTTTTTGTGTCTGAATGGCACCATGAGCTACACAAAGATCTGTGAACCTACAAATTTCTATATTCATGTCTTCTGCTAAGATCTACTAATTTCTTTTTTTTCCAAGCCCAATCTTTTTGAAATGATGCCATGTCTATTTTATATAGTGAATTAAAGGATTCAAAATTTCTCATTAGTAGATCTGTAGAATTCTAGAGCAGTTGAATCTACTGGGGTAATCTGTGAGTCATAGAGAATGAATTTACAATTGAGGGGACTAAAAATTTGCTTTCTTACATGGCATAATGAAGTCAATGAATTATAGTACAGCCATTTTCCTCCTGTAAGCAACTAAAGAGTAGCCGAAGAGAAGTGGATTCCATCCCTTATTTAGGGTTTTTATTGGATTTGACTTCATCTACTCTGTGCTTTTTCAAAATCCATTTCCAAGAGGAGAGCATATAGCCTGATATTCCAGTTTATCTGCTTATCTAAGTTTGAGTATTTTTTTCTGATCTACATCTAGTTCAGGTTCTAAGCAAGGGCATTCATAATTTAAATTTAAATTTAAAATTGAATTTAAAAGCAATTCAATGATTGGACAATTATGAATTAAGTGCTTATTGTGCTCAGAAGTTTGTTAGGTATCTTGCCTTACCTCCCCTCATTAAACTTACAGTTAGTATGGTACTATTACATATATTTCCTCAGCATCAAGCCATTCTGGCTGCAGTTTCCTTGTTTCTGTAGTGACTGAATGTTGGAATAGAAAGATAGAGGATCTGAAGTCAAAAGACTTGCATTTAAAGGTCAACTCATCTATGATCTCAGGTAAGTCATAACTTCTTTGAGTCTGAGTTTCCTTATTTATAAAATGAGAGAATTAGACTAGGATTGAGGGGCAACATACTTCAAAAATATTTTGATAACTATTTAATCATATGACAATATAATTAGTTTCCTTTATAATGTTATTCATTTTATTGTAAACATAACCCCCAAAATAACCCTCCAGTCTATTATTCTGAGAAGACTCAGAGACTTCAACAGCTCTCCAAAGGACTCTGTGACACCCCAAATGGGTCAAGGATCTGTGTTCTAGGTGATGTCCAATGCAAGAGCAAATTATTCTTTTAGATTATTTTTTTCTATTTCCTTTCACACTGGCTACTTTGTGCTTGAATCCCTGTCCTTAGATTCTGTTAGCCTGCTCTCTGATCTCAGAAGACTCTTCTGATCTCCAGAGACTCTTATAGGGCTCAGGGACTCAGGGAAAAAAAAGGCAGAAGGAGGGGTAGAGCACTGGGGGGATAGAAGTTCCAGGAAAGAAGCACAAATTCAGTTCTGACAAGTTGGTGGTATGGAGGAAGGATCATAAATTCTGATAAGGAACTAGGAAACACTAAGTCTGAGACCAGAAAGATGTGTCCAAACTTTAGAGATAAGCCATCTGAGTTTTATGACTCTTTGGAATGCTAGTGGCCACAGCTCTGTAGCACCAATTATTTCAGTCCTAATGGCCAGGAAGGGGGGTTTGCCACCAGGAAGAGTGAGGCAGAACAATTCAGGGAAATTGAGGCCAAACAATTCAGGGAAACTGAGCAGGGGAACAGTGGCACAATAGTATCTCATCCTGGCTATTCTTGACTCTCAATCCAATGCTATAAAGGAACCTGATAGTGTCACACAATTAGAACCAATTACAAGTTTAAAGTTAATGCTTGTTCATTGGCTATATAGCATAGAAAGCCACCTCTAGATTTCTTATTAATTGTGTTACTTAAAATGCTCTTTGTCTTTAGAGTCCCATGTGGTGGCAGTTATTCACAGAGGGCTAGTCACAGGTAAAATATATATTTAAAATTTTGGCTGCTTATTTAGTTATTCATGCATGAATATTCCAGTGTCTAAATTGCAAAAAGTCATGCTTTTTTTTTTTCCTGTGGTTCCTTCTCTCAAAATCAGTAAAATAAATTCAATTCAGGAGCTTCTTCTAAATTATTTACTGAGACCGAAAAGAAAAGAATGTTGCATGAAATGAAGTTTTCAGATTGTAATGAAGATAAAAAGAAAAAAAAGACAATGATTATGAAGTCATTTTTGGAGGTTTCAATAGATGGTTGATGACCATATTTTTCTGAAACTGCCCAAAATCTACTAAATGAATCTCTTTACTTTTTGAGTTATAGTCCTATCTTTATTTCTATGATTTCTCCTTTTCTTTTGGTGGGGGATAGGATAGGAGAAGGAAGGAGTGGTAAGATTAAAAAAATTCTTATTTCTAACTCTTCTTAATATAAAATTAGAAGAGATTCTTCCTTTTAAAAAAATTTTCCTTTTCTCTTTAACTTGATACAGTTTTAAATCACTGTGACTATTCCTGTCTGGCTTGCTATGACTTTTATTTCACCTCCAACTATGTCCATAGGCAAAAAATGGAATACTAGACATGTAGTCAGGAAGATAATGGGATAAAATACCACCCATGATTTTTACTAGTGTGTGATGCTAGGTGAATCTCTTAAAAACCTCATATGGCTGGGAAAACTCCCTAGAAATCATCTACACAGTTGTAGGTAGATTTAAATCTTTATTATAAGGAGTTCCCTTTGCTGAAGAAATCATAGATTTTTCCTGTATTCAAGTCTTTTTTCATAACTTCAGTGATTTATTATTTGATTGGTATGAAATGTGATTCTTCCATATCTTTTATTCTATGAAATTTTTGTTTGTTTCTATTTGCAAAGAGGACAAGAATCTGAGCCACACTGGCAAGAATGTAGGACAAAGGGTAGACAAGGGAATCAATTCTTCCCTCCAAAGTTGTTAAGTGGATCGTTCCAGCTTATTGAATCATTAAGGTAATTTGCATGACTCTGTTGCTGACTGCCAGGGGCATGACAATAGTTGAAAGGCATTTACTCTTTCTGGCCTAACAAACAGTAAAGTCTGAAGGTTTTGTGTTGAAGGGGATTAAATGAGGTTTTAAAAAAAATCTTGACAGCTATCTCCCTGAGGGTCCCGTTGGTGTGCCAGCCTCACATGGCTATGGATTTAAAACAAGGAAAGAAAAATGTATTGGTTAGTCCCAGGCGTGGTGGGCAGCCTTACAAAAGAATTGAAATACTCCCTTTGAAGAGGAAAACACCCCACAGGCATACAAATGCATATGCTAGCAGCATCTTGTAGAGGAAGTAAATGGTAACTTTATAGAAAGAAAGGAACAGCAACTTTGGAAACAGAATGGACCATCAGGGAAGCTCAGTTGGTGTCTGAGAGATGAAGTTGGCTGGGATACTTCTCTAAGAATGTGAGTTGCCTGGGAAACATTCACTCTCCTACCACATGTGTAAGATTCTGAGGAATAAAATGATATGACAACTTGATTTTTTTCCTTGATAATTACTTTTTAAATTCAAAAGTTGAATATAATCTGTAGCTACTTGTCTGTAGTCAAGGTAAAGAGTTCAGCTGCATCTGCAAAATTGCTTACCCTTCCTCAATAAATGAACCTTGGGAAGTGAATGGTTTCTAGATTTCTACATGGGATACATGAAATACTTTCCCAGAGTATTTATTCAATGAACTGGAGACCTTTTGACAAAACATTTAGATGGTGTAGGAGATACAGTATTGGTCTTAGATTCAAGATAATCCTGAGTTATGCATAGTGTGGTTATTATTTGAATTATTTTTATATTTTATGGTTCTCATGTAGATTGTTCATCTGTCAGTCCTCATAAAAATGAATTTTTTAATAAGTAAATCCTCCCATTTCTTTTTATCCTTCACAAAGATTTTTGAAAACATCCTTTGGATATCCAGCTTCTGATTTTTTTTTTTCATTTAATTAAGGTCCCAATAACCTCCTAACTATCTCTTTATTCAGAACACCCTCAAAGAAAACACATTTTCCCATAATATTCCTCATTTCATTTTTCCCTACCATTGCTTCTTGTTTCCTCTGGTACATCTTTAATTCCCTGACAAACCCTCTAAAAGATAAAAAAAAATACTTCTGCTTCTTGCACATCCCTGGCATATGCAGGTACTAACAAACAAGTCTATTAAAGGACACAGAATTGTAATGGTGGAGAAGTTCCTCTGAGAAGGGTTTCACAGAAGGAATGTCTTTAATGTCCATCCTATAAAAGATCATAGGATCATAGATTTATAGCTGGAAGAAATCTCAGAAAATAAGGCATCCTACTCCATCACTTTACACATGAGATAAATGAAATCTAGAAAAGTAATCTGCTCAAGATGTCACAGATGATAAAACATAACAAAGCAAAATCCCAAACTCAATCCCTCAAACAACAACAATAATGACAAACAGAAATAGTGTTTGAACTGTGATCTGCCTCCAAACTCACTGTTATTCAAATACAAATGTGAAAATGAATTTTATGTCACAAATTGACTCAAAAATACAATAGCATTGATTAGGGAATAACCTTTTATGTTAGGGGAAAATGGAAAGGAATAGTTCACCTCTTAAGGGAAATCATTCTGAGCATCTTTGGAGCTCTCTCAATTGAAATAGTTTTGCTTTCCAAGTAGGACAGAAATAAGAGGTCCCATTCTCAGTTGCTTTCATGTCATAAAACAAAGTTAGTCCCCAGGTCAAAAGGAAATCTTCTCCTTTCCTTATTTCCCAACTGAGAATGGAAGCTCAAGTTAGATGACAATCACTTCCATAGAGATACTGCTCTAAACTATGTGCAATTAATTCTCTCTCTCTCTCTCTCTCTCTTTTTTTTTTTCAGCTAGGGGATGTTAAGTGTCTGAGATCAAATTTGAACTCAGGTCCTCCTGACTTCAGGGCTGGTGTTCTATCCACTGCACCACCTAGCTGATCCTATGTGCACTTAATTCTCACAGACATGTTCTCTCTTTTTTTTAATGGCAGCATTTTAGATAAAGAGCTCTACCTTTCTGATTTCAATCATCCTATAATTCTTATAGTTACTATGCAGGCTCAGAGGATATTTTCTTTTTTGAAGTCAACTTTCCTGTCAGTTTCATGTCTGTCTTCTTCACTTGGCAGTTGGAGAAGAACCAATTATGGTCTTTTTCTCTATAGAGAAAATCTTTACTACCTTTCTCTCTTCCCCCCCCCCCACGTGTCTCTACCTCTATTTCACTCTCTCTTTATCTCTGTCTCTATCTCTCTCCTCTTCCTCTTCCACAGTTTTTTCAGAACTGTTTCCTTTCCCAAAGTAGTGTGTATACTTGAATTTATCAGACACTGGTATGCTGTATTAGATTGATTCTGAGTCTTTTGTAACAGTCTATATAAATTTTAAAATTGTTGTAGTTATTATTGTTTCAATAGTATTTGACCCTTCAAGACCCTTTGCTTTCTTGACAAAGTCACTGAAGTAGCTTGTCATTTCCTTCTCCAGCTCATTTTGCAGATGAAGAAACTGAGGTAAACAGGGATAAGTGACTTCCAGGGTCACACAGCTAGCTGAGATTTGAATACAGGAAGATAAATCTTCTGGACTTCAGGCCTGGCACTTTATCCATCCCACCATCTAAATACAAATTTAATTATCACCAATTAGCTTTAATGATTAGTTTAATAATACATCTTGAGAACTGGTAATATTATAGCTCCTTAGTTCTTGCCTCCCCTCTCTCATTATTTTCCTTGAGACTTTGGATCTTTCATTCCTCAATATAAATTTGGTTATTATTTTTGCTTAGTTTTACAACTTCTTGGCAATTTGATTTAAATGGTAAGTTAATAGTATTATTTTTATATTGCTGTTTTACTGAGACTACATTCAATCTCAAATAGATCTTTACTGTCACCCTTTCATGTGGAGATGTTGCAGCATCCTTTTCCTATTCTACCATCAGAATCAGCTAGATGTGATTTCTAAGCCTTACCTCTAACCCATCCTAGAAGTGTGATGCTAATTCACTTAACCTCTCAATGCTCCAGGCAACAAAATCTTTAAGACTATAACTTGCAGAGAAGATGTTGGTCTGTATTGTTGAGGGTAGTTTTGGAGGGAACATGCTACTCTATATTCTTGGGCATAGTTTCTTCATCAGTGATCCCCTGTTAAAATCATAAATATGATCTTCCTTCAAAAAGAGGTACCTTCAATGGAGTGAGATAAACCACAGCTTTGAATGATCCTTTAGTGATTCTCTGTCACAAAACTTATATTTTTAAATGAATATTCTTAAGTGATGCTATTGAGCCACAAATCATGGAGTATCAATATCATAGAATAAAAGATTTCCAATGGTGAATATTCCAAAGATTGTAGAAAAGACCCATAAAGGGTATAAGTACATTTTTAGCATATTTTCAATAATAACTTGTGAGAACTGGTATAAAAACATTATCAAGGACATGTATGTCTGGAAAAGGATAGGCTGATCATGTAGTAACAATGAGATAACATTTAGCCTACCACCATGACTATCCTTCAAATAACAAATGAATCATAAGGACTCCATCATCATGTAGCAATAATTAGATAACATTTGGGCTACTACCATGACTACCCTCCAAATAAAAAATTAATCAGAAGGACTCCATTTCATCATGGCATATTTTATGAAAGAATAAAGATAGTGGGGCAAAGTTTGTAAAAGATAAGACAACACTAAATTCTGATCTGCAGAAAACCGTCATCATCTCTGGAGTTATGATTTAGAAAATGCTATTTTTGAAGTATTTGTTTTGTGGCTAGTTAGAAGTTAATTTCTGGAATTAGTCTTCATAAAGGCCAGATTTGCCTCTACCTACATCAGGCAGCTGGATAGAGTGTTAGTCATGGAGTCAGGAAGATCTGAGTTCAAATGTGACCTCAGACACTTTCTAACTATGTGATTCTGGGCAAGCCACTTAAATTCTTAAGCCCTATTTCCCCCAACTGTAATATAATTGTAATAATAGCACTTTTCCACTAGAATTATTATTAGGATTGAATGAGATTATATTTGTAAAGTACTTAGTGCCTCACATGTGAATATATTAAATAATCTTTTTTAATATAAAGGAAAACTTTCATTTAAAGCACTTTATATTTCATTATAAAAATTGATACCTAATTAATATTTTGAAAACAAACAAATTTGAAAAAAAGCACTGTTTTAGAAATTTAGTTATAAAACTGGTGGCAGTGCTGTTAGCCGATTGGCAAATAATGAAGGAAAACCAGTTTTATTAAGCAATCAAGTGTAGAAAAGCAAAACACAACACTGCTAGTTTCTATTCATATTTTATTTCTTCAAAGTAATCAAATAATCTTTCCAGTAACTGTCAAGATGTCATCATCAACCAAAGCATATAAAGCCTTTTCAAACACATCTGAGGAACAGTGATGTCAAATTGTCCCAGAATATCTTTAAAGAGTTGTTAATAGTTTAGAGTTGGTGTTTAGTCCTTTGATTGAATAAGCTTCTTCAAAGTCTCTCAGTTCATTCTTATTTTCTTTTCTTTTGCTAGATGTGAACTCTTTCCTATAGTGAGAATTGATATATCCACAATGCCCTTCTTTGGGTGAGTAGCAGACTGAGTGCTTCATGAAGGAGATGTTTTGAAGAAGCAAAACATCAGCCTTTGACAAATGTATCCAGTAAGCAAAAACTCATTCCTTCACCACTTTTCATCTTCATGGCACATAGACTTCAAATAAAGTCTAGCTTGCCTCTGTGCTTAGAATTGTGAGCATATACATACATGGAGGATTTCCGGACTGCTATATCATTTAATTCCCCTTCTGTTTGTTCTTCATCTTGGTAATGTGCCCTGGTGGGCCTGTCATAGGCTTAATCTTGAGGGACCAGAACGAAGAAATATCTTGAAAAGAATATATGGAAGTGCTTAATGTTTTCCATAATAGTTTTCTTAGGATCCCACTAAGGTGCTATAGGATTAAGCTGATGCTAAGATAGAAGTTCAAGAATTCTGCTGATAAATAATACCAGCCTTGGCAATTAAGAAAGTATATTATTTTCTCATCTCCTGAACTATCTGCCTTGTGCTTTCATCCATCTTGTCACTCCATCAACACAACAGATACCATTGTCACTCAAGACCACTTGTCTGTCTATAAGACCAATTGTTTTCTTTTGAGGTTTTTCATTACATATGCAGACCAACTGTAAGAGAACCTCTTCCAGGTATGTACTGTTCTCAGGGAATAAAGTTGTAGACATATTGCAGCACCTGGGATTTCTTGCTCCCATGATTCCCACACAGAAAGGATATGATCTCAGCAGGGAATTTGTCCCTTACTTAAAGGACTAAAACCCTTACCTGTTCTTGCAAATGGCTGAAACGGAAACAAAATATTCTTTTCAAAATCTTCATGTTTATAAATTCTTGGACTCAAGACCTGAATAACATGTCAGAAAATTCTGATTTCCTAGAAAGCTCCTTTAGTATTTCTGCTTGATTCTCTAAAAAAGGTTCTGTTCAGCTTTTCCACCACAATCAGCAGATACTTGGCATCAGACTTATGATAGTGAATGACATCAAAGTGGGTCTTGTAGTTGCTCTTCCTATTGATTTGAACTCTATCACCTGACTGAACCTTATCAGCAAGGTCATTGTGAGCAAAGAGAATGACAGTGTGAGGACTGTCCTCCTGGCATAACAGTTTGATCCTGTTTGTCAGAAAACATGGAGTGATTGTGAATTAGAGCCATACTCTTCTGTATTTCAGTGTTTGCATTTGGACAGCAATTTGGCCACTGTCAATTTTGACTCATGATAAAACCTCCAAACTGACAGTTTGACATAAAAAATGCTTCCTGCATTTCTGGAACTAACTAGGATGATTGGATTACCTTGCCACTGGTGGTAATTAGTTAATCAATATCTTCTAGTTTAAGTTTCTCATGTTCTTAGCCTTTATTGCATTGAATGCTCACACTTGTATGTAATATTCTAATACTGAGTCAGAATAATGATCAAAGAAATTCTTATTAACAGCCATATCAAATGTTGAGATAAATTCCTGTGGGGAGGAGATAAATTGTAAAGTTTTTTTGCCAAATGATTTTGGATATTCACAATTTACATTTAAAACTGGCTCCCCAATGAAGCTGATTTCTACAAATAATTTTTATTGTGCTTTCCTTTATTGTGCTCTACATACATACATACATACATACATACATATATATTACTTTATTTTATTTTTTACAAATTGAAGATTTGTGGCAACCATGAGTCAAACAATCTATTGATGACATTTTTTTTCAACAGCATATGCTCACATCATATGTCACACTTTGGTAATTCTCACAAAATTTCTTCTCATTATTTTTACATCTGTTAAGATGATCTAAGATCAATAATCTTTGACATTACTATTTTAATAGTTTTAAGGCACCAGAAACTATGCTTATATAAGATGGGCAACTTATAATATGGTAAATGTTATGGGTATTCTGACTGCTCCACCAACCTGCATTGCATCTCTTTCCCTTTTCTCTAGCCTCCCTATTCCCTGAGACACAATATTAAGATGAGGCCAATTAAAAACCTTATATGGCCTCTGAGTGTCCAAGTAAAAGGGAGATTTAATTTTGAGTCAAACTCCATTGTTGTCTTATTTTAAGAAATTACCACAACTGACACAACCTCCAGCAAGCACTACCCTGATTAGCCAGCAACCATCAGCATAGAGGCAAGACCTTCCACTAGCAAAAAAATTGCAATTCACTAATGTTCAGGTAATGGGTAAGGCCTTTTTTTTTTTTAGCAATAAAGTATTTTTAATTAATGTATGTAAACTATTAAGCATAATACCATTTATGCTTAATAAACTACAGAATAATATAAAACATAACTTTTATGTGCATTGAGAAATAAAAAAATGTGATTTACTTTATTGCAGTATTCTGTAACTGAATCCACAGTATCTCTGAGGTATGTCTATATAAAGGCTTAGTGAAATCTAGGCCCACCTTCTTTTCTTCTTTGGTCAAAATGTTTAAGAAATTGCTAAATTACCTGATGAAAAATTTCTTTGCCTACAAGTTTCTGGCCAAGAGACTGTTCACTTACCACTCTAAATTCTGTTGCTGGTCTGTCAGAATACAGATCTACTTAATGACTCTTATGAGCAGATCCAAGATAAAGTCTACCTCACTGGAGTTGCCTGAACGCCACTCCTTGGAGTTCCCTCTGCTTGTGAACTGGGAGTACCACATATCAAGGCTGAACTGAGACAAATTAAAGAAGAATATCAGAAGAATGAAATGGTGGTAGATGAAGACTGGCTGCATGCAGAGGGGGATGTATCTAGCTGGTGAGGACTCCAATATACCTAAACAAGATAATATTTGTAAGGTACTTAGCATATACATACAGTGTGCTTAATAAATGCTCATTTCCTCCTTAGATTGTACCCCTAAATCTAGTTTTTTGTTTCACAAATGCATTATATCAAGCCATATTGATCAGGTGAACAAGGTAATGGATGGATACAAAGCCAATCCTAGAGATGTAGAAATAGTGGATTTTGTGTGTGTGTGTGTGTGTGTGTGTGTGTGTGTGTGTGTGTGTGTGTGT
>JAJPUD010002970.1:244739-270417 GCA_023553655.1 Myrmecobius fasciatus
TGTGTGTGTGTGTGTGTGTGTGTGTGTGTGTGTGTGTGTGTGTGTGTTAGGTATAAAAAGACAATATTGCCAAAACACATAACAATTTATCTTAGCAATACTGTCTAGATTTTTTTTTCCTGGCATGGTATAAGCCAGCACTAGAATAGGACTTGGGAAATCCTCAAGGAACCTTTACCTTATTTTCATTTCTTCAGGACTGTACTGTTATTTCCTCTATATCAGCAGGAAGGTTTTTTGGTAAGAAATTTTCTTTCTGACTTTCTTAGAGATGATAAATGTGGATTGGTTTTTATACTTTTGTTGTCAGTAATCCTCAGTTCTAAATAAATTGAATTCTCTGTGCCCTGATTTTTTTCTTATCTCAACACTTTCTGTCTGACAGGAATTAAGTAGTATTTGTTTTCCTGTAATCTGACAGTATAGGTTTGTCAAAATGCTCATTTAAAATACTTAAATAATTTTTTGTCAATTAGATTATGCCAGAGAGGATACCAATGGGCTTTCAATAGTCATTTCACCAAGGATTCACCATGACAGGGATTGATATGTACATTAGGGGAATTTGTGACTTAAAGGCCATTTTCATGGGACTCTTCTCAAGGTAGTTAGTTGATTAATCTCAATGTCTATATAAGGGGTAGAGTTGTCAAGAGCTTGAAAGAAAAGAGAACTTGGTATTCTGGATTTCAGCTTTGAAAAAGAACACATATGGCTCAAGATTCTTCTCTGGTCTTTGACGAGAAAAAAAATAAAAGTTTGTGAAGAAGTCAACATGGAGATGAGCCAGCACCTTGATCATATACCTATTCTCATCTTACTGCATTACAGACTTCAGGGAATTTCTCCTAGAATGAGATCCTGCCAGTGAGAGTTCATTTATGCTGTATTGTCTTGTATATATTATTATCTGTTCAACTTCAGGTGTTTCTTAAAGAAGTATGGTTGGCAGAGACTCTAGAGTGTCTCCTTTTGAGTCACATCAAGGCAGATTTGCATGGACACACATAATCTACAATGGCAACATACATTAATGGAGATGTAAGTTCGTAATGCACAGGAGTAGGGCTCTAAATAGGGCTAGTATAACTCAAATAAAAATATAACAAAACTTTTTTTTTAGGGAAGAACAAAAAACTCTAAATTTTTGTTACTGATGTGGGTTTTTGTTTTGTTTTGTTTTTGCTAAGGCAATTGGGGTTAAGTGACTTGCCCAGGGTCACACAGCTAGGGAATGTTGTGTCTGAATCCAGATTCGAACCCAGGTCTTCCTGACTTCAGGGCTGGTGCTCTATCTGCTGCGACACCTAGCTGCCCCACTGATGTGGTTCTTAACAAATGCTGAAGAAGACAGAAAGTTCACCTTTTCTTGATTGTTTGCTTTTGTTTTATTTATCATGTTTTTTTTCCCATTTTGATTTGATTTTTCTTATACATAATGAATATGGAAATATGTTTGGAAGAATTTAACTGATATGGGATTGCTTGATATCTTGGTAGTAGGGAAGAGGAGAAAAATTTGGAACCCAAGGTTTTTCAAAGGTGAATGTTGAAAATTATCTTTGCATGTATTTGAAAAAATGAAATACTATTAAAATAAATGAAAGTAAATTTCAAAAAGGAAAAAAAAAAGAAAAAGAAGAAAGGTCCTAAACCATGAGCTTTGGTGAACATGATTCCCCCAGATTGTGCTCTTCTATCAAATCACTGCAGTTATCTGGGTCTCAGTTTTGTAAATCTATAAAAAAGGACATTGTATTATTTGATTTCCAAGTTCCTTTCACATGAAATAGAATGGATGTTGGATTCATTGTTAGAAGACTAGTGTTTCAGTCTTAAATCTTTCATGGAATACTTGTGTGGCAAATTCTATAACTATCTCTGAGTGTCATCTTTTCTAACTTGTAAAATAAGAGTTTCAGGAATTTGAAGCAGAGTTTTATTAAAATTGGGGGCTGGATGGTTCTCAGGCTTCTCAAGTACTAGCTTATATTTAGTCATATGCAAATAGTAAAATGGAAAGTAATCCATATGTGCAATAATATTTATTTGAAAAAATAGTTTTTGATTTCAAGATTAGATAACAAAAACCCCCAATTTTTTTTCTTTGAGGACAGAAAGCATCGAGAAGATAAATCCTAGTAGTTGTTCCTTTATCCCCAACAACCACTCAATCCCACTCTCATAGCACTAATTTGGTTGGTTCTCTTAGCCCCAATGCTGCTCTTGTTAAGTAATTCCCTCCTATTGCCAATGCATATCCTTACCACTTACATAAAGACCTATCACATCCTGTTTCAAGCTGTATCCTTACTCCAATTTCTAAAAACTAATGCCCAAGATAAATTAAACCTATTTTTCTTCCAAAAATAGGTGATACTTTTTTAGTTCTTTATAAAAAGACCTATCAATTAGCTCCTATATGTAGCTTTGTCTTTCTTTGACAAAATTAAATGAGAGAGAGAGAGAAAGAGAGAGGGAGAGAGAGAAAGAAAAAGGGAAAGAGAGAGACACAGAGACAGAGACAGAGACAGAGACACAGATAGGAGAGAGACAGAGAGAGAGAGAAAGGGCCCATTTGAAGGACACATTTTGCTGACTTTTGAAACTTAGTTATTATTAATATTAGTGCTTTTTTGAAAGTAGAAAAACTTTGAAATGGCTTTATTTAACTGTGTTCTCTTTGGCAATGGGCCAAGGAAGGAGCAGCTGGCTTCAGTGCAAAAGGTAGTGGATACATGGCTGAGGAAGGGATGAATGTAAGGAGATAATTGTTGGAGTCTGACCAATACTGAGTTGAGGTGAGAATTAGGGACTAGAGGGATGGAGGAGATTAGCAAGGAGAAAAGAATAGAAAATAAGTTGTCCACGATACTAGGCAAAGTAAAGGAAAAAGAAGGGAAGGGGAAAAGTGTGAATAGTAATTAGTAATTGACCTATATTAGGTTCTATATATCCTGACTTTTCCCTAGGTGGCTATCCATATGTAAGAGATAGAATTAAGTTTTGGATAAATAAATTTTAGATTACCTCTGTCAATGAACATTTTCATTTTACTTTGATGCATTTTGTTTTGCTATCTCACTCATTTTTCAATAAATACTCCTCATCTTACCATAAATATACAACTTCCTAAATATACAACTAAAGTCATTTACAATAGTTATTGTGACTGATAACTCATGTGCCTTCCTATTTTGGTAATTTCTTGTTCATTAACAGAAAGGAAAGATGTGTGTTTTATCTTTGGCCATCTGGCTTCAACAAAATGTTGCTTTCAAAAATAGTCTCTATTTACATGGCTATATAATTGTGCATATTATCTTTTTGTCTTTATTTTCCATAAGTTCATGTAAATCTTTCCACATTTCTCTAAAGTCTTTCATATTTGTTCTTATTTATGGCACAATAATATTTCATTACATTCACACAACAATTTGTTTAGGTATTCCACAATTGTTGATCACATAACATGTTTCTAGCCTTTTGCTACAAATCCAGAATAGCCATTCTATGAAGAACCTCAACAAAAAATTGAAGTTCCTTCTTGGTCCTATATATATAGAAGAAAAAAAAATTGGAGCCAGCCCCAAGAGGTTAAGAAATATGCCCAAGATTAGCGGTGATAATGGTAAAATCTGGCATTTCTGATTCAAAGGGTTTCCTATTCCCTTTATTCATATCATTTAATACTGCTTTTCTAAAACTCTGTGCTAATATCACTGATTAAATAAGGGGATTTCCTATAAAGTAATAACTAATAATGAATGTAGCTGGCATTTTAGAACTTCTCTTTCAGATTTTTAAAAGTAGCTCATACTCTTTAATAATACTTGTTGGATACTAACTAAACAAAACTTAAAATGTGACTATCATTAAGAAAATGAGACAGAGCCAAAGCAATACCTATCTTAAAGTCAGTAGGAGGTCCATACTAGGATCATTATCTCTAGGTGAGGATCAAAACAATGAGAAAGGATAAGCATTTAATTAACAGCTTGATAATGTCACACAAATCCGTTGTGTCTGCTTTAGTTGTTTTTCTTCAGTGATAGACATAAATGGAAAAAATCAGTGGGAACAATTAAACTCAGTCATAAGGTTTAAATAGTATTTCTATGACTCAGATCAATAAAGGAAAAATAGCTTGCTGCTTTACTTAGGTCTCTGTTTGCATCTTATCTATGACTGTTGGTGCAGGTTCAGGTGATAAGGTGAATATTGAGTAGACCTGATAGCCTGCTCCAAGTTGAAATCCACTTTTAGTTTTATTCTGCCTTGCCTTCAAAATGTGAAGAAATCCCAGAAAGACAATTCTTAGCAAAGGCTAATTGTTATAGTAATGCCCATTTTGGTAATTGCATAAGGAGAGTTACAGAAAAGATTGGTTCCTCATTTGACAGTCTAACCTTACAATATCAACTTTGACTCATTGCTCTCATCTCAAACATCCAATCAGTTGTCAGATATTGTTTTATCTTAACAACATCTATTAGAAACAACCTGTTTCTTTCTATCCATATAACTACCACCTTAGTCCAGGATCTCATCTCTTTTCTTTTTCTTTCTTTCTTTTTTTCTTTTTTTTTTTTTTTGCTGAGGCAGTTGGGGTTAAGTGACTTGCCCAAGGTCACACAGCTAGGACGCATTAAGTGTCTGAAGCCAGATTTGAACTCAGGTCTTCCTGACTTTAGGGCTGGTGCTCTATCCACTGCACCACCTAGCTGCCCCTCATCTCTTTTCTTTTTTTTTTTTTTTATTAAAGCTTTTTATTTGTATAACATGTATATGGTAGTTTCCCAACATTGATCTTTACAAAGCTTTCCATTACAAATTTTATCCCCAGTCCCTTCCCCTCCCCTAGATGGCAGGAAGTCCACTACATGTTAATAATTTTGAAATGCTTGACAAGTTGTGCAAGAAAAATCCTATCTATGAGAAAAAAAGAAAATCAGAGAAAGGCAACGCAATGCAAGTAAATGTCAATAGAGATCATGAAAATGTTACGTTGTGGTCCATATTTCATATCCCTCTCTCTGGGTGTATATGGTTTTCTTCAGTGAACAATTGGAATTGGTTTGAGACAATTCTTTGTTGCAGAGAGAGCCATGTCCATCAGAATTGATCATCATGTAATACTGTTGTTGCTGTGTATGATAATCTCCTGGTTCTGCTCGTTTCACTCAGCATCAGTTCATGCAAGTCTCTCCAGGGCTCTCTGAAATTGTCCTGCTGGTCGTTTCTTACAGAGCAATAATATTCCATAACATTCATATACCATAATTTATTCAGCCACTCTCCAATTGATGGGCATCCCTTCAGTTTCCAGTTTCTAGCCACTACAAAAAGGGCTGCCACAAACATTCTTGCACATGTGGGTCCCTTTCCCTCCTCTAAGATCTCTTTGGGATATAAGCCCAATAGAAACACTGCTGGGTAAAAGGGTATGCACAGTTTTACAACTTTTTGAGCGTAGCTCCAAATTGCTCTCCAGAATGGTTGGATCCGTTCACAGTTCCACCAACAATGTATTAGTCCCCTCATTTCTTTTCAACTAAATTGTTACATCAGCCTCTAAAGTCTCCAGTGCCTTCAGAATTCCCCTGTTCCAGTCCACACTGATGCCAAGGTGATTTTCCTTAAGTGACTAACTGACCATGTGATTATTCTAGTCAACAAGAGAAAACCCTTGTTGTTTTTAAGATTAATCTGTTTAGTTTTAAAAGCCCTTCACAATATGGTCCCAACCTTTATTTCCACCCAAATTTGACTTTATTCTCACCTGAACTCTGCAATCCAGTCAAACTAGTGTTTGTTATGTTTTTTACACACAACTTTATACATCCTCTTTCTGTCCCCTGGCATTGACTATCCTGCAATTCTGGAAGGTATTTTCTCTTCACCTCTGATGATCTTGCTCCCTCTCTCCTCTCAAGAATTTGCTTAAGTACTACTTTCTATTTGAAGCCTTTTCTGATTTCCTCAACTGCTAGTGCTCTCCTGCTTAAACTACACTGTATTTAATTTAAATGTAACTATTACAACTACTTAATGCTATTGCCTTTGTATTTATTCTTTTATTATATATTCTATACTGTCTTTTCAGAATGCAAAACAAAAACTTGTGAATAAAGATTGCTTCATTTACTGTATACACACATACATGTATGTATACATACATACATAGGATATATGGGGAATTCAGGAAAGATTAGCACCTTTGATGTGAGGTTTTGCCAAGCTCTTTTAAGCTCATTCACTTTTGGTGCCCACTTGTTATCCAATTCTCACCTGTGGCTCTCAGAAACTGTAGCATCAGCAGTGTCCCCAACCAGGTGGATGGGCTAAATCAGATTGAGGGTACTGACAGACTTCAAACCTGTTGGTGAAATAGGGGAAGGTTTACTCCAAGCATATGAAGACTTCCCCTGGAGGGATGGGAAGAGAACAGTTTGTTCCAATGGCCATGAAGGCCACTGAAGCAGATATTGTTAGAGTGCTTAGAGTTTGGTGAGACATCAAAGATGCTAAAATCATCCACTGCATTCTGAACATTATCAGTCATTTTCACTTTTTCCCTACCACTGATCTTAAATGACTCAGAATAAAAAGTGAGGCTTATGACTTTGGGCAACTTTTTTTCATTTAAATTCAGTACATGCACAAATCAAGACATCACCATATGATGTTCTCTTCAAAAATGAAGAACAAATTATGACACAGATACATTCATATGTGTATATATATATTCACAAATATAACTAATATATATGTACCTCTATATCAGCATGTATAACACATTTTATATATAGGTATGTATTATGGATATAAACATATATCTATATATTATATATATATATATGTGTGTGTGTGTGTGTGTACACAATAAAAGCTTTTCCTTGTGTGCCTCTTTTTTTGTGAAATAATTTCCCCTATTCTTTCTTTCCCCTTTTATTCCAGTACATCTTCCTTTGTCATTTAATTTTTTAAGATCATCCCCACACAATCAACACACTTGTGCCCTCTGTATATGCAGACTTCTAAAGCCCTAATATAATAAAATTCTTAGAAACTGCATGTATCATCTTCCCATGTAGTAAACAGTTTATCATATTAAGTCCCATGTAATTTCTCTTTCAGGTTTACCTTTTTATTCTTCTCTTGAGTCTTGTATTTGAATTTCAAATTTTCTGAGTTTTTTTCTTTAGCAATGTTAGAAAATCTTCTATTTCGTTAAATATCCTTCTTTTACCCTGAAGGATTGTACCCATTTTTTCTGGGTAGGTTATTTTTTGTTTATTATCCTTTATTTGTTATCTTTGCTCCTCTGCTTTTGAAATATCATGGACCAAGTCTTCCATTCCTTTGACATGGTAAGCTGTTATATTTTTTGTGTCTTCTGTTTGCTCCAAGTTGTTCACCCCGGGGGCACAATTTTGTTTTGTTTGGGGAGGAAATCTGGAGCACTTGGAATTTTCTGACTTACTTCACCATATTCCCAGAATTTTCCTTTAATAATTTTTTGAATGATATCATCTACTCTCTCTCCCTTCTCCTTGTCTTTGTCTCTCTTTATAATGACTTTCAGTTAGTCCAATAATTATTAAATTATCCCACCTACATCTACTTTCCAGGTCAGTTGTTTTCCAATAAGATATCTTACATTTTCTTTTATTTCCCCCCACTTTTTGGATTTTGCTTTTAGTGTTTCTTGATGTCTGATGGAATTGTTATTTTCCAATTGCGCAATTCTAGATTTTAAGGAATTTTCAGTGAATTTTCATGCCTCTTCTACATTTGTCAATTTTTAAAAGTATTATTTTCATGTTTTTTTAAACTATTCTGCCAATTCTCTTTTAAAGGTGTTATTTTCTTTGATTTTTTTTTTTTTTTTGCTTTTTGCTAAGGCAATTGGGGTTAAGTGACTTGCCCAGGGTCACACAGCTAGGAAGTGTCTGAGACCAGATTTGAACTCAGGTCCTCCTGACTTCAGGACTGGTGCTCTATCCACTGCGCCACCTAGCTGCCCCCTTTCTTTGATATTTTTGTATCATTTTTACCAAGATGCTAATTCTCTTTTCAGAATTTTCTTGCATTTCTCTCACTTCTTTTCTCAATTCTCTTCTGCTACTCATATCTTTCTTTAGGTTCTTCCAGGGAGATTCAATTACCTTGGCAACATATCTTCCAGAAATGTACACATAGATGATAAGGTTGATGCACTTACTGCCAGACTTACCTCAATGTTTAGGATGTTGCAAAAGAAAATATGGGAGAAAAGAGTTATTAGCTTGCTTACCAAACTCAAAGTCTCCAGTTTTATTTTATTTTATTTTATTTATTTATTTTTTACAGGCCTCATTGTTGTATGCTTGTTAAACCTGAACAGAACAGTCTCTGGGTACCATGCCAGGAAACTGAAATGCTTCCATTTGAATTGTCTAATGAATATTCTGAAGATTTCCTGGCAAGATAAGATACTGGACATTGAGATCTGCTCTGGATCTGAATTGCCAAGCATTCAAACACTACTGCAGAGAGTGTAACTTTGATGGGCTGGCCATGTTTTTCATCCTAAAATTATGACTCAAAACTGCATATGGGCAGTAGAGTTGCCAAACTTTGGAGAGTTCAGCTAGGTTGCTGCTTTTAGTCCAATTCCCTGGGGTGAGAGGAGGAGAGAATACTTTTTGAATCCAACTGAATAGAGTACTTCCCAAGATCTATGATTTCCATTGGTGGCAGTATTTCTCATCATAGGCTATATAGTTTTCCCCACAAGGCAAAATCTTGGTGACTTCATTAAGTAGTAGAGTCAAGTAAATCATATTTCCTTATCCAGTGAATGATTTTTGGTGATGAGCCTCCTTCAACACAGCTAGGCTCATTCTTGGGTGACAGACACCAGTTGTGCGCATAGTGAAACTTATTACTTTTTCTTGCTGAGTAGAACCTAATAGAGCTTGTATTATTTTGGTATATCCATTAAATACTCAAGATCATGTCCATGCTATGAAAAGTCTTTGCATCAAAAACATTACTAGAAGAATATGTGACTTACTACAGGGAAATGCATGCATTTGTCCTGCCTTCAAGCTAGGATTGTTTAATTGGGGGAAGATCACAAAGCCTAAAGGGGATACATACACATAAAAAAAGTCAAGAATTTGAAGCAAGGAATTGGAGGTCTTGGATCTATCCTCAGTAATTATAAAAGTGTAGTCTGGGGATTTATAGGAGCTTCAAGATTGGTTTTGGAGGTCTGAGAGATCAAAACTATTTTTATTATAATATAAACCTGCTTTAATTTCAAGTGTGTTAAATATGAATGGATATTGTGCTGGTAAATATTTATTTACTGTTTCTTTCTGGGGAAAATGTCCCCACAAGACACTTTTAAGTTTAGTCTGCTTTATTAACATTTTCTTCATCATTTTCTTAAGTGTAGTAACAAACCACCAATAAATCAAATCCTGATTTTGTAACATTTGTATATTTTATGGGTAAAAATACTCATATTGAAAATTAACAATTAGCTCTCATCAGTTAAAGTGGTTCTAGCCCACTTCTTGACAAAACACATATAAAACACAAAAGCTCTTTGGGAAATCAGTAATTTTTAAGATTGTAAAGGGGTTCATAGACCAAAAAGTTTGAGAACCAATGGTCTACTATATGAATTCTTACCCTTTTCCTGTCATAGACCCTTTGACAATCTGGTGAAGCCCATGGATCCCTTTTCAGAAAAATATGTATGAATGTTTAAAATGAAGTGCAAAGAATTAGAAAGCCAACCTATTCTATTGAAATAAAATTTTAATTTTTTTCTTATCCAAGTTTATAGCTTTCGATGAAATTTATGAGGTACAGAGATGCCAGGTTAAGAATTCCTCATATAAATATCTTGTTCTTTTACTCTTGTCCTTGTTATTTTTTTTTTAAATCAATCAATCAACATGAATTTATTAGTTACCCACTGGTAAGGGTAGTAGGAATACAAAGACCAAAGCCAAACACAGTCCTTCAAAGAGCTTTGATTCTAATGGGCACAGATGACTTGAATATATATTAGTATATAATGTGCATAAAATTGCTACAAGATAGTTTTGGGTAGGAGTGCAATAGATGGAGGAGGAAGCATAAAAAGCTTCATGCAGAAAGAAGTTCTTGAACTGAACTTTGAAGGAAACTAGAGGCTTCAAAAGTTAGAGATGAGGACAAAGTACATTCCAGGGATGGAAATCATTCAGTACAAAGGTCCAGAGGCAGGAGATGGAGGGTTCTAGGATGAGAATAGTGAATAGGTCATCATGATATATTGTGAAGTGACAGCAGTTTGGGAGTCAGTCCACATAGATTAAGTGCTTACTATGTACTAAATTCTGTGTTAAGTACTAGGGATACAAAGAAAAGCAAAAACAGTCCTCAACACAAACATTCTAATGTGGGAAACAACATGTAGGTAACTATGTACATATAAGATATATGCAAAGTAGGTTAAAGTAACCTGGAAAGGGAAGAATGAAGTAATTTGTAAGAAGACTAGAAAGGGATTAGGCTGTAAAAATTTTAAGGTCAAACAGAGGAGTTTATATTTGACACTACAGTCAAAACTGTAGTTTATTGATAAGAGCAATATGATCAGAATCATGCTTTAGGAAAATAATTTTGGAAATCTAGCAATGGAGATAAAGAGTAGAAAGGAGCCTCAGGTTCATATACATACAATATCTGAAGGTTTTTTGAAAGGGAGGTATTTTCCCAGACAAATTAGAGCTTAAGGTTCTGACTTTTACATTCTGAGAAATAGCAGAGCTCTTCTCTTTGGGGGACAGGTAAAATTTCTGCTGAGAGTTCTAGTGAATATGAAATCCAGAATTTGGAAACAGAGAAACTCTACAATGCTGTGTCCATTATCAGCAGAGCAGCAGCTATGCCAGACTTGTCCAGTAGAAACTATACACTTTATTTTCTCACTAAGCAGATGGCTGGCAAAGACTGCATTCCCATGCTAGAACAGCAGTTAGCAGACCATGTATGAGTAGTGTGAAGACATCAACAGAATATATCTATGGCCCTGCAACCTTAAAAATGTAAGCTACATTTATAAACAATTGATATAGCCATATGTGTCTATTTGTGTACTCGGGCACCCCAGGTTCTCTTGATATACGTTACTCAAAACATGGGCTATGCTCATATATTCTGAATTTTGGAGTGTGTTATAATGGGATAGAGTGCTACCAGGTTTATAGGGAAATATTCTATTACTACTTTTCTTTCTTTACTATTTTAGCAAAATATTCTTATTTTACTCTAATTGTATTCTCTGGTTGACTAATAAAAGTAAGTGTACTGGTGGGGACTTATTAAATTTCTTTTTAAAAGTTTATTTAATAGACTACTTTGAACCATAAGGAATTCATCCTGGTCTATTTATTTAGGGGTAGAGAGGGGATTTTATCAGGTACTACATGGATTAGGCTCAATTTGAGTTTTATTATTATTGAGAGACAACTTGAGAGAGTAGGTAGGTAAACAAATTAGCAAATAAAAATGTTTTAAATATGCATATTATCTATTAATCAGAAAAGATTTTATTTTCTACTTGGACTATATAAAATTGAGCATAAATGTCATAGCAATCTCTTTCAAAACCAGCTCTGAACATTTTAATTTTTAAAGTACTTTTTTTGGTTACCATTTAAATATTGGTTGCATTTTTTAAAAGTGCAAAGTCAATTTGGATTGATATGTACCTAGATTTTAAAAAAAATCATCTCCATCCTATCTATAGTATTGTTTATGCTGAGAAAGAATGAAAACTTAGACACATAATTTTTTTTTCCGCTTTTTGCTGAGGCAATTGAGGTTAAGTGACTTGCCCAGGGTCACACAGCTAGGGAATGTTAAGTGTCTGAGATCAGATTTGAACTCAGGTCCTCCTGACTTCAGGGTTGGTGTTCTATCCACTGCGCCACCTAGCTGCCCCACACATAATTCTTTAAAGTTAACAAAAATCATTTTATTTTTAATTTATGAAATAAAACAATCATTTCCATAACACTTTATATTAAAAAGATGATTGCAAAAAAGATGATTGCACCTGAAAGTGTAAATCTATTATGTACAATTTGCTAGTCCTTTTAAATATATAATGAAGTTATCAAATAAATTTCTTTTGCACCCCTCCTCTCCACTTGCATTTCTCTCCTTCCCCACACTGTACCTGCTGATGCTGATGAGTCTATCTCAGATATTTCCCCACCCCAATCTATCTTCCATTCAGTGATTTTCCCAAAATTCAGGTCTGATTGATGAGATATGAAAAAGATTCAAGGTCTGAAAAAAAAAAAAAAAAAACAAAGGCTACCTGGCCTTGGGAATGCCACAAATAATACTGATTTTGTTGGTCATTAAGTTGTAGAGCTCCATGATGAAAACTACTCCACTCCTAGCACTTTGCAATTGTACCTGTAAACCATAATATTAACATATCAACCTCTTATACTTTGTTTTTCTTTCCTATAAAGTTATCTTCTTGCTTCTGCCTCTTTGCTAGATTCCCTTGGAACTTTATCCTGCTTCAATTGGGGTCATAATTATCTCCTTGATTCTGACTCTTTGCTAAAATTTCCTTTGGAAATTGGTCCACTGCACAGCATAATAAATCTTTGCCCCTTAACTTGGAGACTGAGTGTGTGAATTCTTTTGCCAAATACCCGACACTAGCTAAGTGGGGCCCTAATCTTGTTGGAGTGTCTTTTTCCTCAACATGATCATGTCACCTCCCCTTTAAAAAGTTCCAGTGACTTTCTATTGCTTCTAGGAACAAATTCAAAATTCTTTGCAAAAACCCCCTTCAACCTTTCTATCTTCTTGTACCTTATTTCCCCACTCATATTCTTTGATCCAGGGACACAGATTTCAGGGATATCCCGTGAACAAGACTCTCCATTATTATTATTTTTTAAATTTAATTTAATTTTTAATTTTTTGCCTTTTTTTGGCCTGTCTTCCATGCCTGGAATACTCTTCCCTTTTTACTCTGATTATTATTCTCTCTGACTCCCTTTAGGTCCTAACTAAAATCCCTCTTCATACAGGAAGATATTATTTGCAATTTATTCTGTATATAGTTTATTTGGTATATATTTGTTTTCAGGTATTCTCTCTTATTAGATTGGAAACTCTCATCACTACTATTTAGTGCAGTGCCCGGCACATTGTAGACACTTAAATGTTTATTGCTTGCTTACTTGTTTGAATGTAATCCAGATCTCTCAAGTACACCCTCTTCTCTCCTTTGATACTGTCACTATCCTGGTTCAGGCCCTCATCTCCTCACATCTGGTCTACTAATTGCAATACTTTCCTGGCTGGTCTGCCAGCCACAAATCTCTCCCTTTTCCAATTCATCTTCCATTTAATTTACCAAAACAGTTTTTCTAAAGTGCATGTCCGACCATGTCTCCACCATCCTTTACTCAATAAACTCTCATGTCTCCCTATTATATCCAGAAACCAATGTAAAAGCTTCTGTTTATCAAAGTCCTTTATAACTTTCCCACCATCCCACCCTCATGCCTTTCATACTTTTCCCCTCCTGTTCCTCTTCTTATGTATTATGTAATCTGGTAACATTGGCCTTTTTGGCTGCTCTTTGAACAAAACATTTAATCTCCTGACTCTGGACACTTTCAATGGCAATCTTCTCATTCATTATCTTCCTCTCCTTGGTTTCCTTCAAGTCCCAATTAAAATTCTCTTTTTATAGGAAGTCTTTCCTGAACCCTCTAATTTTATCTCTTACTTTCTATTACTTATTTCTAATTTATAACTTGTTTGCACTTAGTTGTTTAAACATTGCTTTCTCATTAGATTATAAGCTCTTGAGAGCAGGGATTGTCTTTTGCCCTTCTTTGCATCCTCAGTGCTTGGCACAGTGCCTTGGGCATAATGGTAGATGTTCACTAAATATTTGTTTAGTGAACTGACTGACACAGATAGTGGCTGAAGCAGATTTCAAATTCAGATCCCTTCTTTAGTCAAAGTCTAGTACCCTCTCTGCTGTGTCACCTAGTTCTCTCTACTGGATCAGCTGTTTATCATTGATTATTTCTTCACTTTGGTCATCAGCTAACTTTTTAAAAAAATTTTTAATATTTTTATTTTTTTCCAGTTCCATGTAAAACAATTTTTAACATTTGTTTTTAAAATTTTGAATTCTAGATTCTCCCCCTTCCTCTTTACCCTACTTGCGAAAGGCCCATGTGAGGTACAAAACATTTCCATAAAAGTTATGTTTATACAGCTATTTTCAAAGCCATCATAAATACTTTGTCCATCAACCCTCAGTTATCCAACTAATAAGTGTTTATGATAACATGTGAACTCAAGTTTTTTTTTTTTGCCTCCAAATCCTTTGCTCTGTCCCCTCAATTACACAGCTTCTTGTTGCTACACAATGATCAACTTTGTAATCATTGTCAAATAAGTTTTTCTATCTCAGAGATACTAGTAAAAATCATTGCTTTTCTGTCAATCCATATAGCTTTTCTAGGCATTTCTGTTTTAGCCATTACATTCATGCTGTCTACTTACTCTCCTCTCTGATATACTACTCACCTATTTCAACTGATCTAATTCTTCTTTCTAGCTGATGTTTTAAAAGCAAATGTAAAAGTTAAACCTGTCAAGTCTTGGTTACAACTGAATACTGCAGAGCTAGGATTTATCTGTTTGTGATTTATAAAGTATAGTCCCCTTGGAAGGGGACTCTCTCCCCTATTTTGTGGCAATTTAACATTATTGCAATTTCCAGATCAATTTCAAGGGCTCTGCATTTGGAAGGAGAGAGACTGGCTTTTTATTTCTGCTCTTCTCCTGGTTTCCTTCTAATCTCAGCTAAACAAACCTTTCTCAGTCTTCCTTAATTTTAGTGCCTTCCCTTTGATACTATTGACAATATTGCCAGTTCCTCAGGGAAAATCACAATTAACCAGATTAAAGGAAATATCCTGTGAAGTGGGAGTAAGCCATCAACTGGCAGGTTAGACTGACCAGAGTTAGCTAGAGTAAGGAGAAAGATGCCATTAGAGGGAAGGCATTATGATGAGGAGAGGGTACCTCATAGCAGACTTAGTTTTGAAGAGAACTTAGCAAAGATCTCCCTCAGGAGCAGATCTTTTATAGGGGAAACATAGCCTTAGGGGTTTCTTAGGGAAACCAGACAAGGAAGTCAGAGTTTCTCAGTCATTTTCCTTGAACTTCCTGAAAGTCTTGATAGCTTTGCTTCATCTAAATTCAGTCTTGTCTTTATTCTATTTCCAAATTTCCCAACCACTTAAAAGCCACTTTCCCACTTTCTTCTTTGCCTATATGGCTAATGTCACTATTCCCAACAACATTTTTGTACATTTTATTAGTTACCTCAAGACGTTAGGAAAAAAGTTGTCTTTTATTTTCTGTTTCAAATTTTTCTGCCTCCCTTTAAAACTCCTTTCTTGTGTTCTTATCTCTTTTATGAATCTGAGATGAATGATTTAAATTAATAAGCTGAATTCTCCAAGCTCAGGTACCAACTCTACCAAAAAGTCTTGGATTTTGAAATTAAAAGACCTAGGTTAAAATCCTGATTTTGTGATTTTGTAAAAGTCACTTTACACCCCTCTGAGCCTCAGTTTTCTGTTTCAATTGTGTTTCTATGGTCTAGCTTCCTCTAACTGACTCTTCACATGCATACTTGCTTTCCTTGTACTTTTCCCCAGACTCCAGGAGGAGTTGTCTTGAACTCAGTGATCACAATTTTATCAAGGGATGAAAACTTTTGCTTAAATCAAAAGTAGCAAGGAACCAATTGTTAAATTTTCAGAATGACCATCTGCATCTTAGAAATTGGCAAATGCTACAAATCAGATCTTGGTTTACAGATTGTTGATTTTCTAGACCAAAGAAAGTGATAGAACAAATGTTTACAATGGCAATTAAAAGTAAATTATATTGTACATATTTTAAAGAGAGTTGATCATAAAACATTTATCAGTGTATCCCATTTACAACAATAATGGCCATGATTTTCACCAAGAATTGAGTTTTTCTTTCAAACAAAGCCCACAGTTTGGTCCCAAACTATGTCCCCACATGAACTATCTACTTTACCCAAATTAGTCAGCTCATTACATTCTAAATATTGAAATACAAATTCAGAGCTAGGCTGTGGAGTTTAGCCTCTTCATTTTATAGAAGAAATGAGCTCAGAGAAAAGTTAAGTGACTTGCTCAAGATCATACAGGTAGTAAGTGGCAAAACTAGCACCTGAAAGTCATGTTCTTCTTGATCTAAATCAATCAATCCAATAAATATTTATTAAACATTTACTATGTTTAGGTATTATTTGAAATATTGGGGATACATATAAGGAAAAGACAGTCCCTGCTTTCAAGGAGCTTAAAATCTAATTGAACAATACATGGAAAGAATCTGAAAAGGGAAGAGTATTATTAGGTGGTAGCTAGGTGGCACAATGGATGGAGTGTCATGAGTCAGGAAGACATCTTCCTGAGTTCAAATCTGCCATCATATACTAGCTGTGTGATCCTAAGCAAGTCATTAACCCTTGTTTGTCTCAGTTTCCTCAACTGTCAAATGAGTTGGAGAAGGAAATAGCAAATCATTCCAACATCTTTGTCAAGAAAACCCCAAATGAAGTCACAAAGAGTCAAATATGACTGAAATGACTGAACAATAACAAGATCAACTAATTGGGCAATATCTGAACTAAGGCATCATATTCCATGGAATTAAAATTAAGAATCAAAAAAAAAGAAAGAAATTGAGAGGATAATATAGTTACCTGCAAAGTTCTGAGCCCTCTGATAAAGGACTTAGGAAATGTTTATTGCTCTACCATCCAGCCTTCTAATCACAAAGGAGAGCAATAGAGGAAGGTGAGAAGACGTTGAGTAGCAAAATTTGCTTCAATTTGCAAGGTGAAGAGATTTCAGATAATCAGTTTGATAGTCAATAGAGTCTAGTCACTGATGGGAAATGGTGAGTTCCTGGAAAGTTCAGAGCCCTCTATAAAGGATTAAGCACTATTTCTACTACACCCAAACAGTTTTTGAAATCTTGTCTATATGTCCGTGCTTATGTCTTTTCCTTCATCTAGATAACAACCCTTCAAAAAAGGCCCAATTTCCATCTATCAAACTTCATACCATCCTTAAAAGCTGAGTTCAAATACAGTCTTTAACGTGGAAATTTTTCTTAACTATCTCTGCCATCTAATGAGAAATGAGCTTCAGTTCTGAAATGTTGTGGAGGAGTTCAGAAATGAACTATTTTTGCCATTTACATGAGTTGAAACATGTATTTTGTATTATATATGAATGTACTAGTCTCCCATCTAGACTGTAAGCTTGGAATGCAAGCTTTTTATCAGTGCTAGCATAATGGGTCATATCTAATAGAGGCTCAAGAAGTATTTGCTGAGTGGATAAATTAGAAACTCTGGAAAACACGAGAAACAAATGAAGATTCCCATTAAAACAACAATAAAAATGACAACAAATTAATATATGTTTATCTTGTTTCCTTATATAAGATACTCCCTGATAGTGGGGATTATTTCTGTAATATTTTCTGTGCAGTTAAAATCAGTTCAGGGTTTGGATCCATATAATTGTGAATGTTGTAGATTTCAAAATTATCACTAACTAGTAAAATCAGGAGAGGCAGCATATCTTGGTAGATAAAAATAGACATCAAAGGAACAAAAATATAGACTCTGGCACATGTTGAGTCACCCTGGACAAGTCACTTAATATCTCAATGCCCTGATGAACTTTTTTTTTTTAATTAAAACTTTTTATTTGCAAAACATATGTATGGGTAATTCTTCAGAACTGACCCTTACAAAGTTCTCTGTTACAAATTCCCCCCCCCAGTCCCCACCTCTCCCCTAGATGGCAGGAAATCCACTACATGTTAATTATGTTAAAATACTTGACAAATCAAATATATGTATACATATTTCCACACTTATCATTGTTGTGCAAGAAATCAGAGAAAGGCAACACAATGCAAGCAAACATCAATAGAGAGCATGAAAATGTTATGTTGTGGTCCACATTTCATATCCCTCTCTCTGGGTGTATATGACTTTCTTCACTGACCATTTGGAACTGGTTTGAAACATTTCATTGTTGAAGAGAACCATGTCCATCAGAATTGATCGTCATATAGTATTGTTGCCGTGTATAATGATCTCCTGGGTCTGCTCATTTTGCTCAGCATCAGTCCATGCAAGTCTCTCCAGACCTCTCTGAAATCGTCCTTCTGGTCATTTCTTACAGAACAATAATATTCCATAACATTCATATACCATAATTTATTCAGCCACTCTCCAATTGAAGGGCATCCATTCAGTTTCCAGTTTCTAGCCACTACAAAAAGGGCTGCCACAAACATTCTTGCACATTTGGGGCCCTTTCCTTCCTTTAAGATCTTTTTGGGATATTAAGCCCAATGGAAACACTGCTGGGTCAAAGGGTATGCACCCTGATGAACTTTCTAAAGATTATAACAGAGAAAGTGATGATTTGAGTTGATGGAGGGAGTTTTCTCACTGGAAGTTCAGGCTTCCAATGAAATTATAGTGTCTCCCTGTTCAACTTCTTAAAAATAAACAAAGCCCAGTAAATCACTATTGTTTGTTGTGTTTGATTTTTCATGGTCCTGAAGACCTTAGTGTGCCCATATTGTCCATGAGGTTTTCCGGGCAAAGAGTTGGATTTTTGGGGGGGGAGTAGTTTGCCATTTCTTTCTCCAGCTCATTTTACAGATGAGGAAACTGAGGCAAACAGTGTTAAGTGACTTGCTCACAATAAACACAGCCAATAAGTTTCTGAAGTTAGATTTTATTAATTTCATCTTAAAGCCCCATTTTTCCAATAGTTATTTGAAGGTGAATAACTATGAAGAACATATCATTTCTGAAAAGGAGCAAAAAAAAAAAAGTTGGAAACAAATGAAGGATCCATTCCAAGCCCAGCCTTCTATCAACTGTATCTCAACTCCATCAAGCTACCTCCTAAATCAGTACAGGAAAAAACTAAAAGGGATGTGTGTGTGTGTGTGTGTGTGTGTGTGTGTGTGTGTGTGTGTGTATGTTAGGCTAAAATGTGGTGAAAGCAACCAGGCTTTGAAAGATATTCATAATAGAAACAGCCAACATGAATGAAGTATCCAGACTGACCTTGTCTCCTTAGATTAACTACTGGCAACTAAACCAACAAAGAACTTGCAAATGTCAGAACCCATCTGAAAAAGGAGAATTTAAATCTAGGAAAGGGGTAGGAAGGAAAATCAGTATTAGCCTGAGGTTACTTTGCTTGACTTGTAATAGTTGCGTGAGGCAGTTATGATTAAAGAGCTCAGGTTGTTCTCATCAGGGGATAGGTTTCTAGATACTCTACCCTAGCAAATTGAAGCTGAGATGGTTTAGCTGATCCAGAAGACTTCAGGGCAATCAAAGGAACAATATGATAGAAAGAGAGGCTGTGAACATCAATGAACAATTCCCAGGAGATCTGCAACATGGGATGGATGAGTTGTTCCTACATATGTGTTTTCCATATGCAGGTTTCTCACACATGGTCCCCACTTCACTGATGGTACCTATATTTATGGGACAGTATGCATAAGGTTTATGGGAGAAGTGTCACATCACAAATATTACAATGCTATTTCATTAAATATCTTTGTTTTGAAATAATTTTATCCTCTTGTTGACTAGAGAAAAAGTACACATATGTGTTGAAGCTTAGGTGCTATCATTATGTGGATCCAGAGAATAACTCTAACAGAGGGTAGATAGCAGAGGGGGGCCCCATGTATAAGAAATGATGTTACAAATTCTGTACTCTCAAATTTATTCATTTTCTCTTTCCTTCAGTCTATATATCCCTGATCCTCTATTTTGTTTCCAACTTTTTTTTCTCCTTTTCAGAAACGATATGTTCTTCATAGTTAATCACCCTCAGGCAGCTATAGGGGAGATTGGGGGTTTAAGGTGAAATTAATCAATTTGGTGCTTATGGTATTCCTGTGATTTATGAATGTTTATGACTCAAGTATAGATACAAATGAGCATTGTCACATGTGCCATCTTCTTTCTCTTCAGTTCACTGCAGTGCCTTACCATCCATGAACGAAACCAAATAGACAAAAATCTATAATTGCAAAGCTAGGCACTCCTTTTCCAGTAGAAAAATAAGCTCTTGACAGATGGCTGTATGTAGCCTTAGGTAAACTAGTACACCAAAACTGCATAGATGACTTTGAACTCCGTTGGTCCCAGAAATAAAAATCAATAAGACATTTAGACATTCTCATTACGTATATGTCTAGAATTGGGATATATGTTATTAAGCTACTGTCTCTATGGTTTAAATTTTCAAGGCAGGAATTTGGGAAAAGGCTGCTTCGGAAAGGGAGGAAATGTGAACATCCCCATATGCTGAAGTTGTCACATTTGCTAATCAGCTAGCTGACATTATTAGCTGGTGCATTCCTATTGACGCTGCAGCTTAAAGGCACCCAGAGAAAGATGCTAATCTCAACTTAGTTTATAAAACTGTCAAGCATTGACAAGAATATGTAAAAGCAATGAAATATTCTGATGTATTAAAAAGCTTCTTGGGCAGTGATGTATATACTGTACCTAGGGCATTTAATGAGGAAAGGCACTTGGAAATACCAGACATTGCAACTAATCCATTATTTCAGCAGTCAGCCTCCAAACTGAATAAATAATGACTATGTATAATGAGAGAAACATACTATGACAAATTCAGATTTACATTAAATCAAACATTTTTTCTAGGACAAAATTGAATGTATTTCATCTCAGGTATTAATAAGTTCTTAACTTTCAATCTTCCTTTCAGAAAGGAACTAAATTTTTTTTTTTTGAAATGAATGAAACAAGTAATTTGATTATTAGAATGGGCAATATTAAATGTTTAAAGAATGCATGTATATCTGTTGACAAAAAACAAGTCTATGTGAAAGCATTCTGTTCTTAAAACAATTTCTTTAGTTATATTGACTGTATATATAACAGTTTCTTTAGCAGTCTACTGAAACAACATTCAATGGATCATAAATTTATAGCTGGAAGAGGCCTTGAAAGCCATTGAATTCCAAACTCTCATTTTAGATGAAGAAAACAAAACAAAACAACTGAGGCCTAGAAATCTGAAGTGACTTAACCAGGTTATATGGTTGGCAAGTTATCTGTGATGGTCCATATTTGAATCATCTCTATTTTTAACTCTAACTGCTTTCCCAACTGTTTATCTACTGTATCACAATTCAGCTGTCATATGAATTTCTTATATTTTCATGAAACAGTTTGAGTGTGTTATTCATATAGTAGTTTGTTTTTCATTTAATAAGCTCTGTGAAGGTTGATAAGTCCTGAAGTTTTCAGATTGTGATTTTTGTCTTTTGAAATATTACGGAACAAAAGATTCTAATTATAGTATCTTAAAATGGAGGTTCTAGATTCAAATAATGGTATAATAAGAAAGAACTGTGGAATTAGAGTAAGAGAATTGTGGTTAAATCTTGGCTATGTCACCTACTAGTTGGGGGACCTTGGGTATTCACTACTTTATCTAGAATTTATGTTCCTTATCCATAAAACCACAGGTTATCTGGTGGGCCTTATCAGGATCCTTATACTTCTCTCACTATTATTCTGTGATCTATGACTTGTGTTTTTCAATCCGTCCTTATGATGTCAGAAGAAATTGAGGAAAGCACCCAGAATGTTGGTTTTACCTCTTGTGGTGAATCTATATAGAAATGAATGAATTACACAGGATAAGCTGAGTGGAGGAGTTGAAATGTAAACTACTGGAGGAAATTTCCTCATTAATATGATCATATTCATTTGATTTTTTGAGACTCTAAACTGTGATATAATTTTATTTAAAATATTTATATCTCATGCTGTAAGCAGGAAGGAAGTAACTCTTGTTCATTCTTGTTTTCCTTTCATAGTGTCAAGCACAATGCATAGTATATGATTCATCAGAACTTCAAAAAATCTGTGATTTCATTAAAATGGGACTTTTTTCCCCCTCATATAGATCATAGCCTCTCTACTGCTTAACAGATGACTTTCATTAACCCATGAGGTAATAATAATGATAGTTTTTGAGTTAGACATACACCTAATTATCTAGTAACCAAAATTTTAAATAGTTGAATTATTATTTAACAGTCAGTATTTTTATTACATTAGATATGAGATTGTAGATACTTAGTAAAGGTTTATTGAATTGATTTGAATTTAATTTTAAAATGAACACATTTTAAACTTAAGAACATAAGGACAAAAACATATTTTTACTTTGTAAAACAACTCTTTTCTGAAATGCTTTGATTCAATTTTCCTTATGGATTGTTAAAAAATTTGACTGTTGTTTCCAGGATGCCTACCTAATTTCAGAATCTGAAAATTCAAAAGAACATGAACTCCAATTTCCATGAGGTATGTGGGCTTTCCCTTCAGGAATAGGAATTAGTTATCCCTTCCACATGGTAACTTTCCTCATTATGATTTCAATATATTGTAATATATAGGTTGGCATAAGAAATTAAATGGAAAGTTTTGAGAAGTTTTGTGGAAGCTGCAGATGACTCTCAAAGGTCAGTGACACATTAAAAAGTTTAGAAAATTGGGGCAGCTAAGTGGTGCAGTGGATAGAGCACCAGCCCTGAAGTCAGGAGGACCTGAGTTCAAATCTGGTCTCAGACACTTAACACTTCCCAGCTATGTGACCCTGGGCAAGTCACTAAACCTCAATTGCCTCAGCAAAAAAGAAAAAAAAGTTTAGAAAATCAGAAATGCATAAAATGTGTATAATATCAACCCAGATTTTACAATAAGAGACTGTAAGCACTCCATAAATGAAAAAAAAAATTGGACATTTTCCTCCAAAAATTTTAAATCAGTTTGTCAGACTGTGGGTATACTATACCTAACCCCTGACAGGTAGAAAGGATAGTTGAGAATGGTAAAAATGGAAGTTGTCTCTGAATTCATGACAATGTGGAGCAAAGAATGCTTTTGAGCATTATCAGTAGAAAGCATACTTATTTTTGTTTGTTTTTGGATTTGACACAGAGAGCCTTGTCCTTGGTAGAGTAGTGAGGTGAAATATCCTAATTGTAGAGAGCTCATAAGCCAAATATAACTGGGTATAAATAATAATGACTGAAACAAGCCAAATTGAGAGTTGGAAAGGAGTAGATAATTGATTAGACCAAGATTTGTCTCTTTATTAAATTCAACATAATAGGATTCAGGCTACTGAAATTTTATGCTAATTTTTAATGGATCTGTGAATTTGTGCAAGATGGAGCTTGAGCTCTAAGCAGTTCTCTAAGGAAGAATTCCAAACAACTCTTTTCCAAGGAAAATAAGATTGATTCTCTTTCCTTACCAGTTCTAACAAAATGTTTCATTTAAATACTTTATTGTTTCAATAGTATTGCTCTGGGTCTATTATCACTGCAATCAATTATTCACACACACACACACACACACACACACACACACACCCATACCCCCACACCCACACCCATACCCACACCCACATACACACACACACACACACACATATATATATATATATAAATTTGAGTTAACTTTAGAAATTGTAGGTAGCTTTATTTATTTTTTACCTTGAATGTGATAAAAATGTTTGAGAGAGGGAAGATAACACTGAGAATCCTCTTATAATTGAAACCCAAGTTTATGAGGGGTAAACCCAGAGGTATGCTGGTAAATTTTTTAACAACAAGTTCTCTGAGTGGAAATACCAATAACAGTTTTGAATTTAATCTGCACTATTAATATTTTTTATCACTTTATTAAGTCTAGGCAATCTGCAGAACAATAAATCAAACCTTGATTTGTAGCATTTGCCAATTTCTTAGGTCTAAAGTGGCTATACCGCTGGCTGTACCACAGGCTTAATGTTTTTCTTCTTTTTGCGGTTGTCGTATATGTTCTATATGTCCCCTTTTTCTTCTCAGCCTTTCTTCATAATAATATGTTAGTAGTGCAGAATTGGTAAAATGCTGAGCTTGGATTCAGGAAGACATGAGGCTCATATCTCACCTCTGACACTTATTATATATGGTCATTTATCCATTTTGTGCCTTAGGTAACTTCTTAAGATGCATCTACCAAGATCTGCATTGGTAGAGGAAGTACCTTGCATGGAGGAAATGACAAATCTTCCATATATTAAAAAATAATTAACTTTTAAAAAAGAATTGGTGGTCTATCCAATAATATAATTAAACATTGTTAGCCTCTGATGAAAAGTATTTTTTTAGAAAATAGCAATTATGAAATATTTTTGTGATTGCAAAAGACAAAAGACAGATGTTTTACCATAATAGTTACTCTTTTCAAAAGTGCTTTTATCTCTTAAAGGGTTTGTGTTTTCTAGTTTGTTAGTTAATTACCACATCACAAATAGCAGCTTTTAAATTTTTCCTTCCAATAAATATAGTTACATGAGAAATAATGTTTTAAAGAAAATACAAATTTTAAGAAAATAAAATGTACAGTGGTACCTTGATGAATGACACCCCTTTTTACGAAGTTAGTTGTGTTAAGGAATTAAATAAATGAATTATTAGTAAATTATGCAAAGCAAAACTGCCTGACTTCATATTTGCATGACAAATATACAACTATTCATTTTCCATTTATCTCTGCCCAAATGAAGGTAAAGTAGAGCCAACCATTAACAGAATTGTACAATTTGTGAAATTTGTTTTCTGTTTCCTGGGCCCCTACTTTCTATACCCTTCTCCATTACACCCAACTAGAAGTCTTTTCCCTACCTTTAGGTTTATTTTATTTCTTGCATTGAACAATGTCAGATCCTTTAAAAATGCAGTAACTTATACCATCATACATAAAGAATGCTTTATTGATTGACTAACTGATACACTGAGTTGGAGAGGCATAACAATGGATGTAGGTTTTAGATTACCAAATGGAGAGCCTGGAAGACTGGGGGTACATTATCTGCCTCTAGCAAAGAGTGACTTATATGATTTAAGCAAATAACTTAGCCTCTTTGTGAACACAGGCAGCTCTTTGAGACAAATGTAGAGCAGACATTTATCTTCACTGGTAGAGGAAGTTTCCGTATTGAGAGATCCCTACACCAAGGAATTCACAGCTCCAGTCAAAAATTTATTTGAAACATTCAAAGGAAATGGATTTTAATGGGGTGGGGATCCATCTCTAAAATCACATTAAATATCCTCAGCTGGCATTAAAAATGAAATTGCATAGTTGAAAGGTCAGCTGATGAATAGAGAGAAAAGGAAAGGAGAATCAGATTGGGAATTATGCTTGGACTCTTCTACTAAAATAATTCTTTCTTCTAGTGAAGA
Organism: Myrmecobius fasciatus; assembly: GCA_023553655.1. Classification (NCBI taxonomy): domain Eukaryota; kingdom Metazoa; phylum Chordata; class Mammalia; order Dasyuromorphia; family Myrmecobiidae; genus Myrmecobius; species Myrmecobius fasciatus. The sequence goes on from JAJPUD010002970.1 coordinate 270,237, forward strand.
TAAATCAGGGATTGACCAGAGAAGTTGTTGTTTTTTTAAGATCAGCTATAGAAATTAAGGAAGGTGGAAAAGTTTCTGGTCCTTTATCATAAACTTTTGTGTTTTTCTTTTCTTTTCTTTTCTTTCTTTCTTTCTTTCTTTCTTTCTTTCTTTCTTTCTTTCTTTCTTTCTTTCTTTCTTT
>JAJPUD010002971.1:0-72294 GCA_023553655.1 Myrmecobius fasciatus
TTTTTTTTTTTTGAGAAATTTGGATCGCTTCCCAGTTTTCCAAATATGGAGTCAGGGCTTGTGCATGTTCTGTACAAGGGGCACTACACACCGTGGACATGTACTACATAGGGGGCACTGCACATCCTTGGACAGGTACTGCACAGGGAGCACTGCACATCCATGGGCATGTATTGCACAGGGGGCATTGCACAGCCATGGACAATGTACTACATAGGGGCACTGCACATCCTTGGACAGGTACTGCACAGCCATGGACATGTACAGGACTTGGGGACCCAGACCAAAGGATTTAAAGTTCAACTCAAGATTATCAAATTTATATAGAGCATTAGAATAGAGACAGTTTAGTCTAATTTCATTTTATAGGGCAGGGAACAGAGGCCCAAGTGAGGTGACTTGTTAAAAGTCATATAATTGAATTAATTGAGTCTACACTCAATTAATTAAGTCTAGACTCAAAGTCTCCTAATTTCCAGTATATGGAGAGTGCATAGCATCACAATGTTTTCTTCTTGTGGGTGCTGAGTTGGTTTTGGTGGTTCATTTTTAGAGAGGACCAATGACATCAGGAAGGTGATGTCTTGTTCTACAAATGAATTGGATTTAAGTGAAGGAGGGTTGTGCTGATGACTTTGATCAGCCTTTCTTCTCCAGGGTCATCAGATTGCAGTGTCAAGATATAGCTCAAGATGACTGGCAATGGCCTCCATTGGTCTCGATAGTGCTAAGGCAGAATGGTATTATGGACAGAATCACCAGATTTGAAGTCAGAGGACCTGTGTTCAAATACTTTGAAACTACCTGTGTTACCCCGAGCAAATCAAAACCTGAGTCTTGGTTTCTTCAACTTTGAAAGGAAAAGAATTAGATTAGATGCTGTTGAAGGCCTCTTAGAGCTTTGACTCAATGATTCTAAGAAAGCAAAGCTTGGAAGAGTAAAATGGCTTATTCTATTATGAACTCCTTGGATATGAGAACTATTCTAAGGAAATGCCTCCCATAAAACACCCACTCCACTGAATTCATGGCTTGCTTCCTCCCAGCTCTGCTGTCCTATGCAGTTGAGGCCTTTCTCCTTTTAGGGACTCAGAATTTGAGGAAGGAAAGATTTGAGGAGAGATCCAGATCAGAATCATCTCCTTTTGTCCTAAGACATCAATTCTGATCTCTCTTTAGATAATTCCTCATTCAACAGTGTATGAAAACTACTCTCGATCTTGGGCACAAGATCTACTGTTTTTCTTTTACTAACCAACCACAAAATATATTAGTTCAAAGTATAGTGAGAGCACATGGAGCATGGGGGTATCTGTGTGGTTCAAAGGAAGCCACAATTGACATTTCTAGCCTCTTTCCCCTCCACCCTCCAAGTGATATTCATTTTCTGCCCAAGAGAAGTGGGAATTTGGGGCTAAAAGCTTGGCCACTCTGCTCTCCTTAGAGGATATTGGTCTAGAATATATATGTTTGCATTCTTAAGTATCATTAGTCTGGGAAATGTGATGTTCAGGTTCAAGATAAACTAATTTCTAATCATTAAAGGGGAAAGACCTAAGTTTTAAATTCAAGGTTTGACTTCTCATCACAGTTTTCATATTAGTTTCAAAATGAACATACAGTGCCATTAGCAAGGAAATCTATTTATACAAATTGATAGCTAAACAATTCAGAGAAAGTATACCTAGGAGAACAAATACAGACAGAGCAAAGGAGCTCTCTCGTATATATCAAGAGAAAGAACTATGGAGTAAGAATGCTGATTGAAGGATACTATTTTCACTTGTTTTTCTTGTGATTTTCCCCTTTTGTTATAATTCTTCTTTCTCAAAACAACTAATGAGAAAAAATGATTAATATGATTCTACTTATTTTTTTTAATTTTCAAAACATATGTTCTATTTTTTTATATTTTTTTCAAATTACATGCAAATAGTTTTCAACATTCACTCTTGCAAAATCTTGCATTTCAAATTTTTCTTTCCTCTTCTTCCTCTCACTATACAGCAAATAATCCAATGTAGGTTAACTATGTACATTCTTTTAAGCATATTTCACATTTGCTATGCTGCATAAGAAAAATCAGATCAAAAGAAGAAAATGGAAAAAGGAAAAAAAGCAAACAAGAAAAAGTGAAAATACTATGCTTTGATCCACATTCAGTCTCTATAGTTCTCTCTCTGGATGCAGATGGCTCCATCACAAGTCTACTGGAATTGCCTTGAATCACCTCATTGCTGAAAAGAGCCAAATCCATCACAGTCAATCATCATGTAATCTTGTTGCTTTGTATGATGTTCTCTTGGTTCGGTTCATCTCACTCAGCATCAGTTCATGTAAGTCTTTCCAGCCTTTTTTGAAATCATTTCTTATGGAATAATGGAAATCCATAGAATTCATATACCATAACTTATTCAGACATTCTTCAACTGATGGGCATCCACTCAATTTTCAGTTCCTTGCTATTACAAAAAGGCTACCACAAACATGTGGGTCCTTTTCCCTTTTTTATAATCTCTTTGGGAAACAGATTCAGTACAGACATTGCTGGCTGCAGTTTTTAGAACTCTAAATTGCTCTCTAGAATGATATCAGTTCACAATTCTACCAACAATGTTTTAATGTTTCAGTTTTTCCACATCTTCAACATTTATCATTGTCTTTTCATATTAGTCATTCTGAGAGATGTGAAGTGGCATCTCAGAGTTGTCTTAGTATGCATTTCTCTAATGAATAGTGATTTAGAGTATTTTTTCATATGACTAGAAATGGCTTTAATTTTTTCATCTGTAAATTATCTATTCAAGAGTATTTTTCATATGACTAGAAATGGCTTTAATTTCTTCATCTGTAAATTGTCTATTCATAGTCTTTGACCATTTATCAATTGAGGAATGGCTTGTATTCTTATAAATTTGACTGAATTCTCTATATATTTTAGAAATGAGACCTTTATCAGAAATACTGGATGTAATTTTTTTTCCAGTTTTCTGCTTCCCTTCTAATCTTGGCTGCATTGATTTTGTTTGTTCAAAAATTTTTAATTTAATATAATCAAAATTATTCATTTTGTATTTCATAATGTTCTCTAGTTTTTCTTTAACTATAAATTCCTTCCTTCTCCACAGATCTGAGAGATTGTTCTCCTAATTTGCTTATATTATCACCCTTTATGTCTAAATCATAAACTCATTTTGACCTTATCTTGGCATAGCATATAAGGTATTGGTCAGTGCCTAATTTCTGCCATTTTATTTTTCAGTTTTCCCAGCAATTCACCATCTGAGAAAGATGGTGAATTCTTATCCCAGAAGCTGGAGTCTTTGGGTTTATCAAACACTAGATTATTATAGTCATTGACTATTATGTCTTGTGAACCTAACCTATTCCACTGATCCACCATTGTTACCAAGTGGTTTTGATGACTGCTGCTTTATAATATAGTTTTAGGTCTGATAACAACTAGGCCAACTTATGATTGTACTAGTAAAACCAAAAGAAAAAAAATCAGATCTTATCCAAGGGAAAGTTCCTTAAAGTTTCTGATAGCAGAATCTGATAGAGTCATGGTGGAGGTTGCCTGCTCCTCTCATATTATAATGTCCCAGCGTCTTTTCCTTCAATCACCAGAAGTGCCCAAAGTCCTAAAACACCGAAGACTTGAAGAAAGTTGAAGAGACAAGAGTTCTCTCCCCTCCTCTTTTTTCTTCTCTCTCTCTTTCTCTGTCTCTCTCTCTCTCCTTCCTTCCCTCCCTCCCTCTCCTTTCTCCTCCTTTCTTCTTCCTTCTTTTTTCTTCTTTTTCTTCTTTTTTCTTTTTTCTTTTTCCTTCTTCCTCTTCTTTCTTCTTTCTTTTTTCTTCTTCCTTCTTTTTTCTTCTTTCTTCTTTCTTTTTCTTTCTTCTTTTCTTTTTCTGTTGCTGCTGCTTGTGCTTGTGCTTTATTATTATTGTTATTCTTATTACTACTACTAATTCTTTTTCCCCTCTCTGCCTCTTTTCTCCTCTGCTCTATGTCTCTCTGTCTTTGTTTATGTTTTCTCACTCCTGTCATGCCAATTTTGATCCATGAAAAGTACACTTTGGAAGGGGCACTGAAGAGGTCTGAGTTTAATCAGCAATTCTTGTCCTATTTTACCGCCAAAATGAGATTTCTAACATCCCTACAAAAGAAAACAATAACTCTTACCTCTTCTATTTAATGGATTCATGCCATTCTGCATTCTTAGATTGTATAAATGATCTGTTTTATAGCAAACAATTCCCTTTCTTAATGCTTACAAAGAATTCCTTTAGTAATATATTCTGAAATTTTGCCAGAATTAGATGGCACATCAAATTCACTGGCTTCTGGTTTGAAGATTTCATTCTTTATTCTTTTAAAAAAATCAGAACACTTGCTCCTCTTTAGATCTATCATACCTTCTATTCTGCATTATTAAAAAGAGATCACAAATTAATGCTATAGGTATTACTTCAGTTGTTTGAGTATCCTTGGATGTGGTTCATCTGAACATGACAACATAAATGGAGCTAGGTGCTTTCTTAGGTAGAAAATGTGGTGAGGAGAAATGAACTTGAAGAAGCTAAAGGACTGAGCTTTGTTTGATCTCTGCATTTCCTTATGAAAAGTAGGTGGCTCAGTGGGATAAAGCACTGGCCTCACCCCAAGAAGACCAGAGTTCAAATCTGATCTCAGATACTTACTAGCTGTATGGCCCTGAGAAAATCACTTATCCCTGTTTATCTCAGCTTCTTCATCCATAAAATGAGCTGCAGAAGAAAATCTTCATAGAATCACAGATTTAAATTGGAAGGAACCTTGGAGGCCATCTATTCTAACTTTCCTCTTTTTATGTATGAGAAAGCTATGTTCTAGGAAAACTGTTATTTGCTCCTACTCACACAGGTAGTAGGTAGTAGAGTCAATATTTAGACCTAGGTTCTCTGACTCCCAAAGCATTGCACTTTCCAATGTACCAGACTCTTTCTTTGTCAGGTTCTTTACAGAATTTCCATCCATTCTTTGCAAAAGATTCTGGTGCCAGGTTTGGTGGCAAATGCCAGTAATCTCAGATATCAAGGAGGCTGAGCCTGCAGATTTCTTGAGCTCAGACTTTCTGAGCTGTAGTTGGTTAAGCCAAGTGGGTGTCTGCACTAAATTCAGAATCAATATGGTGAGACTCTGGAGTGGGGGGAGGCCAGTAGGCTGTTGTAAGGAGGATCAAATTAGTTCAGGGCAGAAATGAAGCATGTTAAAACTACCATGTTGATTAATAGTGAGATTAGGCCCATGAATAGTCCCTACACTTCCAGCCTGGGTAAGATCCAGTTTTTTTAAAAAAGAAAAAGTTGGCAAACAAGCCAGCATCATAATGACTTGTTTGCTTATTTTTTTTATCTTTGGATACTGCAAGAAACAATAGCTAAATGTTTAAAATTACTTGGTTTTTAAAATTTGTTATTGTTTCTTTTTATATCACCTAAACTTCCCTCAATATCCTATTTCTTCTCCTTTCTAGAGTCATCCCTAGACAGTTTAAAAAAAAGAAGAGGGAAAAAAAACAGCCAGATCAATTAATATATTGGAAAAAATCTGACAGTATATGCAATGTTCCATACCAGTACACCTGATTGACTGTTCTTGCTACTTAGCAATAAATCAGTAGTAAGATGAGGGCCAAATATGAGTGAATAGACAGCGTTGATCACTATAGTAGCCCCTTAGTATAATCATCTTATAGTAGTATAATATGATGTAATAGCACCATATTATACTTCTGCCTCCCCCAAATTCTCTCCTTTTCTCTGATTTCTAAAACTCACTCTTAGAATTTTATGCTTTCCACTTAAAATTGGTCTCTGTTAAAATAGAGTGTTAAATCTAGATGAATAGAGTAGAGGGAGGGACATTGTCATTTGTTTTAGTCATTTACACCTGTGTGAATTAAGAAAATAATGTTTTGGGTTTTTTAAAAAAGGAGAATAGCCAGGGACAGCTAGGTGGCGCAGTGGATAGAGCACCAGCCCTGAAGTCAAGAATACCTGAGTTCAAATCTGGTCTCAGACACTTAACATTTCCCTAGCTGTGTGACCTTGGGCAAGTCACTTAACCTCAAGTGCCTTAGCAAAAAGCAAAAAAAAAAAAAAAAAAAAAAAGAGAGAGAGAGAGAGAGAGAGAATAGCCAGAGAACAAGAGGAAAGTGACTGGACATAACCAAAGTGAGGAGGAGGTATGAATAACATACTGCCATCATAGAGGAAGTAGAGAAATTGTAAGGGATGAATAGTTATTTATTTATGCTTTCAATAAGCATTTATTAAGTGCTTACTATGTTTGTGGTATTAAGATAGGTATAAGGAATAGAAAGACAAAGATGAAGGAACCCTTTTAGGGGAAACATCATGAACACGGATAATTAACTGCAAAACATGTACAAAACAAATACAAAGTAATTTAGTGGGAGTGTGGAGTGTACCAGTAACAGGCAGATTAGGATTGACTTTATATAGAAGGTAGCTTTTGAGCTAAACCTTGAAGAAAACTAGAGGTTTTAATAGTGAAAGGTAAAGAGGTTTTTTATTTCTTTGTGTCCATGACGTGGTAGGCATAGGGTGTGCTTTTTCACTCAGCAGCCTTGGTTCTGATTCATATGGTAGGTTTAGTTCTGGAGTTCTGGTCCCAAACAGGGAATTCAGGCTCTCCTCATATTTTCTGACTTATTGTGCTTCCAAATCTGGGGAATATCTCCTAAAGCTTAGATCTGTTTTTTGTCTAGGATTTTTACCAAAAGTTATTAACTTTTCTAGAAAGGTATTCATTGCCCAAAGTAGATCATATATGGGACAGCTATTTATGCTTCAATTAGAAAAAAAGAAATGCTTAAAACACATTGACAAATATTTAAAACATTTATATTATCCCAGAATATTGATACTTAAAACATGAAAAACTATATGTGACTATTGAGTAGGCATTTTGCTTCTAATTCAGATTTCTCCTTTTTTTTTTTTTTTTGCTAAAGCAGTTGAGGTTAAGTGACTTGCCCAGGGTCACACAGTTAGGAAGTGTTAAGTGTCTGAGACCAGATTTGAACTCAGGTCTTCCTGACTTCAGGGCTGGTGCTCTATCCACAGTGCCATCTAGCTGCTCTTAATTCAGATTTGTAGTGACCCAGCAACTCAGTAAAGGTCCAAATCTTTGAGCCAGCCATGATTATACATGGCACATCTTCATCCTCTTGCAGTTTCCATTTTCCTCTTTTAAGAATTATTGTAGTGTTCCAAATAACTATTGATCAGAGAAATGCAAATTAAGACAACTCTGAGATACCACTACACACCTATCAGATTGGCTAAAATGACAGGAAAAGGTAATGACGAATGGTGGAGGGGATGTGGGAAAACTGGGACACTGATACATTGTTGGTGGAACTGTGAACAGATCCAGCCATTCTGGAGAGCAATTTGGAACTATGCTCAAAAAGTTATCAAACTGTGCATACCCTTTGACCCAGCAGTGTTTCTATTGGGCTTACATCCCAAAGAGATCTTAAAGGAGGGAAAGGGACCCACATGTGCAAAAATATTTGTGGCAGCCCTTTTGTAGTGGCTAGAAACTGGAAACTGAAAGGATGCCCATCAATTGGAGAATGGCTGAACAAATTATGGTATATGAATGTTATGGAATATTATTTCTCTATAAGAAACGACCAGCAGGACGATTTCAGAGAGTCCTGGAGAGACTTGCATGAACGGATGCTGAGTGAAATGATCAGAACCAGGAGAACATTATACACAGCAACAGGACTATACAATGATCAATTATGATGGACATGGTTCTCTTCAACAATGTTGTGATCACTCATATGTTCTGTAAATAAAAAGCTTTTAATAAAAAAAGAAGTATTGTATTAAATTAAGACAACTTTGAGATACCACTATATACCTGTCAGATTGGCTAAAATGACAGGAAAAGAAAATGATGAATGTTGGATTGGATGTGGGAAAACTGGGACCCTGATACATTGTTGGTGGAACTGTGAATGGATCCAACCATTCTGGAGAGTAATTTGGATCTATACTCAGAAAGTTATCAAACTGCATACCCTTTGACCCAGCAGTGTTTCTATTGGGCCTGTATCCCAAAGAGATCTTAAAGGAGGGAAAGGGATCCACATGTGCAAAAATGTTTGTGGCAGCCCTTTTTGTAGTGGCAAGAAACTGGAAATTGAATGGATGCCCATCAATTGGAGAGTGGCTGAATAACTTATGGTATATGAATGTCATGGATTATTATTGTTCTGTAAGAAATGACCAGCAGGATGATTTCAGAGAGGCCTGGAGAGACTTGCATGAACTGATGCTGAGTGAAATTAGCAGATCCAGGAGATCATTGTGCATGACAACAAGATTATACAATGATCAGTTCTGATGGACATGGTTCTCTTCAACAAGGAGATGTTTCAAATCAGTTCCAATTATCCAGTGGCATCTGAGTGTAGCATCTGAGTGTGGACCACAATATAGCATTTTCACACTCTCGATTACTTGCATTTTGTTTTCCTTCTCAGGTTTTTGTTGTTGTTGTTGTTGTTTTTCTTGTAGACCTGATTTCTCTTGTATAGCAAGATAACTGTAAATATGTATACACATAAAAAAGTATTGTATTAGATATAAGAAGTGCCTCTTTGTTGAGCAACTAACACCTAGATCCAGGAGCTGCTACCTCTTGAAAATACAAAGTGTCTGTCAAGGCTAGAAATATCCATATCAGAAACAACTTTTCATTTACTGTATTCAGAGAAAGAAAAATAAAACAGAAGAGGTAGTCAGAGATTTTAGGTCTGGCTCAGTCTTACCTATAACATTTTTACTGGCTGTGTAAGCACCTATTATAGTAATAGGGTAAGGTTAGGCAATTACAGTGTCTTCCCTTTTAAATTTTTAAAAATTTATTATCTCTTAACATTTTTTTCTTTTTAAATTTTGAGTTCCAAATTCTCTCCTTCCATCTCTTCCCCACTTGCTGAGAAGCCAAACAATATGAATCACAATGTCAAATAATGCAAAACATATTTCCATATTAATCATTTTTTTTAAAAAGCAAGAAAAATAAAGTAAGAAAATTTGTACTCAGAGTTCATCAATTCTCTCTGCAGTGATGGATAACAAATTTTCACTATAAGTTTTTTGAAATTGTCTTTGATTGTTTTATTAATCTGAACATCCAAGTCTTTCACAGTTGATCATTATTAAAATATTGCTGATGACCTCCTGGTTCTTTTCACTTCACTTTGCATCAGTTCACATAAGTCTTGTCCTGTGCCTGTCTTCATTTGATTAAAGGCAGGCGGGAAAGAAAGTGAGTTGGCCCCATAGGAATCGTTTGTCTGCCTCTCAAATGAGTTTAGCAGCTAACTCAAAAGATCTGTCTTTACCTTGAGATAAGGAGCTCAGAAACAGACCTGTGTATGCTTTGAAGCTGACATGAGATTGCATCAATCGAGTACACTGTACATTCTCATAAGGACTGGGCCCATTCCCCAGTCCCAGTCCCAGCTACATTTCTGTATAGCGTGGCTCTCTCCGAATTAAAACAGAAGGTCCTTGTGAATAGGGATTGTTTCATTCTTTGCATTTGTATCTCCAGCATCTAGTACCAGTGCCTAGAAACACAGAAACATACTTAATAATTGACTGGTTGAATAACTAGCCAAACAGGTGAACTTTTTTTTTCGATGATCTTAAAATCAAAATACACATATCATTTTTGTTGCACAGTTATTTCAGTCATGTCCAACTCTTTGTGACACCATTTGAGATTTTCTTTTTTTTCCAATTACATGTAAAGACAATTTTAAACATTCTTTTTATTTTTTTCCAAGTCAAGGGACAAAGTTTATTATAATTGTAATGCCAAATTGAAGCGGGCTGAGTTCTGAAAGAATTTAGCAAAGAACCAAGAGCAAGAAAATAATTTATTGGAAAAAGATCAGGTGCTTCATGTCACTGATATTAACATTCTTTTTTTTATTAAAGCTTTTCATTTTTCAAAACATATGCACGGACAATTCTTCAATATTAGCCCTTGCAAAACCTTGTGTTCCAATTTTTGCCCCCTTCCCCCACACCCTTCCCTAGATGACAAGTAGTCTAATATATGTTAAACATGTTAGAAATATATGTTAAATCCAATATATGCATACATATTTATACAATTATTGTGCCACTCAAGAAAAAAAAGAAGCAAAATAAAATGCAAGCAAACAATAAAAAGAGTGAAAATGTTATGTTGTGGTCCACACTCAGTTCCCACAGGCCTCTCTCTGGGTATAGATGGCTCTCTTTATCATCGTATGATCTTGTTGCCATGTATAATGATTTTCTGGTTCTGCTCATTTCACTCAGCATCAGTTCATGCAAGTCTCTCCAGGCCTCTCTGAAATCATCCTGCTGGTCGTTTCTCACAGAACAATAATATTCCATGACATTCATATACCATAATTTATTCAGCCATTCTCCAATTGATGGGCATCCATTTAGTTGTGGATAACATTTTTCGTGATGAAACTTTTAGAATTGTCTGGGATCACTGTATTGCTGAGAAGAGTGGTCATTCACAACTGATCATCATACAATGTTGTTGTTACTGTATACAGTATCCTCCAGGTTCTACTCATTTCACTTTGCATCAGTTCATGTAAGTTTTTTTTTTCTGAAATCATCCTGCCTTATTATTTCTTGTAGCAAAATAGTATTCCATTCCATTCCTATACTATAACTTGTTCAGTCATTCCACTGAGGGTTTTCTTGGCAAAAATACTAGAGTGTTTTGCCATTTCCTTCTCTAGCTTATTTTATAGACGAGAAAATTGAGACAAACAGGGTTTGTTTGCTTAGGCTAAATATCTAAAGTCAGATTTGAACTCAGGAAGATGAATCTTCCAACTTCAAGTTTGGCACTCTATCCATTGCAGTGCCATCTAGCTGCCATAGACAATATAGCAATTAAATAATAGGTCTCACAACAAGCAATAAACACCCCAACTTTTCAGCAGGTATCAAATTTCTCTTTGTATATACATTCATCCTATGCAATGCAAAAAAAGGGGGAAGGGGAATGAATTTATTATCCCTTATTTCAACTCAGCAGAAAGTTTTCAGTCTAATTCCATTCTTCTCTCTTTATGTAGTACTCCTTAATGGATAGCAGCATACCTTAATTTCCTATTTGATTAATTTAATTGTGTTTTTGTATGAATGGGAGGAATAGAAAGAAAGCCAGTTTGGCTGAATTGTAAAGTGCAGGAAGAGGGGTAATGTGCAAGAAGACTAGAAAGGTAGGTTGGGGTTAGATTGTGAAGGGTTTTAAATATCAATCGAAGACATTTCTACTTGATCCTAGAGTGTTTTTTTTTTTTTGTTTTGTTTTTGTTTTTGTTTTTTGTTTTTTGCTGAGGCAATTGGGGTTAAGTGACTTGCCCAGGGTCACAAGGCTAGGAAGTGTTAAGTGCCTGAGGCCAGATTTGAACTCAGATCCTCATGACTTTGACCTCAGGACTGGTGCTCTATCCACTGCACCACTTAGCTGCCTCCAATCCTAGAGTTCTTAAGGAGCCTCTGGAATATATTGAGGAGTGGGTCAGATGCACTTTAGGAAAATCAATTTGACAGCTGTGTGGAGGATGGATCAGAGTAGGAGAGAGACCACTCAGGAGACAATTGCCATATTCCAGGTAAGAGGTATGAGGACCTGGTGAAGACAGAAATGATAATTTGACATCTATTTCTATATTAGGATAATTATAAATAGGAGCTAAGAATGACACAAGTTGAGATTTTCATTACTGGAAGCCTGGAAGGACAGTGGTACCTCTGAAAGAAAGAGAGCAGTAAGAAAGAGGGTGGGTTGGGGAGAGTTGATGTAATGAAATGTAGGCCACAATCCATCCATGCCTACTCATCTTATGAGGCTCTGTCCCATCAAAAGTGAAAAGTAGGAAGTTGTCCTTTGGGAGTTACCTGCCACTTTCAGGAGATGATAAGGGGCAAGGGCTGGGTATTCTGGGAATTTTCCCAATAGTAGTTTTACTATACTTATCTATTAGGGAAGAGAAGAGAATAAACATTTATTTAATGTCGACTGTGCTAAGTGCTTTTCAAATATTGTTTCATTTGATATTATCTGATATTATTTGATATTATTCAATTATCTTATCCTCATAAGAGCCCTGGGAGGAAGGTGCTATTATTATTATTATTTGTTAATAGTGCCTTATTTTTCTAACTACATCTAAAAATAGTTTTTAACCTTTATTTTTTATAAGAGTTTAAGCTCCAAATTTTTCTCCCTCTGTTACTCCCTCACCAAGAAGTCAAGCAATCTGATATAGATTATACGTGTGCAATCATGAAAAATATACTTCTACATTAGTCATGTTGTAAAAGAAACAGAACAAAAGGAAAACACAATGAAAACAAAAAAGTGAAAATAGTATGCTTCCATCTATATTCAGACTTCATAGTTCTTTCTCTATTTATAGATAACATTTTCCATCATGAATGGAAGGCACTATTGTACCCATTTAATAGTTGAGTATCTAATGTAATTGTCTGCAGTCATTCAGCTGGTCTGAGGTCATATTTGAATTCAGGACTTCTAAGCACTCTATCCCCAGTACCATATGTCTGCCTGAGGGCGTTGATGCTGTGTTTTAGTAACTAAAAACCTTGGCCTCTCCATGCAATCAATCCCTTTGCAATAAATTAGCAATTTAGAGTTCTCTTTTTGTGTTCAACCCCATTCACCCTGTCTAGTTGAGGAGAGGAGAGATGAGTCCATGAAGAGATAATTAAGCACCCAAACCAAAGATGCAAATGAGCGTCCATGAATGGTTTAGACCGGAAGTGCTCACTGTGTTAAAAGGAAGGAAAGATCTCTGTGATCCCTGCTGCTGTCTAGAATGCTTGGGGGAGGTAGGGGGAGGTAGGGGGAGGAGAGAGAAAAAGACTTCCATGCCATAGTGAAGGAGAGGTAGGGGAGGTTTCAAATGCCAGCAGCCAGCCCCGTTCAGATCCAGTGCTACCCTGATTCCCATAGAGAAAGTCCTTCTCTTGCTGAGGTTTGTTCTTGTCTTGGGCCAAGTGTTTTCCAGCTTTCAGGAAAAAAAAAATGAAACTGAAGGTGAGATCTTTTTTTATAAAAAGATTCTGGGGACCTGAGTTGAGGGTTGAGAGCAATTCACCCTTGATAGGGTATTGATATGTGTGTGCTGTGCTCAGTCAGCCATGCTTAAAACATTTAGGATTCCCTCTATAAAAAGACTGATTTAGACTTAATTGATAAACATTTATTAAGTGCCTTACAATGTGCCAGGTACTGTGCTAAATTCTGGGGATACAAAAAGAGCAAAAGACAGTTCTTGCCCTCAAGGAGCTTACAATCTAATGAGAGAGTGCTAAAAAGGACTTGGAGATATGTGGTACAGGGGACAGAGTGCTTAGAAGTCTTGAATTCAAATATGACCTAGACCAGTTGAATAACTGCAAACAAATTACTTTAGACCCTCAACCGTTAAATGGGTACAATAGCAACTTCCATTCATGATGGAAAATGCTATTTACATCTAGAGAAAGAATTATGGAGTCTGAATACAGATAGAAACATACTATTTTCATTTTTTTGTTTCTTGTTTTCATTCTGTTTTCCTTTTGTTATGTTTTTTTTTTCTTTTACAAGTTATCTAATGTGGAAATCTATTTAACATGATTGCAAAGAGTTCCTGGAGGTCTGAGAGTCTTAAACTTTTTTGTGTGTTATGGGTTCTTTTAGTAGGTTGGGAAGGTCTATGTATCCCTTCAGGGAAAAAAAAAAGTCATAATTAAAGGAAATACTAAATTTTACTTAGAGAAATGAAAATTAAAGATGGCATTTTCTGCCCATGCAAGTTCATGGATCTCAGATTAAGAACTCCAGACCTAGTCCAAAGTCTTCATTTTACTGAGGAAGGATGTATGCTGGTAGGGGGTGATGTAACCACAACAGAATCCTGCTGCTCTCCCAACTACATTGTGCTATTCAGGAGAGAAAACTGGAATTAGAATTGGGAAGAGGAGGATGTCCCTCAGGGCTTGTTTTTCATTTTTCTACATGTTTGAATTCAGAACAATTCTTTCAAAGGATGTTGCAACCAAAGGACAAGAGGATAAGTGAGGAAGTACTTCTTGCACATTGCTTATTTCAACACACATCTAGTTATATCTTTTTCTTGTTCAAAATTCTGCGGTGAGTCCCTACTGCTTAAGAGCTAAAGTTCAGATACTTTAATCTACTGTTCAAGACCCTCCATGATTTGGCACCTTTCTACCTATTCACCCCTATCTTGGCTGTGTCCTGAATTTCCCCACCATCTTGTTTTCCCTCATTTAATTCTTCATGTTTGCAGAATTTACTCTCTCCAGCTTTTGAATTCCTATCTGCTCTTGAAAGCCAAGATCAAATGTTATCCCATGTAGGAAGAATTCCTTGATTCTTACTAGCCCCCAAATTTGGACCCAGACTAATCCTGTGTTTCTGCTGCTGCCTATTTCACCCATAGGAGATCCATTCTCTGATTTTATGATTATAATGACCAAACTTTCCCTGTTCAGTTTACTCTTGGTTAAGACAAGAGCATTGAGCAGTAAAGCCCATTGAATAGGAAGGCTATGAGCTAGATTGGGCACAAATAATATCTGTACTTTTGGGACACATCAGATTATAAATTTTTAAAAATCTTTTTGGTTCTGGATCTTCCTATCTCACTCAGTCTAGAAGTGCTGCAGCCAATTTCCATGTCCAGCAATTGTAAACTTCTTGAGAGTAGTTGTTGGGTCATTTTCCACTTGCATGTCATAGAATATGCCTTGGACTTGAAGTCCAAGGATTCAACTTTTGGTTTTGACAATTGCCAACTATGTAGCCTTGAGAATGGTTCTTCTATTTTTCTGAGCCTCAGTTTCCTCATCTGTAAAATGGGAATACCACTTGCATTACTTCATAGTAGTGTCATGAGGAAACACTATGATAAAATGCTATGTTAATTTGAGCTACTATTTTTAATGTAGCATATGTAGGTTCTGAGTTCACTCTGTCAAATTTGATAGCATTAGTAGGACAGATATGTGAAGTCTGACTCACCCAAGAAGAGTTCTCACAACCCTGAAAGGTTGTAAGTATCTTTTATACTATCAGTATTGGTATAGCCTTCCCAATTCCAATATCAATTGCCATTTACCATCTCCCCAGTATCAATATCCAATTAGTATCTTTTCCTAACTTTAAATATTATTTTGTCTAATTATCTTTGACATAATTGATAAACAATAGATATTTCTTCATCATCAGTTAACCAATGAATATTACTTAGGTTTAATAAAGAGGTATTTATTGAAAACATAGCAAAATCCACATCCAGAGAAAGAGCTATGTAGTCTGAATACAGATCAAAGCATACTATTTTCACTCCCCCCTCCTTTGTGGTGGCTTTTCCCTTTTGTTCTGATTCTTCTTTCATAACATGACTAACATAGAAATGTGATTAATATGATTTTACATGTATAACCTATATCAAATTACTTGCTATTTTGGAGAGGAAGGAGGAGAAAGGGGGAACAAGAAAAATTTGAAACCCAAAATATTAATAAGTGAATGGAGAAAATGTAGCAAGGCTCAAAATACAAAACCTCTGGAATCAGGAGTCCATTTTTTGCTATTCCTTCAGTTTCTAGGAAGAAGTTTCAAAGTGACAGCTCCTGAGATTGGATTTTTGGGATCTGAAAAGTGAAGTAAACAGTGACTTGCTATAAGCCTCCCATGTTCATCTCTGGGTAACATAAAAGTAGCCCACCAAGACAGGTCCTGTAGCAGCAGAACCAGCAAGGAGACAAAGGAAAACAATCTTTTAGCCCAGGAAACTTGTAGAATCAGCAGGAGGTGGTCTATCTCACTAGAATAAGAGATGGAGGGCATAGTCCAAGACAAGAAGCCAGCAGCAAACTCCATCTCAGCAAACCAGCAGGAGATTCTGAGTCCCAGTGTTGTGGAGTGGGTGAATGCAAACAGGATCCTTCAGGTGCCTTGGAAAAACCAGAGGAGCTGGCAGACTCCTATATTCCAAACAGGTATCCTTCAGCAGCTATACTTCTATGTGCCTCAGCCCAGCCCATGGCAGACAGGCATCCTCCAGAAGTCAGAGTCAGTGAAACCCAGTGTAGAAATATCCTATCTGGCCTAGCACATACCCAAGTCAGCAACAGATAAGCTGCTAGGTGCCTACAGCCTCCAAAAGCACTGGCCAGTGGTTCAGTATCAGAAAACTATTACCATAATCCACCGTATCAATAACAAAACCAACAGAAATCATATGATAATCTCAATAGATGCAGAAAAAGTTTTTGACAAAATACAGAACCCATTCCTATTAAAAACACTAGAGAGCATAGGGATAAAGGGAGCTTTCCTTAAATAATGAGCAGTATCTATCTAAAACCTACAGCAACTATTATTAGTAATGGAGAGAAGCTGGACGCATTCCCAATAAGATCGGGGGTGCAACAAGGATGCCCATTATTACCACTATTATTCAACATTGTACTAGAAATGTTGGCTTTAGCAATAAGGAAAAAAAAGGAATTAAAGGAATTAGAATAGGTAATGAGGAAATAAAACTTTCACTCTTTGCAGATGATATGATGATACACTTAGAGAATCCTAGAAAATCATCCAAAAACCTTCTGGAAACAATTCACAGCTTTAGCAAAGTTGCAAGACATAAAATAAACCCACAAAATCATCAGCTTTGCTATATATTACTGACAAAGCCCATCAGCAAGAGATAGAAAGAGAAATTCCATTTAAAATTACTGAAGGCAAAATAAAATACTTGGAGGTCTAACTGCCAAGACAAACCCAACAACTACATGAACACAATTACAAAACACTTCTCACACAAATAAAGTCAGACTAAACAACTGGAAAAATATCAGTTGTTCATGGTTAAGCTAAGCTAATACAACAGAAATGACAATTCTGTCTAAATCGGTCTATTTGTTCAGTGCCATACCAATCAACCTGCCAAAACATTATTTTATAGAAGTAGAAAAAATAATAACAAAATTCATCTGGAAGAATAAAAGGTCAAGAATATCAAGGGGATTAATGAAAAAAAAATACAAAGGATGGTGGCTTAGCAGTACAAACCTAAAGCTATATTATAAAGCAGCAGTCATCAAAATCATTTGGCACTGGCTAAGAAATAGAGTGGTGGATCAGTAGAATATATTAGATACAGATGACACAATAATCAAGGCCTATAGAAATCTAGTATTTGATAAACCCCCAAACTCCAGCTTCTGGAATAAGAACTCAGTATTTGACAAAATTTCTGAGAAAACTGGAAAAATAATAATGTCAGAAACTCAGCATAGTCCTACATCTCACACCCCATGCCAAAATAAGTTCAAAATGAATACATTATTTGTTCATAAAGGATGATACCATAAATAAACTAGGACAACAAGGAATAATTTACTTATCAGATCTCTGAAAGAAGGAGAAATTTATGACCAAAGAAGAACTAGAGAACATTATGAAAGGGCAAAATGGACAACTTTGATTGCATCAAATTAAAGTTTTTTGCACAAAAAACCCCAACAGAAACAAAATTAAAAAGGAAGTGCAAAGCTGGGGAAAAATCTTTACAGCCAGTATTTCTGATAAAGGTCTTATTTCTAAAATATATAAAGAACTGTGTCAAATTTATAAGAATATAAGTCATTCTTCAATTGATAAGTGATCAAAGGATATGAACAGATAATTTTCAGTTGATGAAATTAAAACCATCTATATAGTTATATGAAAAAATGCTCTAAATCACTATTGATTAGAGAAATGCAAATTAAAACAACTCTGAGATACCACCTTATACCTCTCAGATCAGCTAAGATTACAGGAAAAGATAATAATAAGTGTTAGAGGGGATGTGGAAAAACTGGGACACATACATTGTTGGAGGAATTGTGAAATGATCCAATCATTCTGGAGAGCAATCTGGAACTATGCCCAAAGGGTATAAAACTGTGCATACCTTTTTATCCCAAGAAAATCATAAAGGAGGGAAAAGGACCCACATATGCAAAAATGTTTGCTCTTTTTGTGGTAGTAAAGAATTGAAAAATGAATAGATGCCCATCAGTTGGGAAATGACTAACAAGCTGTGGTATACAAAGGTAATGGAAGATTATTGTTCTTTAAAAAACGATAAACATGCTAATTTTAAAAAGGCCTGGAATTAATGAACTAATGCTGAGCAAAACAAGCAGAACCAGGAATATACTGAACCTAATAACAGTAAAAATGTGTGATGATCAACTATGAAAGATTTGGTTTTTTTCAGTGGTTCAGTGATCCAAAGCAATCCCAACAGAAAATGCCATCTGCATCTAGAAAAAGAACTAAGGAGACTGAATATAAATCAACACATTCTATGTTCACTTTTTTCTGTTTTTTTTTTAATCTCTCCCATGGTTTTTCCCTTGTGCTCTGATTTTTCTCTCCCAAAATGATTCATAAAGCAATGTATGTAAAAATAAAAAAGTTACCTTCCATAAAAAAACAAAAGTACCAGTCACTCCTTACCCCACCTCCTCAGCCAACAGCAGACATGATGGTTCCCCATGGGTCTTAAGGCAATATTGTAGCAGGGCCTAAAGCCTGAGTCAGTACTCCTTCCCTCTAAGGAGCAGAGCTCAAATTTAAAAGAAAGAAAAAAGGCCAGGAGAGGTGAAAACAAGAGAGGAAATGAGAGGAGAGGAGAAGAGAGGAGAGAGACAGAGACAGAAATTCAGAGAGACACAGAGACAGAGAGAGAGAGAGAGAGGGAGGGAAGGAGGGAGAGGGAGGGAGAGGGGGAGAGGAGAAAAAAGAAAAAAAACAACAGAAAAAGAGACTGATCATAGAGAGTTATAACATTATGGTGACAGGGAAGACCAAAACACAAACTCAGAAGAGGACAACAATGTGAAAGCACCTATGAGCAAAATCCCAAAGATAAATTTGAAGTGGTCTCAAGTCTAGGGGAAAAAAAACCTATCGAAGAGCTCAAAAAGGAGTTTAAAAATCATATAGGAGAGATAGGAGAAAAAGTGGAAAAAATGAAAATGATGCAAGAAAATTATGAAAAAAGAGTCAATAGCTTGGAAAATTATTTAGAAAGTGGAATTGGCCAAATGGAAAAGGAGATACAAAAATCTACTGCAAAAACCAACTCCTTAAAGAGTACAATTGGCCAAATGGAAAAAAGAACAAAAACTAATTCAGGAAAATACTTTATATTAAGAATCAATCAAACAAATTTAAAAGAATAAAAAATGGAAGAAAATGTAAAACACTTTTTAAGAAAAACAACTGACTTGGAAAAATATATCCAGGAGAGACAATGTCAGAATCACAATCAGGACTACCTGAAAGCCATAATCAAAAGGAGGCTCTGGACAACATTTTTCAAGAAATTATCAAGGAAAACTGCCCTAATGCACTGGAACCAGAAAACAAAACAGGCATTGAAAGAATCCGCTGATCACTCAGGAAAGAGATCCCCAAATAAAAACTCTGTGGAACATTATAGTCAAATTTCAGAACTATGAAGCCAAGGGAAAAAATAATACAAATGGCCAGAAAGAAACAATTCAAATACCAGGGAGTCACAATCAGGATTCACAGGACTTGCTGCAAAACACTGCAGCATTAAAGTACCAGAGGTCATGAAACATGAAATTTTGGAAGGCAAAGGAGTGAAGACTGCAACCAAGGATCACTTTCCTGGCAAAATTAAGCTTAATGCTTCAAGGGGGGGAAATGGTCATCCAATGAGATAGAAGGATTTCAAGCCTTCATAAGGAGAAGACCAAAACTAAACCAAAAATTTGACTTCCAATATCAAGATCCAAGAGAAGCAAAAGAAAAAGGATTCAATAAAGCTAAACTGTTTACAAACCCACATGGAAAGATGATATTTGGAATTCTTCATAATTGTATTACTAATAGTCCAACTAAAAGGAATTTACATAGACAGAAGGCACAGATATTAGATGAATTAAAGAGAATGATATAAGAAATTAAGGGATGAGAAAGATGAGTACACTGAGTGCAAAAGGAAGGGAGAGTTAGACTGGTGTAAATTATTTCCTACAAAAAGACATGAAAAATCTATTACAGTGAAAGGGAAGATGGCAGAATGGAGAATAAGTATCACCTGAACCTTGCACTTATCAATATTGATTCAAAAAGGGAATAATACACACAATCAGTTGAATACAGAAATCTATGTTACATAACAGGGAAGTAGAAATGGAGAAGATTAAATAAAATGAATGGGGTAGGGACTGATAGAAAGGGCACATCAAGGGAGGTGGTAGACAGAAGCAGAACACTGGTGAAGAAGGAAAGAGTGAAAAGAGAAAGAGGCAAACAGGAGGAATAATAGGATGGAGGGAAATACACAGGTAGTAATCATAACTGTATAAATGGGATGAATTCTCCTATAAAACAGAACTGGATAGCAAAGTGGATTAAAAAACAGAATCTTTCAACATGGTGTTTACAAGAAACACATTTGGAACAGACATACACAGAGTAAAGGTAAGGGACTGGAGCAAAATCTAATATGCTTCAGCTGAAGTAAAAAAAAAAAAAAAAAGCAGGGATAGCAATCCTGACTCAGAAGAAGCAAAGCAAAAATAGACCTAATTAAATGAGATAAGGAAGGAAACTACATCTTGCTAAAAAGTACCATAGATAATGAAGTAATATCATATTACATATAGAAATACTAAACATATATGCTCTAAGTGGGATAGTATACAAATTATTAATAAGTTACAGGAAGAAATATTCATCAAAACTATATTAGTTGGAAGAGGTGGCTCATCTCTTATTATCATTTGTCATCTTTCAAAACTCAATAAATCCAACCAAAAAAAAAAAGAAAGAAAGCAACTAAGGATATAAACAGAAAAGTTAGATATGACAGATTGTTGGAGAAAACTGAATGAGAACAGAAATAAATAGCTCGTTTTCTCAGCAGCATAAAGCACCTACACAAAATAGACCATGTAATAAAGTATAAAACCCTCAAAATCAAATGTAAAAAATCAGAAATATTAAATGTAATTTTTTGGATTATAATGCAATAGAATTTGCATTCAACAAAGGACAGTGGAAAGATTTGTTAAAATTAATTAGAAAATAATAATTTAATTCTAAAAAATAAGTGGGTCAAAGAACGAATCATAGAAATAATAATTTCCTTAAAGTGAATGACAATGACACAACATACCAAAATTTATGGAATGCAGGCAAAACAATACTTAAGGGAAATTTTATTTCTTTAAATTCTTATGTCAACAAAATGGAAAAAACAGATCAATTAACTGGGAATACAGTTTAAAAAAAAACTTGAAAAAGAAGTTAAAAATCCCCAATTGAGCACCAAATTGGAAATCCTGAAAACTCAAAAGTGAGATTAGTAATATTGAAAGTAAAAACAACCATTGAAATAATAAATCTAGAAGCAGGTTTTAGGGGAAAAAACCTCAATAGGATAAAAAAAGAAAGGAGAAAATCAAATATTCAGTATCAAAAATGAAAAGGGTGAAATCCTCACCAATAAAGAGGAAATGAAAGCAACCATTAGGAAATATTTTTCTCAATTATTTGCCAATAAATATGACAATCTGAGCAAAACAAATGAATATTTATGAAAATGTAAATTACTTACAGAACAAGAAATAGAAAGCATAATAACCTTATCTTAGAAAAAAAATTAACAAGCCATTAATGAACTCCCCATAGTTCATGATTGAATTTTATGAAATATTTAAAGAACAATTACTTCCAATACTATCTAAACTATTTGAAAAAATAGTCAAAGGAATCCTACCAAACTCTTTTAAAGAGCACAAATATGGTGTTGATACCTAAATCTAAAGCTAAAAGAAAGAAAGAAAATTAAAGACCAATTTCCCTAATAAACACTGATGCAAAAATTAATTATCTGATACAGCTAGAAAAAATAATAATAAAATTCATCTGGAAGAACAAAAGGTCAAAAATAGCAAGGAAATTAATGAACCCTCCCCCCCCAAAAAAACAAAAAAAACAAAAGGAAGGTCTACCAAATCTCAACCTATATTATAAAGCAGTAATCATTAAAACTATCTGGTACTAGCTAAGAACAAAAGTGGTACACAAGTCAATGACTATAATAGTCTAATGTTTGAGAAATCCAAAGACCCCAGCTTTTGGGATAAGAATTCACTATTCAACAAAAACTGCTAGGAAAACTGGAAAACAGTAAGACACAAAGTAGATATAGATCAACATTTCCCACCATATATCAATATAAATTCAAAATAGGTTTATGATTTAAACATAAAGCAAATTAAAAGAGCAAGGAAAAATCTACCTGTCAGATATATGAAAAGGAGGAAAATTCATGTCCAAACAAGATAGAGAGCATTATCAAATACAAAATAGGTAATTTTGCTTATATTAAATCAAAAAGCTATTGTATAAACAAAACCAATAGAACCAAGATTAAAAGGAAAAAAAGAAAGCTAGGAAGCAATCTTTATAATTAATGTTTCTGATAAGGATACCATTTTTCAAATATATAGGGAGTTGAATTAAATTTATAAGACTATTAGCTATAATTATTGATATGTTATCAAAGTATATGAACAGTTTTCATTTGAAGAAATTAAAGCTATCTATAGGCATATGAAGAAGTGCTCTAAATCACTTTTGACCAGAGAAATGCAAATAAAAGCTTCTCTGAGACACCACCTTATACCTATCAAATTGGCCAATATGACACAAAAGAAAAGTGATAAATGTTGAAGAGGATGGGGGAAAATTGGGGCACTGATGTGTTGTTGAAAGAGTTGTAAACTGATCCAACCATTTTAGAAGGCAATATGGAACTATACCCAAAAGGCAATCAAACTATGCATACCCTTTGCTTCATTATTAGATCTATATGCCTAAGAAGAAAAAAAGGGAAAAGTATCTACATATGCAAAAATATTTATAGCAGACTTTTTTGTGGTGGCAAAATATTGAAAAATGAGGGGATACCCATCAATTGAGGAATGGCTGAACAAGCTGTGGTATATGAATGTAATAGAAAACTATTTTGCAATAAGAAATGATGAACAGGCAGATTTTAGAAAAAGATCTGGAAAGACTTGTATGAAGCAAAGCAAAGTGAAATGAGCAGAACCAGATAAACATTGTATACATTATTGTTTGTGTACATTGTGTGATGATCAGCTATGAAGATTCAGCTCTTCTCGGCAACACAGTGATCCAAGACAAGTACAAAAGATCCATCAAGGAAAATGCTATTCATATCCAGATAAAGTACTGGATAAAGTAAAGGATTCTGAATGCGGACTGAAGCATGTTTTTTCACTTACTTTATTTTTTTGTAGTTTTTGTCCTTTTGATCTATTTCTTCTTTCACAGTTATGATTAATTTGAAAATACATTTTAGATAATAGTGCATGTATAAACTATATCAAATTGCCTACCATCTTTGGAAGAAGGGAGGGAAGGAGAAAAATATGAAGCTCAAAATCTTGTAAAAAGGAATGCTAAAACAAGAACTACAAAGAGAAAATCCACGTAAAATAACTATAGATAAGATAAAATATTTGTGAGTCTACCTACCAAGGCAAAGTTCAAGAACTATATGAACACAATTACAAAACACTTTTCACACAAATAAAGTAAAATCTAATCAGTTGGGAAAATATCAAATAATCATGGTTGACCAAACTAATATAATATAAAAATTATAATACTACCTAAATTAATCTATTTATTCAGTGCCATGTCAATCAAACTCCCAAGAAATTACTTTACAGAGCTAGAAAAAATAATAACTGAGTTTATCTGCCAGAACAAAAGGTTAGGAATTTCAAGGGAATTGATGAAAAAATGCAAATGAAGATGGCCTAGCTATACCAGACCTAAAACTTATAAAGCAGCAGTCATCAAAACCATTTGGTACTGATGCTGAGTGAAATGAGCATAACCAGGAAATCATTATACATGGCAACAACAAGACTATATGATGATCAATTCTAATGGACATAGTTTTCTTCAACAATGAAATGTTTCAAACCAGTTCCAATTGTTCAGTGAAGAAAGCCATATACACTCAGAGAGAGGGATATGAAATGTGGTCCACAACATAACATTTTCATACTCTCTAATGAAATTTGCTTGCATTATGTTTCCCTTCTCAGATTTTTTTTGTAGATCCAATTTTTCTTGCACAGCAAGATAACTATAAAAATATGTATACACATATTTGATTTGTCAAGTATTTTAATATAATTAACATGTAGTAGATTTCCTACCATCTAGGGGAGGGGTGGGGATTAGGGGGGAAAATTTGTAACAGAAAGCTTTGTAAGGGTCAATGTTGAAAAATTACCCATACATATGTTTTGCAAACAAAAAGATTTCATAAAAAATAAATAAATCACTAAAAAAAGAAAAGAAAAGAGCCATATCCATTAGAATTGAGTATCGTATAATCTTGCTATTGCTCTGCACACTGTTCTCCTGCTTCCATTCACTTCACTTAGCATCAGTTCATGCAAGTTTCTCCAGGCCTCTCTAAAATCATCCTGCTGATTGTTTCTTACAGAACAATAATATTCCATAACACTCATATACCATAGTTTATTCAGCCACTCTCCAATTGATGGGCATCCATTCAGTTTCCAGTTTCTTGCCACTACAAAGAGGGCTGCCACAAACATTCTTGCACATGTGGGTCCCTTTCCTTCCTTTAAAATCTCTTTGGGATATAGGCCCAGTAGAAACACTGCTGGATCAAAGGGTATGCACAGTTTGATAGCTCTCTGGGCATAGTTCCATATTGCTCTCCAGAATAGCTGGATCAGTTCACAACTCCATTAACAATGTATTTGTGCCCGTTTTCCCACATCCCCTCCAACATTTATCATTATCTTTTCCTTTCATCTTAGTCAATCTGAGAGGTGTGTAGTGATACTTCAGAGTTGTCTTAATTTGCATTTTTCATTTGGAACACAAGGTTTTGCAAGGGTCAATGTTGAAAAAGTATCCATGCATGTGTTTTGGAAAAAAAAATGCTTAAAAAAAAGAAAGAAAGAAATGAAGAGAAAGGTAAAAGTGAATCTGTTGGAAAATTTCCAGAAACAAAATCATAAGTTATAATGACAGTTCAGAAATGCCAAATACAACCTCTTAACACTAAGTATTTTCACTGAACAGCTTTATAGATGCTGTTTTGACTGAAAAAAGTCAACAAATGTGAATGAGTGACAAGAAATAGTCACACAACATAGTATTTTCACATTCTTATTGTTGTTTGCTTGCATTTTGTTTTCTTTCTCACTGTTTTCCTTTTTGATGTGATATTTCTTGTGCAACATGATAATTGTGGAAATATGTATAGAGGAAGTGCACATTTAATATATATTGTATTACTTGCTATCTAAGGGAGAGGGTGGGGGAAAGGAGGAAAAAAATTGGAATGCAAGGTTATGCAAGGGTGAATGTTGAAATTAATAATACATATTTTGAAAATAAAAAGCCTTAACAACAACAACAACAAACAAAAAATAACACCAAAAAATTTGCATTTCTCTGATCAATAGTGATTTAGAGAATTTTTTTCCTATAAGTAGAAATAGTTTTAATTTCTTTGTCTGAAAATTGTCTGTTCCTATCTTTTAACCATTTATCAACTGGAGAATGGCTTGAATTCTTATAAATTTGAGTCAATTCTTTATATATTTTAAAAATGAGGCCTTTAGGGGCAGCTAGGTGGCGCAGTGATTAGAGCACCAGCCCTGAAGTCAGAAGGACCTGACTTCAAATCTGGTCTCAGACACTTCCTAGCTGTGTGACCCTGGGCAAGTCACTTAACCCCAATTGCCTCAGCAAAAAGCAAAAAAAAAAAAAAAAAATGAGGCCTTTATCAGAACCCTTAGATGTAAATTTTTTCCCCAGTTTACTGCTTCCCTTCTAATCTTGTCTGCATTGGTTTTGTTTGTACAAAAACTTTTTAACTTAATATAATCAAAATTATCTATTTTGCATTTCATAGTGCACTCTAGTTCTTTGGCCACAAATTCCTTCCTTGTCCACAGGTCTGAGAGGTAGACTATTCTTTATTCTTCTGATTTGTTTATAGTATCACTTTTTATGTCTAAATCATGAACCTATTTCACAAGATACCTTATCTTGGTATAGGGTATTAGGTATGGGTCAATGCCTACTTTCTGCTATGTTAATTTCCAATTTTTTCAGCAAATTTTGTCAAATAGTGAGTTCTTATCCTGGAAGCTGGGGTCTTTGGGTTTATCAAACACTAGATTACTATAGTCATGGACTATTGTGTCTTGTGAACCTAATTTATTCCACTGAAGAAACTCTATTTCTTATTTTTTTATTCTATATACGTTTTCTTTTTAAAAAAAAAAGCTTTTTATTTGCAAAACATATGCATGGGTAATTTTTCAACATTGACCCTTGCAAGGCTTTCCATTACAAATTTTTCCCCCCTCCCCCCCTCCCCTAGATGGCAGGAAGTCCAATATATATTAACCATGTCAAAATACTTAACAAATCGAATGTGTATACATATTCATACAGTTATCTTGTTGCACAAGAAAAATCGGATATACAAGAAAAAAAAATCTGAGAAGGGAAACAATGCAAGCAAACATCAATAGAGAGCATGAAAATGTTATGTTGTGGTCCATATTCATATCCCTCTCTTTGGGTGTATATGGCTTTCTTCACTGAACAATTGGAACTGGTTTGAAACATTTCATTGTTGAAGAGAACCATGTCCATCACAATTGATCATCATATAGTCTTGTTGCTGTGTATAATGATCTCCTGGTTCTGCTCATTTCACTTAGCATCAGTTCATGCAAGTCTCTCCAGGCCTCTCTGAAATCATCCTGCTGGTCATTTCTTACAGAGCAATAATATTCCATAACATTCATATACCATAATTTATTCAGCCATTCTCCAATTGATGGGCATCCATTCAGTTTCCAGTTTCTTGCCACTACAAAAAGGGCTGCCACAAACATTCTTGCACATGTGGGGCCCTTTCCTTCCTTTAAGATCTCTTTGGGATACAAGGGATGTGACTCTTTAACAGTGAGGTGATTCAGGCCAGTTCCAATGGTCTTGGGATGAAGAGAGCCTGAACCCAGAGAGAGGCCTGGAGAACTGATTGTGGATCCCAGCATAATATTTTCACCTTTTTATTGTTTTCTTTCTCATTTTTTTTCCTTTTTGATCAGATTTTTCTTGTGTAGCATAATTGTGTAAATCTGTATAGAAGAATTGCACATGTTTAATGTGTGTGTGTGAGAGAGACAGAGACAGAGAGACTGTGTGTGTGTATCTAAGAAAGAGACAGACAGACATACAAACAGAGATAGAAACAGTGACAGAGAGAGAGAAAAAGAGAAAAACAGATAAATAGAGAGAGACAGAGACAGAGAGAAAGAGAGTCAGCACACAGGGAGAATGAAGTGTAATTCTCAGCAAAGAGGGTAAAGGGGAGTTTGGGAAATTTGAAGGGAGAAAGCAAAGTTTGAAAAAGCTGTTGTCATAAGTGGAATAAATAATCAGTTAGAGAGAAATAATAGGATTGTGTTACATAGTAAGAATAAATTTATAGTGGATCTAGTGAACAAGGTTTTGTAATTTTTTCCCATACTGTCAGGAACTTTATGATCAATAGGAGTGAAGGAGGCAGGTGAGGCGAGTCATTCAGGACTGGGTTTTATTGAGAAATAATCAGGATAGACAAGGGAGAAAGAAATTCAAGAGGAAATGATAGTTTAAAGTTGAGCTAGTGAACCAAGGGATCAAGATTAGAAAAAAAAAGAAGAAAATAGCTGAGGTAACGAAAGAGTAAGTTTAGGAGGAGTAAGGCATAGGGAGATATATAAAAGGAGATAAATAAATTCTAAATAAATAAATACACAAAATAGATAAGGAAAATACAGAGTTTTTAAACATGACAGTGGAACAGTAGTGGGTGATAGCAAGATTAAGCATATATATCATGTATATTGTTGAGGTGATGTAGGAATTAAGTTGGCTGGAAAAACTAGGAAGTTAGAATAATCTGTCAATCTTTATTTCTATCTATCTTTGCATATACATATGTGTGTGTGTATGTATGTATGTATGTATGTATTGCCTAGAATGAAAGGAATTAGGATGGAGAGGAAACCTAAGAGTCAGGCCCTAAATTCATTGAGAAAGGAGGCTGAATATCTTGAAATTCAGTAGATAAATTCAGATAGCTACCAGAGTGTGGATAGGGTGACAGATTTGATTTGAATAAATCTCAAATTTATAAGGGTGTTAAAGGGAGAATATGGAAGTTATAATGGAGGTGTTGGTGGTGAGGAGGACTTTTCTGACCCCACCACCAAGACCACTGAATCAGGTATAAGTGAAAGTGCAACCAGTACTGGAGAGACTGGCAAGGAAAGTGGTATCGTAAGAGAGAACCATCATTTAGATGAGTGCTAATAGATTAGAGGACTGAGAAAAAGTCCTCTGACAAAACATATTAAAAAGAATATGTTAAAAAAAAAGAATATGTTTAAGATGAAACCTCTATAGCACAGACATTCTAAAGGAAGTAGTAATTAAATCTGGAATGGGACATAAAGGAGTTGTGTTTAGGAGATGGAAATGAGGGAGCAGATAGCTAAGGTGGGGGAAGGAAGTTTATTCTTCAACATTTGGGTGTTTGGTATCCAAGAAAGGGGAAGAGTAAGGGCATAGGAGTATATTAACCATTGGGGAATGAGTGCAGCAACTTGGCTAAAGAAGATAGTTGATTAGAAGATTCAAAGTCAATGATTTTGTGACTCTAAGCCTCAACTACTTGATCAGCCATGTTGCTATAAATTGGGGCAAGCCTGACAATGTTCTTCTTTTTAAAATATTATTTTTCCCAATTACATGAGATAACAATTTTTAACATTTATTTAAATTTTTTTATGAGTTCCAAATTTTCTCTCTCCTTTTCTTACATCCCCACCCCACCCCTAGCTGGTAAGCAATTTGATATAGATTATATATGTGCAATCAAACAAAACATTTCCATATTAGTCATGCTGTAAAAAAAAGACACAGATCAAAAGGAAAGAAACATGAAAAAAAAGTGAAAAATCTTATGCTTCAATATGCATTCAGACTCCTTCAGTTCTTTTTCTGGATATGAATAACGTTTTTCATTATGAGTCCTTTGGAATTACCTTGAATTCACATTAAGAATAGCTGACATGGGGCAGCACCAGCCTTGAAGTCAGGAGGCCCTGAGTTCAAATCTGACCTCAGACACTTAATGTTTCCTAGCTGTGTGACCCTGGGCAAGTCACTTAACCCCAATTGCCTCAGCCAAAAAAAAAAAAAAAAAAAGAATAGCTGGCATTCACAGTTGAACATTGTACAATATTGTTATTACTTTGTCTAATAATCTCTTGGTTCTGCTCACTTTACTTTGCATCATTTTGTATAAGTCTTTCAAAGTTTTTTTTCTGAAATCTGGCTCATCATTTTTAATAGCATAATAGTATTCCATTACAATTATATATCACAGCCAATTATGTTCAGACATTCCCCAACTGATGGGCATTTCCTCAATTTCCAATTTTTTTGCCACTTCAAAAAGAGCTGCTATAAATAATTTTTGTATAAATATTTCCTTTTCCATTTTTCTCTCTTTGGAATACAGGCCTACTAGTGGTACTATGGAGTCAAAGGGAATGCACAGTTTTATATCCCTGTAGGTATAGTTACAAATTGCTTTCCAGAATGGTTGGATTAGTTCACAACTCTACCCACAAACAGTTCATTAGTGTCTCAGTTTTTCCATATCCTCTCCAACATTTATCATAATCGATTATATGTGTACATATTTATACAGTTATCTTGATGTACAAGAAAAATAGGATCTATAAGAAAAAAAATCTGAGAAGGAAAACAAAATGCAAGCAAACATCAATAGAAATGTGAAAATGCTATGTTGTGGTCCACATTCAGATCCCATGGGCCTTTCTCTGGGTGTTGATGACTTTCTTCATCACTGAACAATTGGAACTGGATTGAAATATCTCATCTTTGAAGAGAGCCATGTTCATCAGAATTGATCATCATATAGTCTTGTTGTTGCTGTGTATAATGATCTCCTGGTTCTGCTCATTTCACTCAGCATCAGTTCATGCAAGTCTCTCCAGGCCTCTCTGAAATCATCCTGCTGGTCGTTTCTTACAGAACAATAATATTCCATAACATTCATATACCATAATTTATTCCAATTGATGGGCATACATTCAGAAAATGTTTTAATCCACATTCAGTCTCCATAGCAGAATATTAGGTCTCTTAATTCCATATCACAATATTAATTCATCTTGAGCTTGAAGTCCATTAAAACCTTCATCTTTTTTTTCATGCAAATTATTGTCTGATCATGCCTTCAATGTATGACATTTGTAAAATTAATTTTTTTTTATTTTTGAAACCAAATAAGACTTGGTATTGTTCCCTATTAAATTCTATCTTATTGGATTTAGTTTATCATTAGTTATCCTATTGAGATCTATCTGGATACTGATTCCATTATCTGACAGGTTAATGATCATCATCAGTTTTGTGTCATGTCCAAGTACCAATCTTTAAGTATTTGAAGAACTGTCTATTTAAAGTAGTCTTGTTCTGCTTATTCTTTTCCATCAAAACTAGAAGTTATGGGTGAATAATGCAGAAAAGCAGATGAAATCAAAATGTAAGGAAAAACTTTTTAATAATAAACAGAATTGGCTGTCTCAGAAGTTAGCAAACCCCAAAATGAAAATATGTTAGTAGAAGCAAAATCACCATGGATCATGTATGAGATCCATCCCAGGCTTGAGGCAGCAAGAATTAGTTGGAGTGACTCCTGATTGACTAAGAGACCTCTGAGATCACAATGTGGACACACATATGGTATGATACATACATGGTGCGCTTATTAAAAAGTAGATTGAAAACTGGAACTGGAGAGTAGGACTTTAAGAGAGGCAAATGTAAACTTTTGAATGACTATACTGGAGCCTCTGAAACCATTGTCACATTGCAGTTTGTTTATTCTGCTCAGTCCCTCTGTTAGCTACAGTTAGTCACAAGGCAGGGTTTGGAAATGTTTTCAGGCATGATTTTTGTTTTTTAGTTGATTTGTGTATTGTATTTATAAAACACTTTGTAAATCTTAAAGCATTGTATATTATTATTATTTTAAAACTTAACCAATAAACCTGAGCTGTTTGCACAGGTTGCTGAATTACCTAAAGGGATTGAGAGAATCCAATTATTTGGGGAGGGAGGAGCAGAGAAAGGAGTAGACTATTTTCCCCTGAAGCTGACTAGAGGTTTAGGGAAGAGAGTGTGCTGATATTCTCATATCCCTGAAAACTGGAATCCTTAGATTTTTTTTCTCTCTCTTTTTTTTTGGTAAAAAACCTGTGAGCCAGAAAGTGACACAGTTGGATTAGATTAGGAGTTCTTAATCTTTGTAGGCAGTCGTCTGGTGAAGGCTTACAAACACCTTCTTAGAATAAGGGTTTTCTGCCTACTTTGTAACAAAAGGAAATGCCAAATTTTGGAAGCTAATAAAAATTTAAATGCATTTTTTCCTATTTGAGATCATAATGGACTTTCACATATGCAATTAGGTGGCATCTGAGTTCCCTTTTAGCTTGGACATTCATTGATTCTTATTCTTTTCCCCTTCCCTATAACCCCCACTGGATCCCAGCTTCTTCCTCTTCCACTTGCCAGCTTAGAACCTTGTCACATCTTCTTCTGCCCTATATATCCCACCCTTATCACTATTCTGAGTAGAATTAGACGAATTGTTTTTAAGAACGACACAAATCTAGCCCAGGAAGGGTTTGCTGGATGGGCTTTAATTGACAGAGAATCTGGTGGATTTGTGGGAAAGGTAGGGTATGGTGGGGGAAGACTTCACTGCTTTGAACGGCCAATATCATGGCAGATACCAAAGTTGGTGTTAGTGATGGAGCCCACGATGCTCTTGTCCACCTCGCAGGTCAATCCCCTCTCACAAGGACACTTGTAGTAAACTCCATAGAGTGTCTGGGGAAGACACAAGAACTGTTACATCACTGGACCTATCTGGGTTCAGTCTCTGGTCTAATAGTCTTGGATTGAGGCTGCTGCTTCCATAGGAAACCCTCCCTAGAAAAACCCCTCTGTTTATCTCAACGCTGATAGCATGTAGTAGGGTCTTCCCTATACAGCAATGTATTTGGGGTTAGAGATCCTGCTTTTGACTGTGGGATCTTGGATATACTGTTTCCCTAATTTTGGCTTCTGTTTCTTCATCTATAAAATGAGTAAATTGTATTAAACAATCCTCAGTACCTTGTAGCCTTAATGCTTTGAGCTGCTGGTCTCTGAGGAGAAAACGGGTGGGGAGACATCTCAGGACATTTTAGGGGTCTCTAGATAGGATTCCTGGCTTCCTTCTTCCCCTCCCCTCCCATCTTGTATTCTCCTCTCATTTAGAATCAGCAAAACTCACAGGATCATAGATTCAGAGATGGAAGGTTTTAGATGTCTCGAGTAATTTGTCCAAGAAAGGACAAGATGTAGAAAGGAAGTTACAGAAGAAGAATCTGAACCCAAATGTTCTGACTGCAAAGCCAATGCTTTCTCTATTGTACCACAGGAGACAGTGCTTGGATGCCCTGGATGATGACCTCTGATCATCAAAAGTAGGGAAGCTAGGCAGTACAGTGGATAGAATACCAGGCCTGGAGTCAGGAAGACCTGAATTCAAATCTGGCCTTAGACATTTACTAGCTTGGTGACCTTGGGCAAGTCATTTCACCCTGTTTGCCTCAGTTCCCTCATCTGTCAAATGAGTTGGAGAAGGAAGTGGCAAACCATCAGTATCTGCCAAGAAAATCCCAAATAGGGTCATGAAAAAATCCAACATGTTTGAAAACCAACAAAACAACAATGATCAGAAGTGCAGTGGGAAGATTGCCAGATAAGGAGTCAGGATTTTATTCCTGTTTCTTTCTCTGTCAGTAGTGGTACTGTCCAGAAACAAAGCATATCTCAAGAGTCAATGTGATATAATGGAAGAAGTACTAAATTTGGAGTCTGAAGTTCTGGATTCTAATCCTATCTTTGCCACTTACTATCTATATGACTTTGGATAAATTATTACCCACTCTTTAGGATTTATAATTGGACTAAATAATCTCTAAGGATCCTTGAAGCTCTAAATCAGATTCTAACATGCTTCTGATAGTCATAAGATCATAGATTTAGAGCTAAAAGGGAGTTATTGAGTTAACCCCACCCCCCATTTTACAGGTGAGGACACTGAGGCTCAGGAAGATGAAATGACTTTTATCGAGGGTCACAGAGGGTAGTAAGTGTATCTGAATCAGGATTCGAACTCAGGTCTTCTTGATTTAAAGTCTAGTGCTCTGTCCACACCACCTACTGTTGTGTGGCCCCAGGCAAGTCAGTAAAGTTCCTGGATCTCATTTTCCCTATTTCTTGACTTTTTTCAGTCTCACTTTCCTAATCTGTAAAAAGATAGGGATTATTGAATTGGATGACCCTCAAACCTCCCCATTTCAAATCAGTAATTCTGTGATTCTTGTTGGTTTTAAATGGGAGAAGAGGAAAGGATGGGGAAGGGAGTCCTCTCTAAAATGAAGAAGCTAGACTCAATGGCCACTGAGGTCACTTCCAGTTCTAGACTTCTGATGCTACAATGAAGCTAATCAGAACGGGGAGAACAAAAATTATAATAGCAGCAGCAGTAGTGAGGAAGTTAGGAGACCTGAGTTCTAGTACATGTTCTGTCAATGAATTATTCAAGTCATTTTCACTTTCTAAAACTGTTGTTTCCTTTTTTTATTTGTTTATTTCTCTTTTAAACTATAAGGTGGGACCAGGTGATGCTCCTTATTGAGGAAGAGCCCTCCCACTTGGTGGACCCCATTCTAGCTGCCCTCGTTTTACTCCTGACTCACACACCCCTTTCCTATTTTCTTCCCTTTTCCCACACCTTACCCAACCCTCCTTGGCTACTCACCGGGGCAGAACATTCACTGTTCTCAGGGGCTTTCTCGGCACAGCGGGCCATGCTCAGGCCACTGGTCCGGTGACAGCATTTGCTCTTACACTGGGCACTGTTCATGCAGAGCTCCCCATTGTCCTGTGAAAAAGCACAGCCCAACCAACTCCACTCCAGTCAATCTGGTGAAAGTCCTTAAGGGACTAGATATGGGTAGGGGTGTGCTGGTAAATGTTTAACAATCAGGATCTCCTCAGGCAACAAATAATTATGCATACATATCTTAAAATTTTATCTGCATTACTGGTATTTTCTCAAGTCTTAGCTACTCTGATCCAAGATGATTCTAAAGGACCCATGATGAAAAATGCAATCAATCCTGGTAAGGCTGTGCACTACAGGATACATATTTCACGAGACATCATGGGGCAAGGTAGGTAGCAGGATGTAGTGTAAGATGCTTGCTATCTCCATGGAATATCATGTAAGCAACTTGGGAAGGACATAGGCTTCAATGTAGAATCCTGGAAACATTGGGGGAGAAGGTACATGGAAGTAAGGGGAACTGAATTTTAGCCCTGATTCTGTCCCTGATGGACTATGTGATCTTATCATGTTATCCCCCCTACTCTGATCTTCACTTTCCTCAAGGAGGGTCGGACTAGATGATCCCTAAGATCCATTTCTTCCAGCTTTTTGATTCTAGAGGTAGGTACTGCCATTAGACATAGTTCTTCTGAGAGCCAGCCAGTTCTGCCCAGAGATGGGAGGCATCTGGTGAGGGCGTTGGGTAGCCCCTACTTAGCCCAGGAAACCTGCCTTTAGGGACTCAGGGGACGCAAGAAAGTTTCTCTTACCAGGTTCATGATCAGCCCTCGAGGGTCAGGGGCAGCATAGGCTACAGCCAGGGAGATGAGCAACAGGATAAGGACCTTCTTCATAGTAAGAGGTGGTGCTAGGGAACACAACAGGACTGGTGGAGCTGAGGAGTCAGGAACCTGAGACTCCAGGGCCCCCGTGGTTCTGATAAATCCCCTTCCTCCCTCCCTTGTGATCAGCCTCCCCCAATCCCATGGTGCTCCTTATCTTTTGATATGCAGGTGCCCAACTGGCCATAGATAAGCTAAGCAGGCCAGGAACCTGCCCATGGAACCATATGTCAATTTCCCAGTTAACCCGTGGATCCTCTGACACTGGCCCCCTCTATATCTCCCAGATGTCCCTGAGATGATCTTAACCTAACCTAGGGCAGGGCCCCCAGTTTAGCCTCTGAAGTAGACCAAGAATTTTAGAGTCATAGATGTCTTTCATTCCAGGAACGCAATTAGACTGCACAGGCGATAGATCTGGAGTTGAGAAGTCCTGAATTCATATCCTATCTCAGACAGTTACTAGCTGGGTGATTATGGGCAAGTTTCTTACCCTTTGCTAACCTCAGTTTCCTCATCTGTAAAATAGAGGCAGAGATAACAGTATAAAATGTAGATGTTGAATTTAGATGATCTCTAAGGCTCTTCGGATATCAAGCCTATGATCTCATGAGGGTTCACATACTGTTCAGAGCCAGCTATAGGCACCATGATGTAAAGTCCAGATGAGATAACATAGGGAAAAAGCTTTGTAAATCTGAAAGACCATATAAAAGCTAGCTATTATTATTGTCACCTTCTGTAAAAAGCCCTTCTCATTTCCTCTTTCCAGCTCTCCCTCCCACCAAACACACATGCTATCTATGCCTTCCCTCAGAGATTACATTCCATCTACCCTGTAGAGATCAAATATATCCATGTAAAAATAGCTGTTTTCATGTTGTCTTCCTCACTGTAATGTAAACTCTTAGAGGAGAGAGACTGTTTTTGCATTTCTTTGTATCTGCATAGTATCTGGCACATAATAATAATAATAAATAAATAAATATTAAATAGTAATTAGTAAATGCTTATTGACTGACTCAAAGTATCTTAGAACTGGAAGTTTCCTCCTCTGTATAACAAGGGGTTTAGCCTACATGGCTGCTGAGGTTGCTTCTGGGTTTAAGTCAAAGACCCTATATTGATCCTTTTTTAAATTATTTTTTATATTTTTAAGGTTTTTTTTATTAAAGCTTTTTATTTGCAAAACATATGTATGGGTAATTTTTCAACATTGACTCTTGCAAAGCTTTCTGTTACAAATTTTTCCCTCCTGGCCCCCACCCCTCTCTTAGATGGCAGGAAGTCTAATAGATGTTAATTATGTTAAAATATTTGACAAATCGAATATGTGTATACATATTTTTACAGTTATCTTGCTGTGCAAGAAAAATTGGATCTTATAAGAAAAAAAATCTGAGAAGGGAAACATGATGCAAGCAAACATCGATAGAGAGCATAAAAATGTTATGTTGTGGTTCATACCCCTCTCTCTGGATGTATATGACTATCTTCATCACTGAACAATAGGAACTGGTTTGAATCACATCATTGTTGAAGAGAACCATGTCCATCAGAATTGATCATCATATAGTCTTGTTGCCATGTATAATGATCTCCTGGTTCTGCTCATTTCACTCAGCATCAGTTCATGCAAGTCTCTCCAGGCCTCTCTGAAATCATCCTGCTGGTCGTTTCTTACAGAACAATAATATTCCATAACATTCATATACCATAATTTATTCAGCCACTCTCCAATTGATGGGCATCCTTTCAACTTCCAGTTTTTTGCCACTACAAAAAGGGCTGCAAACAAACATTCTTGCACATGTGGGGCCCTTTCCTTCCCCTATATAGATTCTTGATCTCAGGTTTCCTGTGGAGTTAAAGGGACACAGAGTACCTCAGTTCTTTGAGTAGGGCTTAGGCCTTAAGTACCTAAATGTCATTTTTTTCCCTTCCCCATTCCACCATCAGAATTTTCCAATTCTCCACCCTGGATACTCAGGGCCTTCAGTCTTATGGATAGACAGACAGCTAGCTAATCTAATCAACCTAAATTTTGTTAAGGTATTAATGAGTCATTAGGTAACCCACTCCCAAGAAACAGTCACAATTTTCTTGAGACCTCCTGAGAACAAGCCTTAACCCAGAAGAAGGCTTTTAGCAGTAGAGATTTTGGTCCTTCTGGGCATTTCTTCAGGAAATGAACAACTTTTGATCCTACCTAGGGTGGTGGGAAAGGGTGGTCAGAGTAGGTCCAGTGTCTGAGTCCCTGGTGAAGCTTATAGTTAGTTGTTTAGAAAGTTATTTCCCAATAAAACCCCTTGGAGATAGGAGGTGCATGTATTATTATCAAGAAAGAACCATGATATGGGAGAGAGTCAGCCTGGGAGGTAAGAAGCCGACTTCAAGCTCTACCTCTGACTGTGTGATTATGGGACCTTAGATAGGTCACTTGGTTATGCTTTTCTTATCTGTAAAATAAGACAGTTGAATGGGACGACCTTGGAGATTCCTTCTGGTTCTAAATATATGACCCTGTGGCCTGCTTTATAGATAAAAAGATTGACATTTAACAAGGTTCATTGATTTGTCCAAGATCACATAGATACTGAGTATTAGATAGGGGTAGGGGATTAAATGACTTCTGACCCCTGTTAACATTAAATCCATGATACTTTGACTCTCTGTTAGGTGTTCTTTGCAGTACACCAACAGGGAAGACTAGGCTAAAGCAGGCAAACTCTACTGACCATTTTCTGAGGCCTTTGGGAATATTGCAGCTGCTGTTCCTTCTGTTTGTCCAGTCCTGGGAACTGCCCAGCTTTTCCTCAAGGTCCAAGTGCAGTAACTGATTAATAAGGTTACCTCCCTTATGTACATCCCATCTCTACAGGTGTGATTGTCCTAGATCTGGCTACTTTCCCCATGGCCACCCACTCAACAAAATAGATATGAGATGTGTGTGTGTGTGTGTGTGTGTGTGTGTGTGTGTGTGTGTAGATCATAAGATCATAAATTTAAATCTGGACAGGGATTCAGAGGCCCATCTGGTCCAATCCCCTCATTTTACAGACAAGGAAACAGACTCCAGAAGAGAAAATCATTTATTCAAGGTCATACAGGAGGTATCATTCTCTCCCTCTCTTCTTCTAACTAGTCTCTTTTTCTGTGTTTCTCTGTATTCCCTGAGGTGTATGTCACTGTCTGTCTCCCTGTCTCTCAGGATCATCCATTCCATTTAACTTGCCAAAGAAGGCTAGGAAATGCTCTGAGTTGTCATCTTCTCCCACTCAGCTTCTTCCACTCTATTCTCCTTCCTTCAATCTCCACAAGTTATCAGGTTTACCAGTACCAGTATGCATATTCACTCCATTCTCTGAAGGCAAGTGTAAAAAGAAAGAACATTGCATGAAGGAAGCCTTAGAAGGCCAGGTTCTATCATGACCCATCTCTACTGTCACAAATGAGGGACTATCCCTGAGAAATTTCTGAAGGATAAAGAGAAATGAACTCATCTTCTGTCCCTAGTCCCACCTCCTGTTCCCATCAGCTGCTCAGAAATTATTCTTCTCCTAATCTTGTTTATTTCTCTGTGAAAAAAATTACCTTATACTTTCATAGTATGTGTGTATACAAATCCCTTTTTGCTCACCTATGAAACAAGGACCTAAAAAAGTAACCTAGTCAGCAAACACTTGACTTACTTGTCAAGTGGAGAGCTATTGCAGCCAAGAACAACACAGGTTTAGAGTATAAATTCCCTTTTGAAGTCTCATGGAAAAGGATGGTGGAATATTGCTTCAACAAAAAGGAAAACTCTGTGTGTGTGTGTGTGTGTGTGTGTGTGTGTGTGTGTGTGTAAAACCATCTTTAAGAAAAAAGATTTGAGAAAAATTGACAAGACAAAATTATCCTAAATTTAACCAGGATGAATGAATAAGGAATTTTTTTTATTTGCAAAACATATATATGGGTAATTCCTCAGCATTGACCCTTACAAAGCTCTCCTTTACAAATTTTTCCTCCCTACTTCCCACCCCTCCCCTAGATGGCAGGATATTCACTACATGTTAATTATGCTAAAATACTTGACAAATTGAATATATGTATATGCATTTCCACACTTATCATTTTTGTGCAAGAAAAATCGTATCTACAAGAAAGAAAAATCAGAGAAAGAAACACAATGCAAGCAAACATTGATAGAGAGCATGAAAATGTTATGTTGTGGTCCACATTTCACATCCCTCTCTCTGGGTGTATATGGCTTTCTTCAGTGAACAATTGGAAGTGGTTTGAAGCATTTAATTGTTGAAGAGAACCATGTCCATCAGAATTGATCATCATATAGTCTTGTTGTTGCTATGTACAGTGATCTCCTGGTTCTGCTCACTTCACTCAGCATCAGTTCATGCAAGTCTCTCCAGGCCTCTCTGAAATCATCCTGCTGGTTGTTTCTCACAGAACAATAATATTCCACAATATTCATATACCATAATTTGTTCAGCCACTCTCCAATTGATGGTCCTCCATTCAGTTTCCAGTTTCTAGCCACTGCAAAAAGGGCTGCCACAAACTGAACAAGGAAATTTAAAGAGGATAAATGAGCAAGAATTAAATGAGGACAACAGATAGAAGATGGAAAAGATCGGCAAGATTTAAAAAAAATCCTTTTCATCACCAAGGAAAGTAGAACCACTACACTATACTACATCATAGTCCCAGATAGAAGGAACCAGACCAAGTGCATATGGAGGAGATTCATGCTAAAAGTGAAACAATGGTGAGAGATTTGAAGGCTCTCATCTTCTTGAATTCAAATTTAGCCTAGACATTTACTAGCTAGTTGACTCTGGGCAAGTCACTTAATCCTGTTTGCCTCAGTTTCCTCATCTGTAAAATGAGCTGGAGAAGAAAATGACAAACCATTCCGGTATCTTTACCAAGAAAGGCTCAAATGGGGTCATGAAGTCAGACATGACTGAAAAAATTACTCAACAACTGGAATAGAGAAAAAGATTGCCCAAACATTCCTATTTGTATATGAATTGGTCCCAGAACATTGCAAAGCCTCCTAAATGAAATCTATCATCTCTCAAAAGTTTGGCTCAACCATTCACAAGTGAATGAAGAATATCTATTTTCTTTGTAACAAGTATATTCTGGCACCACTCTCTAGGGGTTAGGCCCCAGAAACTCCCAGGCTTCTCAGGTACCCTGAGGGATTTCAGATGGCTTTTTCTCTGCCAAGTCTCTACCAGCTATGTGTTTCCCCCATTTGTGAGAGGTTCAGTAATTATACCAAACTTCCATTTAGCACTAAAAATTTGGTAGCTTTTCCGAAGAAATATTTACTTCAGGCATATAACATGAATGAAAATTTACAAATTTCTCCTAATATCTCAGGGCAAAATCCCTTTCTATACTACTTCAATCTCAAGGAATTAAGCTCATAATTTAGCTCAATTCTTTCTCTGTGTTTGGTCCTAAACTGTTCACATCTAAAGGCAGCATTTTAAAATTTCTAGATTCTGCTGGGCTAGAATCCCAAAGGTCTCTCCATATAATCACTCATTAGGGTCTCTAATGGGTGATAAATTTGGATAGAGTAAACCTCAGTGAAGTAAGGGTTGCTAAGTAATCATAGTAGAGGGACAGTAGTAGTAGTTTAGTGGGACTGTCACTCCAGGAAGATTCAGAGGGTATAAGAGAAAGTACAGCTAAGGTGCAAAAAATAGGGAAAGATTGTGACTATTTGTGGGTGATGTTGAGATCAAGAGTGTGATCCTGCCTGTGTGTACACCACCTGAAGTGTCATAGAAGAGCAAATAATGGGAGATACAGAATGAATCTCTGACTACCTTCTGAAGCACTATTCATGTGCCTTACTGTCCCTGGAGAGAGAGTCATAATATCCCTTGCTCCCCATAGTCAAACTTCCATAACCAAATTCCTAGGGAAAACAGTATATACTTGTTACCACCTACATTCTACTTTATGATGGATCTGTCTCATTATGTCTCAGCTCCAACCTCAGGTTGTTTGGGTTTTTTAAAATTTCTTTAAAAGAAATATTACAGGGGACAGCTAGGTGGCACAGTGGATAGAGCAGCCGTGAAGTCAGGAGGACCTGAGTTCAAATCTGATCTCAGGAACAACACTTCCTAGCTGTGTGACCCTGGGCAAGTCACTTAACCCCAATTGCCTCAGGGAAAAAAATTACACTCATACTAATTACTACAATTTGAAAACTAGCTATTGTTTAACTGAATTAAAGATAAAACAATAAATTGAAAAAACAAACCAACCCTACACTCCTTTCTTATGGCACATTAATTTTATAGAATACAAATCTGTTAAGATTAATATAGCAAGTAATAGAGGGAGAGGTTCCTAACTGACAAGCGTACTTTAATAGAAAATTGTTATCTAATGAGAGAATTGTAATTATTTACAATTATTACTATATTGGTCCTCTGCTGTCTTGGGGCGGGGGGAGGCTAAAAGAACGGAACCCTGGCAGTTAGGGTATTGTATAAAGATTTCAGGTGATGGAAGAAGTCAGGGAAATCATTTCAGAGTAAGCAACACATGAGCTGAAGGTAAAGATTTTGAAAGATTTAGATAAGGAAAGAACATATTCTAAATATAAGGGAGGTGTGTATGTATATATGTGTGAGTGATAAGTTTGGGGGTGTAGGGAGCAGGAGGGAGAGTAGGAAGATGGTCTATCCCAACCCAAATAATGTAAAGTAATTAGTGCAATATAATGTAAGGTAAAGTCCAGAGAGAATTTGGATGAAATCAATCAATTATAAGTATAAACTAATCTAGAACAAATCCTTAGTCCATTTGAAAGAAATAAAGTATTTTGATCATTTGATAAAGATAGACAACCACACAAGAAATATCATGTGATTGGCTGAAGGAATCAGATACATCTCTGGGCATATGCATAATATAGCAAGCCAGTTCTGAATTGTGGATGGAGTAGTCAGTGAGTCAGTCTGGGAGATGGAAGAGCTGTACTCAAGCACTTGAGAATAATTCACTTGTGGGAAGGACAGTGAGTTTGGGAGATCCAGCAGAGCTATTAGAATTTCTATTGGTGACTGGAGTTGGGAGCAGAGTTCACTCAAACCAGTAGTAGTGGCCATCAGAATTTCTAGTGGTGAAAGAGGAAATTCCTGCAGTCACCTGAAAAAAGGAAATTTCAGGGATTGTGACTGTTGATGATGGAAAGAAGTGTCGGTTGTGGAAAAAGGCACTGGTACTTGGGACTTGGCAGAGAGCTCTATTCCTAAAGGTAATTAATTTCATGAAAACTATTTGAAAGAAGAAGATTGACAGGAATCAGGAATTGAGAGTTTTTCCTTTACCACACACTATCCCTAAATATGTGCCTTATTACACATGTAATAGATTATGTCAAA
Source organism: Myrmecobius fasciatus (assembly GCA_023553655.1). NCBI lineage: Eukaryota > Metazoa > Chordata > Mammalia > Dasyuromorphia > Myrmecobiidae > Myrmecobius > Myrmecobius fasciatus. The sequence goes on from JAJPUD010002971.1 coordinate 42,597, forward strand.
AGCTGTAGAAAAATCAAGGAAGATAAGGACTTAGAAGAGAAGTTGTTAGATTTGGCACATAAGAGATCATTGACAATCTCAGAGTTTCGGTAGAGCAATGGAGTCAGCAAGAAGTTAGCAGAAAAGATTTAAATAAGATAACAGTGAGGAAATAGAGAAACTAAACAGACAAATATCTTTAGGAATATGGAAAATGAAGGAGAGCTATAGCTTAAGAGAATACTAGGGCCAAGAGAAGGTTTTTTTTTTTTAAATGAGGATTGTAGGAAGATCTGAGCATACTTGTAGTCTTGAGAAGGTAGCCAATAAATAAGAAGAGATGAAAGGCAAAAAAGAGAATATGATTGAATGAAGAAGCAAGTTCTTAGAGTATATGGCAGTAGGTAAGATCAAAAGCATAAATAAAAGAGTCAGCTCTGATAAAGAGGAAGTCTACTGCTTCCTTAGAGATTAAAGCAAAGGGGGAAATGATGATTTAAGATACAGAGGGGTTTTGAAGTGTAGAGAAGGGGAAATGAGGAAATTTATGAAAAATAATCTTGATTTTCTTAGTAAAGTAAGGGGAAAGGTTATTTTCCAAGAAATGGATGTATGGGGGTAGCACTGGAAACTTTAAGAGAGGATAAGCTTGAACTAGCTACTTTATAGAATCTTGGGAGAGCATAAGATAATTACTATGCATCTTTGAGGGCTCAATTGAGATTGGATACCATGAATTTATTTTATATTCAGGACAGATAGAAGTTGGGAGTAACTCAGGGTTGAAAATGGCAGAGCATGAATGGTGAAAGGATATGGGGCAACAAAATCATGGATAGGGAACAGCAAAGAGTTTAGCTTGCTAATTAAAGGGTCCAAAGGAAAGGAAGTGGGCTAGAGTGTTAGACAATGAGAAAGGGTTCTCTACCTTAGAGATGAACTATCCTGATTGATGGGTAAGTCAAAACTCGCCCACTTACTATGTCTATTTGATACCAAACAATATTTCACATTCCATTCTGTCATCTAGTGTGTTCTACTACCTTGTGTGTACCTTCACTTCTCTTTGACTTCTTACCCTTTCTCTTGAATAATAATAATATCATTGCTACCATTGCTACTAGACAAAGTATGATAACCAATTACTCCATGCCCCCATTTGAAATCTTTTTGATTGTGCAAATCAAAACTTCCTTCCTTGACTCCTTGAGGGCAGAGGCTGATTCATTTTTTATTTGTATTTGTATTTCCACTGTCTAGCTTGTCACACCATAGCCATTTAATAAAATGCTTCTTTACTCATTCATTCACAGTAATAATGAAGAATATATTTTGGAAAAGTAAGGCAGAGAGAGATGGAAATGTAGGAGATAGTGATTAGGAAGGAGAATTTCAAAATTCATAATCATAGATACTGGGTGATAATGAGTTCTAAACTCTGGATCAGACCTCACATGATCAGCTTTGGGAAGTCTTGGCTTTGATACTGAATGATTGAAGGACTTGGGATGAATTCTGGGATCCATAGAAAGCTCCTGAATCAAGGTCAGATGACTTTTATTGCTTCTAGTGCACCATGATTTTTAGATGCTTTTTGTAAATGTATTGGGTTGCCAAAGATAGACTCCATCCCAGGATGTCACCTAAATTTCATTTATTTTGTATTTCTTTATTTGTGTAAATAATAACAATATTGACATTATGATAATGATGATGGTGATAATGATAATAATAACTAGCATTTATATATCACAGATCAGAAGTAGGAGTAAAAAACAGTGGGGATGACCATGCCAGGCACTGTGCTAAGTTCTTTTCAGTTATTTCCTTTGATCCTCATGGCAATTTTGGCAGGTAGGTGCTGTTGTCCCCATTTTACAGTTGAGAAAATTGAAATGAACAGAGGTTAAAGCGGCTTATCCAAAATCATACAGCTAGAATCTAGGGCCAAATTTGAACTCAGTTCTTTCTGACTTGTGGCTTAGTGCTTTCTTTATTCACTGAGCCATCTAACTACCTATGTTGTTTTTCCTCAGGAAAATGAATTCTTTCAGAAAGGAACTGTTACAATTTTTCTTTGTATTCCCAGTACCTAGTGAATGAAATGGGAACCTGAGGACTTCTCAGAATAAAGACTGTGAGAGACTGGTGTGGTTTTTCATTGGGAATCACTAACTAGAATACTGCAGGAAGGGATAAATTGTGGCTTTTTAGAATATCAAAGGCAGATCAGACTTTGACTGGGAATCCTATTTGCAAGAGGTCTGGTAAATATCTCTGATAAGTGAGCCTGAAATGCCTTATCCTGGAGATCTTCAAATCCTGGGAGCCAGTGGCTCTCTTTCTATAAAAGCATCTGTTCAAACTAGAAATGCCAGCCTTATTCTCCTCCCTGGCTTGTCACGGAGGAGAATGATCGTCCAGAATTTCGTGAGATTCTAATAAACTTCTAATCTTCCCTTTGAGAGATCTCTGAGTCATGATTTTGAGTCGGGAGTCGTATTTTTATCCCACACAATTTTGGGAGTTTGTCTCCAGGATAAATGCCTGTAAGGGAACGATTGTTGCTCTATTTCAGAGACATAATGGCACCAGAAGGGACCTTTTGTCCCCGTCTCCGAAATGGACACCAATCTCCTCTCTACTGGGCAAAAGCACCCAATGGTAGAGACTCAGTGAAGATAGAAGCAGAAGTAATCCTGGTGTGTATAAAATGAATTGAGCTCGTGGTCAGGAAAACTTGCGTACGTAACCAAAAGTAAGCCTCGGGAAAGTCTGGGAATCATTGGCGGCCTAGGAGGCCTGAGAGAATCGCTCTCCTAAAATTAAGGTGTGTTGTTACACTGCAGAAGATTCCAGAGAAAAGACTTCCTGAATAAGCTCTTAAGTGACCACTAGTAAAAGGGCAACCTTTTATGGAGGGATTAGAATTATGAGGAAAGTGCAGTCTAGTGTTCAAAACCAGAATCCAGGTCTGGGAGTACCAGCCAAAAAGTTCATTAGGGAATCGGCTGAGGGACTGAGATAAATTAGGGACCTGAAAGGGGAAGAGGTAAGGAGAATGATAGAGTATTGCTGCTACAAAATCAGAGTAGAGTTAACTAAATCTGAATGGGAAAAAATCCCTTTCAGTGGAGGAAGGCCTGGCTGTTATTGAGCCAAGCCAAAGAGGCAGAGAAAAGGTGGAGAAAGAATGGACAGAGAAAATCCCACCCCACCCCTGGGATTCTTTAACTGTTATACTTCCACCTCCTAGCCCCACAGGCAACTCTATCAAGGAGGCTGAATTAGCAGAAGAAAGCCAAGGAAACTGGAGGGAATACTTAAAATCAATCAGTAATGGAGAACTATGGGGGTGTCTCCAAACAGATCAGTTTCTGGGACCCAATATTTATACATAGAGGGAATTTGAAAAAGAGAGAGAGACTTTCCTGTTGGTCCAGCTCTGGCCAAGTTTGGAACTTCAGGAAAGTCCATTAGAATAAAAGCTGGGGAGCTTGATAATTGGTCACTAGAGAGTGAAGATAGAACAGCAGGAGATGGGGCTCTGGGAGAGAGAAAGAAATTATGCCCAGTCAGTTTAGTGAAGAGTAGTTTTTATATTGGGATTGTTTCCGTGTTGGTGCTTGGCATAAAATGCTTGTGGTTTTCAACTTGTGCTTAATTGTAACCTGTTTGCGCTAATTTGAAAGAAAAAGGAAGAGAAAAAGTTCAGCTGTTTTAAACACAGGCAGAGAGAGAAATCGAGCATTTATCTAATTCAAGAAGCTGCTCTGCCTGGGGAGGTGGAGAGAGAACAAAGGAAACTGAGGATTCCCTTTTAAAAACTTGGGAAAAGGTTTCTGGGAATCAGTTTAAAGTGTGTGTGTGTGTATATGTATATATGTATATATATATATATATATATACATATATATATACACATATATATGTGTGTGTGTGTGTGTATGTGTGTGTGCATATATATATATACACAACCAAATGGTAATCCAGTTTGTTTGCAACATTTAATTGGGATTTTAGAAAATTTACTTAAGTGGGAAAAAGCCATATCCTTTTTGGCTTATTGGTCTATTAAATTTTTGGGAACTTAGTTTTTAAATTCTGAAATTCTGGGAAATATTGTTGCTTTGTGCATGTTAGATCTGTTTATTCTGGGTATGAGATCTTAAAAATTTGTTTGAATAATTGACTTTTTAGCATTGAAAGAGAAATTTCTAAAAGCTGTATGTGATTTGAGTTAGTTTAAAAATAGCTTTTTCAAAAAGTTCTGATAACTTATGTTACCTTCTGAAAGATATTTTGGGTAATTTGTATGTTTTAAAGTTTGTCATGCTGAACATGTGTGTGAGTTTTATGGAGTTATTTAACTATTCACTCACTATATTGTGAATCTTAAAAGTTTAAAGTTTTGAAGCAAGTGGAAATGGAGAATAGTCAAGTCAAAAAAAAAAAGGAAAAAAATATAAATATATAGAAGGTGGCGATTTAAAGAAATGGATGAGAAAGATTGATTTGTAGAAACAATTGACCGGTTTGATGATTTCAGTGGGGGAGGGAGAGACAGACAGGAATCTTTTTGCTTTAAAGGTGAAGGTTTAACTCCCCTCCCTTCCCCCACACTGCCTGCTTCTTTAAGAGATGAAAGGAGCAATTAGCATCTGGGGTTGAGAGATTTGGAAAAGGGAAGGGAAATATCCTTATGAGGTTGGGATCTGCCTTTGGCTGGCAGATTAGATTTTTGGGGACATGGCACCCTAAAAAGTTATCTGTGAGAAGTGGGAATTGGGAAGCATGGTGTGGTTGAGAAAAATGCCATTAGAGTGGGGGGAAAGGGCAGCCATATTCGAAGAGCCTTCCTAGGTGACAATCTAATTCCCCTAACCCCATTAAGTGTGGTACAGTCGCTTTTTAACAAACTGCAGCTCTTTGCTGATTGAAATATCAATTGATTATATTGTTTAAAAGAAAAGCTTACATTTCTGATAGGTTTGGGGCTACTTCCAAAAGGTTTGTAGGGACTCCTCAATTGGAGGAAGTTGATTTACTAATTTCTCCATTCTTAAAGAAAAATTATTAATGTTAAACCTGAAAGATCCTTTTAATGCAGAAATAGGATATTCTGTATGAGTTTTAATTTGATTGTATTGAGTCATGTTGAAATTTTTTTCATTGTCTAGGGGGACTCAGAGAATAATAGTTTTTGCTTTCCCCCCTTTTGAATGTTTCTGTTATAGATAATATGCAATTTGGAATTTTTCTATATATAGGGTATTTTAAAAGCAAAATGATCTGTAATGTTGAACTTAAAACCATCTACTTAGATATGAAAGATAAGCTGTGAACTTTTAGGTTGAATCTTTTAATGTGACACTTATGTTAGATTCATCTGAGGCTTTGATTAATGAGAATTGCTGTAGGAGATAAAATCTCTTGGGGCTGCAATTGATATTTGTTTAGAGTTTTAAATTCAGGTATGACTGTCTGAAAGATCATCAAGCCAGTGATCTACCATCTGAAAGGAATATGCCATATGGGCTATTGAGAAGGAATTGTTACAGGTGGAAATTGATGTCTGGGAACGAACTAGAAGAACAATCTTCATCTCTGCTGAAGGTGGCATTCTTCTGATTCAGTTTCCCCAGTGGTGAGAACCCACCTGATTGTTCCTGAATCTGTCTTAAAGTGGAGTTATTAAAAATTAAGACAGCTACCTAAGTAAACTGCTTTAAGGATGCTTTATCCTGTATGTGTTTTCAGGGTAAGACCTGAAGGACCAGTTCTGATACTATTTAACTATCATGTCCCTGATTTTTCCTCTTATAGCAAATTTCTGTAATCAGAGCAAGTGGTCAGTGGAAGATATAAAACACAATAAAGTATATATATATTAATTGGCAGTCCAGCTCTGTAGTATTCTCTGGTCGCTGCTATAACATCTTTAACTCTCGGTTTCTGGAGCTAGAGTTTCTTTATCAGTAGATAAAGAAACTTCCCTTTTGTTTGAAAGTAGTAGACAATCTTAGTAGGCCCTGATTAGGCTAAGTTTTTTTAAAGCCTTTCCTTGTGAGAATCTAGGGCTTTTGCTGAGAGAGAGCATACTCACTGAGGGGTACAATGTTTTGCCCATTACACCTATTCCTTTGAGGAAACAAAAGCAACAATTTTGGGAAAACATTTTTGGTATTTATCCTAGAGAAGGTTATTTGGACAAGAGGCATTTGCGATAGCCTCATCCCCCCCTCAGCCCTTTTCTGGATGGGTTTCTAGTTTCTGGTAACTTTTGTATATTCCCTTCTACTCAATTTTAGTCCTTGTATGTTTTTAACATATGTGTGAAAGTTGCTTCTTCCAGACTCTGAGTGATGAAATTCCAACTACTTGGTCAACCTGAAGTCACCTGAAACCTGATTCTGACACTCAGCACCAGCTGCAACCACCATGAGCACCAGCTATCTGCCCTCTTGAGTCAGACCCCACTGGATCTAGCTACACCCCTTGTCAGCCTGAAGCAGCTCCAGAAGATGAGACCTTTGTCCTTTTGTCCCAAATGAGTCTGGGTCTGGACTGCTTGAAATGGGAATGGTGTGACAAGGGCCCTGAGGCCTCAGGCCTCCACAGTGCTGGAGTTCTATGGCTGTCAGATGCCAACCTGGTCTATGATAACTGGGTTTCCAAGACAGATGGTGGGAGTTGGTGGGAGAGGGTCTCTGATTCCTGCTCATTGTTCTGAGTGGCAATGTCCTGTCACTGCTTGCTTATGCAATAATTAATCATTAGATTTCAAGATTTAGCTAAGTTCAGGAGTAACTGGAGTGGTTCCTGAGAGCTTCCACTGATGTGAATGTTGGTTCTAAATGGTGGAGGTCAGATTAGAGTTAGTACTGGGGAGCCATCAGCCTGAAAGCCTGGGTCATAGATGCCCTAGTGGAGGATGTGTATTGGGGTGAGAAATCTTCAAGCCTGTGAGAAGAAAGGGAACTGAGGGTGGTTGGTGACTGACTGTTAAACTCTGTGTATTACTGTACTATCCTGATTGTGTCCCTATTGCTGTAGTTTGGATTTAAGGATGGAAATTGTTGGGTTAAGATTTTGGGTGACTGTTATAGTTTGTATCTGTTTTATGGTGCTAAAACCTTCCAGGTATCTGGGGGAAGGTGATTCAATGATTTGAATATTCAGGAAAGAGAGTGTGGAATGTTGTGCCACAGTTCTATGTCTCTGTTTCCCTTCATTGTTCTGACTGGATAGCAAAACCCCTCCCCTTCTGACCATCAGGAATAATTGGGCTGGCATTACAAAGAGTCATAAAACCTCCAGATGGTCCATCTGAAATACCTAGACATAGCACTTATCTTTTGGCTTCAGACTTAATGTCTCCTAGCTTCTCAGAATTTATGATTCTCCACACCCCCAACCTGTCAGAACAGAATTGATAGTCCTTTCCTGTAAACTCCAATTCCCCCAGTGCCCAACCCCTTTTTCTGCTCCATGAGTGTCAGAGTCTTGTGGAATCTTTGCTTACCCTCATTAGAGCGATAGATACTGAGATCCAGACGATTGGCTAATCAATAGGCCTGAAACACTTTTGAAGGCTGGAGCAATCATATGGCCAATTAAAAAACAAAGGCAGAAGGAGAGTCCAAGCAGTCAGGATCCTTCTGTCTCTGGCCTGAGCTGTAGAGATTTCCTGGAGTTTCATACTCCGTGGCATCCTTCCTCTCTAGTCTCAGGAAAGGTCTAGATCAAGAGATAGTCCACTGGATTAGCAGGGGGGACATTGGATTGTCAACCTATGAACTTTTGTATGGACAACCTTATCCTCAGGGAAGGAAAGGAATAATAGATCCTGAATTAGTTACTAAGTATTTGTTCATTAGAAAATATGTCTCAACTTGCTAAAGGACTCATTGCTTAGACTCTGCCTTTAGGATTCATGGTACACAAATATCAACCCTGAGACTGGATTTTGATCTGTGTCTGGAAGGAGGGCAGTTCGACTGACTGCTTAAGTCAAAAGAACTTGTGGATGCTGCAAAGAATGGACTGAGGCTGCGAATGAGTTGAAATTACGCTTAACAACAAGGACTTACTAACTTTGGGAGAGGACTAATGAATTGTGTGTTATTTTGGGAATGTTTCAACTTGTTTTGGACAATGATCTTGAGTCCAACAGAGATTATGTTGCAAGGATTGTAATGAAGATGAGAAGTCCTCATATGTGGAAAAAGAGGAGGGATTTGAATGAAATGGGAACCTGAGGACTTCTCAGAATAAAGACTGTGAGAGACTGGTGTGGTTTTTCACTGGGAATCACTAACTAGAATACTGCAGGAAGGGATAAATTGTGGCTTTTTAGAATATCAAAGGCAGACCAGACTGATTGGGAATCCGATTTGCAAGAGGTCTGGTAAATACCTGTGTGTGATAAGTAAGCCAGAAATGCCTTGTTCTGGAGAAGGGCAGGTCCTGGGAGCTTGGTGGCTCCCTCTCTATATATAAAGCCTGTGCTCAAACAAGAAACGGGGGCCTCCTTCTTTTCCCTGTCTTGTCTGGGAGGAGAATGACGGTCCAGAATTTCACGAGATTCTAATAAACTTCTAATCTTCACTTTGAGAGATCTCTGAGCAATGATTTTGAGTCAGGAGTTGCATTTTTATCCCACACACTAGTAAGTGCCTGATAAATGCTGAGTGAATGAATAAATTAATTATCTATTTTTCAACCCACTTCCAAAATGCATTTCATTTAGATGTCATTGATTCCATTAGTAGGAAGTATGAAATTAGACATCAGATGTTGGAAGTCCCTGTGAAACTTCCTTCCCTGAAGAGAACAATACCATTTCAACCCATTTGGCACTAGATTGGGTGCCCTACAGCTCTATTCAGGGCGGGGGGGAATGAAAATGGATGGAACAAATTAACCAATCAGCAAACAGAGACTGTTCGATGTATTCCAGCATTGTGGCAGGGTGCTATTGGAAAACAGAACAGAATCATAAAATGTTATATTCTGAAAAGGCCTTTGAGATCATTTAGTACAATTTCCTCATTTTAGAACTGAGGAAATTAAAGACCAGACTCTAAACCAAGATTTGGTTCTACTCAAGTCCTCTGGTTCCAAATCTAACCCTTTTCCCAATCAACATTTCTACCACTTCCTCTGAGACCCACTTCCCTCAGTTTCATAGATAATAGGGGAATGATGTGGATAGTCAAGGAATATTAGGAGATCGTATTAGGCCTTAGACCTATACATTCAACATTCATGTGATCATAGGATTTCTAGCTGAAAGGCATCCTAGAGATCACCTAGTCCAACCCTTCATGTTACAAGTAAAGAAACTTCATTTAACAATAAATTGCACCCTGTATGCAGTAAGTAATATATTAGAAGCTGGAGGAGATTTAAAAAATATAATATAATATTTACATTATATTATAAATTATATATATAAATATAATTATAAAAATATAATAAGACCACTGTCAAGGAGTTTACAGTCTACTCAGAGAGATGAAGACGCATCAAAGAAATAAAAACAATCCATATTACAACACGAGAAATTCATAAGAGGGATCGTGGGAAGCTCCGAGATCAGATGCACATCTAAACCCTTGGGTTGTTTGCTAGTTGTAATCTCCTTTAGAGTGAGGGAAAGAAACTGGAAGAGTGAGAAGTAGAAAGGAGGTCATCTTTAAAGGGAGCTTGAAAGCCAGGAATCCAAAAGGAACGGTTCGAACTCTCAAAAAGTTAGCTGCTGCAAGAAGAGAAAGAGGGAGGGTTGGGGACCTTACAATGCTCCGCGTGGTCTAGGGAAGCTTTACGTTTGCCTTTGAAGGGAAGGAGGGAGAGAAGTGAGAAACGGGTCACGGCCTTGCTCTCCCCAGTTCTTGCTAAATCCTATCACTCAAAACTGGGCGGGAAAGGGACGATAAATGCTGCGTGTGGGACGTGTCAGCATATGGCTTCCCAAAATAAACCTCGTGGGAAGCTGAGTAGATACGGGGACCCCCTTTCCAGGTCCAGAACCAATTCAACAACTCCCCTCTTATTCTCTCCCACCCGCCAGTTCCTCCCACCCTCTGTCTGGTCCTCCTACCTACCCAGAGCTCTCCACAGAAAAGCTGCCGGGCACTGGCCGCGGTGCTGAAACCGAGGTCAAGCTTGAAGGGGCGGAGCCGAGGTTGAGGGTTGGGGCGGGAGCGGAGGAGGAGCAGTCAGGAGGGCGGAGAAGAGGGCTGGGGCAACGGTGGGGAGCACGCATCGCGGGCCGGGGGAGGCAGACCCAGCAGGGCCTAGGAGACTGATCCCGGAGGATCGGGACACGGAAACCGGGGCAATCTCCTCTCCTGCTGAAACCTTATGAGTGACTCTTCTAGCCCGACATTATCCCTGGCGTGGAATCTCCCATGGCCATCTTCTGTACTATTCCACAACCCCACCCTTGAGCTTTCCCCAACCCAGGCCAGGGCTGTGGGCCCAGTCCTGAGTTCCCGGGCCCTGACGCTCCCCTTGCAGTGCCTCCATCTCTAGGGTCCCCTTTCCTCCCTAGCCGCCATGACGAAGTTGCTGCCTGCCCAAGAGGCAGCCAAGATCTACCACACTAACTATGTGCGGAATGCCCGGGCAGTGGGGGTCATGTGGGGCACCCTCACTATCTGCTTCTCTGTTCTGGTCATGGCTTTGTTTATTCAACCCTACTGGATTGGAGACAGTATTAACACCCCCCAGGCTGGCTACTTTGGCCTCTTCTCCTACTGCGTGGGCAACGCCTTGACTTCAGAGCTCATCTGCAAAGGCAGCCCCCTGGACTTCAAGACCATACCGTCCGGTGCCTTTAAGACTGCCATGTTCTTCGTGGCTGTGGCCATGTTTCTCATCATTGGTTCCACCATCTGCTTCAGCCTCTTCTTTGTCTGTAACACAGCTACTGTCTACAAGATCTGTGCTTGGATGCAGCTGGCAGCTGGTGAGGGGGCAAGGGAGAGGGCAGGTGCGGGGGCCTTATTCTAAGGGGGTGGGGCAGATGTGTCATAGCATCCCTCCTCACTTTAATGGTTTCCACTCCTGACATCTGGAAGGCAGTAATTCTAGAGTAGGAGGGACAATTTTAAAATTAGAATTAGGATCTTGATTCCAACCCTCACTCTATCAATGAGTATTTCTTAAATGCCTACGAAATACTAGAGACTATGCTAGATACTAACTTCACTTACTGACAGGCAAGTCATTTTTCCTCTCTGGGGAGCTTTAGTTTATGTATTTGTAAGATGGGAATTATTCTTGAACTAATTGCCTCACAGCATTTTTGTGAGGAAAGCATTTCTTAAACTTTAAACTGTTTGAGTATTACACTACCAGGAATTAGTGACTGAAGAAGTTAGAGCTTAGAAAAACATGTGTTTCAGGTTCCTTATTTTATCACCCAAACATTTATTAAATGCCTCTTTTGTGCTAGATCCTGGGAATACAAAGACTAAAGTTAACAATCATATCCTCAGGAAACGTACTCTATTGAAATGAGACAACTGTAGTCCAGAAAAGGGAAACAATCTTGGGACTGGAACCCAGTCTTCTGATTGTCTCCTAAACTAGGCACACACACACACACACACACACACACACACACACACACACACACACACAATTTTCATTTTAAATAACCTTTAGTGGAGCTGAAGGGGAAGGTGGTCGATGTTTCCAGTTCAAGGCTGGCCCTTAGCAAAAAGATAAAATCAAGAAAGTTTGGCTGGGGCACTCCCAGCCTCACTTTTCGGTGCCTTTTCCTTCTTCTCCCTCCCTAATCTCAGGTATCCCTTTGCCTTTCAAGTCCTTTCCTTCTCCTCCAAAAATCTGTTCTGGGAAAATATGTGACATGCTGGTCCTTGAGTATTGTGAATGTAAGTCTCAGAGTGCCTCTCTTCTGAAGTGTTTACTGTAAAAGCCCTGCTCTAACTTTGGGGTGGAAGATTCTGGATTTTATTTTGGGATTCACTGAGAAGGAGGGAAAAGCTGAAACAGTAGGAGAGCCTGACCAGCTACTGAAATTATAGAAATGATAGGAAGTCATTTGCCTTTGCATTGGCCTGATTCTCCTGCTCCGTTTGTGGCACTTGCCTTGTGTAGACCCCTTGCTTCTTATGTGAGGTATGAAGAAGACTCCTTACATGTCAGCTATTATTATGATCCCCAGACACTGGTTAAAGTTTAGAACCGTATCTAAAATGGAAGGAATATAGGGAAAAGTGGAACAGTCTTGTATATTTTGGTCAAGAAAATTAGTCAGTAATACAAGACAAAACCAGCAGGTTCAAAAGAAAATGAATCAATGATCTTTCATTGACCTTTTCTTTCTGTTTTGTGGTGAAGGACTTTCATGAAGGGGCTTACATTGCTGTGGGAAGATTTGTTATGGGAAAAAGGTAATATCTAGGAAAGGAAGCAAAGATATTTATTAGGGAAACACAGAAAGTGTGATTATGACTTGACATAGCTTTGGAGATTGATAATAATTTTTGTAGCAAATGAGTTTGGGGTTTAGCAAATTATAGCAAATTTGACTCCCAAATAGGAAAGAGGTTGTGCTGGACCCAGGCCTTAGGGACAGAGGAGAAAGATTCTAGTTGAAACATCTAGGATGCCTTATCCTAGCAGAAAGAAGGAAGATAGGGAAAAAAAAGGAAGGAAATAATAATTTATTAAGAACCTACTATGTGCCAGACATTGTGTTAATCACATTATAATTATTATCTCATTTGATCCACACAACAACTCTGAAAGGAAGATGCTATTTTTAATCCCCTTTTTATATTTGAGGAAAATAGAGATCAAATGACTTGTCCAGAGTCACACAGAAAATAAATTATCTGAGACCATATTTGAATTTATTTTTTTGTCTCTCACAACCAGGTGTCCCACTATCAGAAACACTGCCATTGGTGTTTCATCCATTAGGATAACAGAAGTTAGGGCTGGAAGGAAATTTAAAAATTGTTATTTCACAGTTGGGACCTATAATGTGAAATGTCAGAGACAGGGAAGGGTAGTAGACAATGCTGGCCTTAGATTTGAAACTCTTCAATTCAAATGTCACATGAGTTTAATGTAATCTCTGTGGGTTTCTAGCAATTCTTTTAAAACTAGAAGGTTATTTGACTGTTTCAGCACAGGTAGTGCTACCAAAATCATAGCCTTCAGTTCACAAAGCCTTGTGCTTGGCATTGGGTTTACAAAACAAAAAATAGTCCTTGCTCTTGAAGGGCTTATATTCTACTGGGGGGGATACAACATGTATCCAGATAAATAAGTAGAACATAGTTTGAGGAGAGCAAAGGCATTGAAAGAGGCAGTTAAGGGGCAACTAGGTGGCAAAGTGGATAGGGCACCAGCCCTGAAGTCAGGAGGACTTGAGTTCAAATTTGGCCTCAGACACTTAACATTTCCTAGCTGTGTAACCCTGGGCAAGTCACTTAACCCCAATTGCCTGAGCATTTAAAAAAAAAAAATGAGAAAAAGAAAGAGGCGGTTAAGTCACATATGGATAGAGTGCTGGATATGAATTTTAACTCAAAGATATAATCATGTGACCATGGGCCTCAGTTTTCTCATCTACAAAATAGACATAATAATGACACCTACTTTTTGGGATTGTTGTAAGGATTAAAGGAGAATATATTTAAGGCATTTTGCAAATCTTAAAGTGACATATAAACAGCAGTCAGTAAAATCTATCAAATACCTATTATATGCCAGACTCTGTGCTTAGTGCTGAGAGTACAAAAGAGACAAAAAGCAATCCCTGCCTTCAAAGAGTTTATAATCTAGTGGGAGAGATAACATGCAAACAAATATGTAGAGAGTATATTCAGAATAAATAGGAAATAATTAACAGAGGGAAGGCACTAGAATTAAGATTAGCTAGGGAGAATCAGGAAAAGTGTCCAATGGGAGAAAATATCTCATCTGAGCCTCAAAGAAAGCTAAGGATTCTAAAAGTTGGTGGAGTATGTCTCAAGTTGTAAGCTTAAATATCTGGAGAGAGTGTTTCCTTCCAAAGGAACAGGAAAATGACCAGCTATTATCCCCATTAGAGATTTTTCAGATTGGTTCTATGAATATTAAGTCACAGAAAGTTGGAAGTTGGAGGGACTCAGAGATAAGATGGGCCATTCTTTTTTATATGTGAGGAAAGAGAGGTTATTTGATTTGCACAGTTAATTAATGGCTGAGCTAGGGATAGAACTTTGGCTTCCTCAACATTTGCTAATTAGTATTCTTTATATTTCTAAGTAGCATCCTCTCCCAAAGTCTCTCTCTTTTAAGATGTAAATGGAGGTAGGAGTAGTAGACTAGCATATTAAATACCTAACCCTATAATCTAAGTGATTATATTGGATTTGTTTTATCTATTTTTGGAGGGATCTGGGGGATATTAGAGCCCTGAAATTAGAGTACCTGGAGGGGTACTGGACACCAAAATTAAACTTCATCAATCACTTCACATTAGCACCCACAGCTAATCCTGCTTTAATGGAAGTGAACATAGTTATCATGGAAGAGAGCACAATACTTGGGTACTGAGGAAGAATGGGATGGGGATGGAGTGAGAATTCTGTCTAATTTGTCTTGAACTGTGAAAAAAAATTGATTTGTCAGTTTGTAAGAAGACTTGGGATGGAGAATTCAATTGGACTCAGGAAATTTGAGGGTCACGATCTTAGAGCTAGAAGTGATCTTAGAGATCAGCCAGTCCAAGTCCCTCAAATTACAGTTGAATGAATTGAGGCCTAGAAAAAGGAAGCTTTTGTCCATGTCTACACAGGTTATCAAGCAATAGAACCAGGATTCAAATCCAAGCGTTCTGGCTCCAAATCCAGTGCATTTCAAATCCAATGTATTCCCCCACAGGCAGTAAAATGGAGGGATAGGCATAAGATGCCCTCCATGTCACTACAGAAGAAAAGGAAAAAGCTGGATAGTGGGGGCCATGAGGGAAGGGAAGAGTAGGAACTCTTCTAATCTCAGCTCAGCTCATATGATGGGGAAGCCTGGGGCTTTGTGGAAGGGAAAGGAGGTAGACTCTATTTGGGTTGATGGGAGGAAACAATGACACTGGAGCTAGTCAGGCTGTGCTTCGTGAAATATTGATGAGGAAGAAGGAGGTAAGTGACATCAGATTCCGCTCAGTGGGGGAAGGGGAAGGGGAGAAAGTACCAGGCAGCAAAAGAGGAGGTGTGCTCCAGCATCAAAATTGTTGGGACATTCATTCATGCTAGCTGGACCTTGATTAGCTTAATGAAGTTTCCACAGTTCCTAGGAAAATCTCTCTAAGCCCTCCCATCCTTCTTAAAGCACCATCATTTCTATGAAACCTTCCCGAAGGATTCTAACCTGGAGGTCTCAAACCCTCCTATACCTTTGCCTGTCTGTAGCATTCGTTGACCACCAACTCTGCCCCTTACTGTGTGCATTTGGTAAAATATTTCCTTTCTCTGATTTTAGTTTCTCCATCTGAAATCTAGAGATAATGGTCTTTGTATTCTCAGAGTCAGGTGTGACTTGTCCAAAACACCCAAGCATAGAATACAGGTCTACTGAATCCTAAGCCAGGTACTTTACTATTGTTCCCTCATCATTTAGTGTTGAGGTCTCATCTCTCCAGATAGAGGGCAGTATCCATGTGTCTTCTTTGGTACCCCACTTGCCATCCAGGGTTGGTCCTTATTAGTTGCTCAATATGTAATGTTAGATTAATAAAAGCCAAAATGGTCCACAGTGCTATCAGGATCTCAAGTCATTTTGTCCAAACTCTACTGAAGACTCAATTCCTTTCCATGATGTCTCAGAAGATTAACCTGAACCATGTTTGGTGTTGGGAAATGTTCTACCTCCTGTCAAGTCCAACTTTGCATGATCCTGTTTGGGATTTTCTTAGCAAAGATACCAGAATGGTTTGCCATTTTCTTCTTCAGCTCATTTTGTAGGTGAGGACACTGAGACAAACAGGATTGAATGACTTGCCCAGGATCATATGGCTAGTAAGAATCTAAGCTCTTCTTCATTCCATACCCAGTGATGTGTTCCCTGTGCTGCCCAGCTGTCCTTAAGCACTACCTCCTAATGCAGTCCATTCCACTTAGGGGACAGCTTTGATTCCCATCTGTTGATGCTGGTTCTGTCTTTTGGGGCCAAGGAAGACAAATATAAATATCTCTTCCATATCACAGTTTTTCATTTACTTGAAGAAAGCTGTCATGGTCTTCTTATGACTTCTCTTCTGCATAAACTCTGCAGCATTAGCCCCAGCCACCTCCATCATATTGGTACTCCAGGTCTGTCTTCCTTCTGGGGAGAATGGGTGGCCTATGAGATGCCTGAGCAGCTTATGCCAGCTGGTTGCCGTTGGCATCTCTAGCTAGATCTAGACATGAAATATTCTACATCCTGCATTTCTAAGAAGTAAAATGGCAGTGGAGAGGGATGGAGAGAAGAAAGCAAATCAATATTTATCAAATGTCTACTATGTGGGAAAAACTCTGCTAAACAATAATAACAACTAATTTTTATGTAGTGCTTATTATTTGTCAGGCATTGTGCTTATTGCTTTGCAGTTATCTCATTTGATCCTTACTACAACCTGGGAGGTAGGTGCTGTTATTATTTCCATTTTAGAGTTAAGGAAACTGAGGCAAACGGGTTAAGTGACTTGCCCAGAGTCACATAGCTTAGTAAGTGTCTGAGATCAATTTGAACTCAGATATTCCTTATTCCAGGCCCAGCATTCTATCCATGGATGTTGTTGGACTTAGGCAAAGGAGCAAGAGGAAGAACAGTGGAATAGTAAGAAGAGGAGTTTTAATATCTCTTCCAGTTCTAACATTCTGTGATTTAAAATAACTGTACTTTCCTCCAACTTTGCCTTGGACAAAACACAGATGTAGTGTGTAAATTGGTGAAATGTTTCAATATTTGCTTATATGTATTTTTCCTTTCAAAAAGAATTTAGTTTGGGAGAATGGCTTATGTTCAAGCCTTTAAGATAATTTTAAGAATCCTTTATTTCCCACAAGCCATTTCTATATTTAAAGAGATATCCTCAGCCTCAAATTATATCCAAGTTCACACTTTCTTTTTTTAATGTAAATTTTAAAATTTTAAACTTAAATACAAAATAAGAAAAGAAAAAAATTGCCATGTACTACAGAAAATTTCTATTTCAAGAAACCCATATAATAAAAACTATATTTTGTTTTCAAAGCTGCCTAGCTTTTCTTTGCTTCCTTGCTGATTTTCTTTTGTTCTATTCTTGGCTGTATAAATTTTATTTATACAAGAAAATTTAAATTTAAAATAATTGAAATTATTCTTTTTATGCTTCAACAATGCTCTCCCTTATAATATAGTGTAAGGTCTAATGCTGCTGAATCTCCTTCTTTTACATCTTTTTTTCCTGGTTGCTTTGAAGTTCCTGAGTTTTGCTCTTTCAAATGAACTTTGTTTCTAATTCAGCAAAAATAATTTTTAATGACTTAATTGAGATGACATTTGAACATAGATTTAGGCAAAATTGTCATTTAAAAATTTTTATTGGCTTTATTATGAACAATAAATATTACTTCAGTTATTTAGATCTGAGTTTATTTATATAAAAAGTGTTTTTGTTTTGTTCATATATTTCCTGTGTCTGTTTTGGCTGTTATATATGTTCAGGTATTTTATACTGTCTAGGTACTTTAAATGATTTAAAGCAATATTGTATAATATTGCTGTCAGACACTGTTATTTTCTCTATTTTTCACTTTTGATTAAATCTATTAACTTTAACCTTGTCTGAGATATTTTCTATTATCTCTCCTTTTCTAACATAAAACATTCTACACGCTGTGTTTCACAACCATGATTCTTTTTATTTTGGGGGTGTGTGTGATAGGTTTTTTTGAGGCAATCAGGGTTTAGTGACTTTTCCAGGGCCAAACAGATATTAAGTGTCTGAGGCCAAATTTGAACTTAGATTCTCTTGATTCCAGGCCAGGTATTGATTCTGGGATGATTATTGATTTAAATTTTTTTTTTAATTTTTACTTCCCAATAGCTTTTTCCTCTGCCCTCAAACTTTCCTCCAAAAAAAAATCATCACAACAGAAAAATACAATCAAGCAAAACAAATGTTGTTAGATGGAAACAATTGCATAAAATGGGAGATACTGGTAAAAGACTATCCAGCATGGCATATCCACATCAAAGAAGGCGCTGTGCTCTGAGTGAAGCACAATTGTAATCGCTCAAAAGAAATATGAGATGTGCAAATTTAGGGACATCACCACTTCAAATTTTCATGTGGACAATTTATGCTCCACCTGTAGTAGAATCTTCTGAGCTTAATTAGCTCAGAAGATCTGGTCTGATTAGACATACTGTAATTTGTGTCCAAAGTAATGATGTCAATTTTGGTCCTCTTTGAGAACAAAAGACAATAAGCATCTAAACCAACCAGTTCTTTCTTAAGCTTAATTAAACTCTTTAGGGATGCTTATAGTACTTTTATTTTTACATTGAAGCTTTGTAATTTGGCTATGGCATTCCAAGGAATTATCCCTCTGGGGGTTTACTTCTCAGGAAGTAGACTGATTCTATTTTCACTCTGCATTTTGGTTCTAATAGGTTTAGACACTTTTCATTTATAACTTCTTTAATATAAGGTCCAGAAATTTTTTAAAAGTTATATCTCTTTCTCAAATTTTCTTGATTTGTTTTCCAGGTCAGTTGTTTTTGATAGATGAAACTTGAGTTTCATTTCATTTCTTGAGTTTTTTTTTTTCCCCCAATCTTTCTAGTTGTTTTATAGTCGTTAATTTATTTTTTAGTCAATTATCCAGAGCCTTTATTTTACTTTTTATATCTTGTTTCATTCTTTTCCTGGATATTCATATAGTCCTGGTGCAAAATCTATTTTTCCTTTGACTTTCTCCTTGCAATTATTACAGAGCTCCCTTTTATTTTTTTTTGTTGTATTTTTGAGTATCATTGGATTTTTAAAATAATTCTTTATAGTATTTTGTGTTTAATCATCCCTCCATTTTTTATTCCTGAATTGGGGCTTTGTGCTAGGGCCTTATCTTCCTGCATTTTTTAGGTGGGGTGCTCACCTTTGCTTAGTTTCTACCTGGTCATTTCGATTACTGCTCTGACTTCCTCTTCCGAGAGTTAGGCTCCTCTGGATCTTTGAAGTTCAGAGTACTGGATCGTTAGTACCCTTTATGGTGTCTCAGGACAAAGTACCAAACACCTCAGGACTCTCAGGACTGAGATCTCAGTATATTACCTGCTACATTTAATTGTTGCCACACTTAATAGTTTACAAGATCCACTTATGGGTTTCCCATCACTCAGAGGTTTTCTTAAGGAAGCCTTGGCTTGTTCTTCCTATTGAGATGGGTATCTCTGGTCAATCTCTAGCCACACCCAATTTATTAAGACCAGAAGTGGGTGGTCTGTTGATCATTCCCATATCTTGGCAGGAAGGCTGAATGTTTGCTTTCCAGAAAACATTGGCTTCCTTTCTATACTCTTAACAACCCCTAGGTCTTCTTTTTGAAGCATGTAGAGAAGGTTGTTACCTATTTGAGGTGATTAAAGGTGTTGGGAAGGACTTTTATTTGACCCTCATAACAAACCTCCTAGGCAGGAAGAACTCAAAGTAATATTAAGGTTTTATCCCTGACACCCCCAATTTTTCCCATCATCACTTCTTGACTTTAACATTTATTGATTTTAAGCCCAGATATAAGGTAATGAGGACCTACCCCAGGAAATGTGGTAATAACAGAGGAAAGAAATATATATGAGAAATATTAAGGTAAGATCTAAGGTCTTGGCAACAAATTGGTTATGTAAAGGTGGGGTGAGAGAGGAATTGATACCTAAATTGTAATCCTGGGGTACTGGAAGGATGGTGTCCATAACAGTCCACAGAATGTCCTATTCATAGTAGATGTGAGACTCAGCTTCCTCATTTGTAAAGTTGGTATAGGAAAGTCAATGCCAAAAAAACTGTTTTGCATATCGGAGGATTTAACCCTTCATGTCTAATTGTCCCTTTCTTTCTTTCCTGCAGCCACAGGCTTAATGATTGGCTGTCTGGTCTACCCAGATGGCTGGGACTCCAGTGAGGTAAAGCGCATGTGTGGGGACCAGACAGACAAGTACACCTTGGGTGCCTGTACCATCCGCTGGGCTTTCCTGCTCGCCATGATCAGCATCTTGGATGCCCTCATTCTCTCCCTTCTGGCATTTGTCCTGGGTTACCGGCAAGACAAGCTGCTCCCCTCTGACTACAAAGCAGATGGAAATGGTAGTGCACAACCCATCTCATTCCTCATTTCTACAAGTGGCTAGCCTGGGATAGTAGTCCTGCCAAAACTCCTCAAATGCTAGCCAGAGCTCACTCCTTTCCCTTTACCGCATTAAGACTGAGGCCAGATGAGTTTTCTTACCTGCCTATCTCCTGAAAACTCTCAGATTCCTAGGTCAAAGTTGGAAGAAATCATGGTGCACCAAAGAGATCGATAGATTTCACTCAGAAAACCAGAAACTAAATATTATTTATGGTCCCACATGCCAATAGACCATGGTCAAGTCACAGGGGCCTGCACACTGTATGAGCCAAATGTGTGATGACATGGAGCTCTCCAGAGTATAAATGGGCTTTCTGTGACTGCCTGATAAGAGGCTCTTTCATTGGCTACTAAGCTCAGAGACTCATTCTTATATCTTGTGGCTAAACAAGGAAACAAAAGTAGGTTTCACCAGCTCAGCAGCAAACAAAAAAGCCTATTTTCTACCAAACTATAAGCAGACAGTAAATAGTCCCAGAATACCTGAATATGCTCTGAAGTGGATCACACCTTTTCAGAAGCCGGTTCACACAATGCTTCTGCTCCCTAGACTCCCCCATTGACTTTTGTTGTTCAGTCATGTTTCTTTGTGACCCCATTAGGGGTTTTCTTGATGAAAATATTGGAGTGTTTTGCCATTTCCTGGGCTGATTTACCTGGGGTCACACAGCTAGTGGCTGAAGCCAGCTTTTAATATAGGAAGAGTTTTCCCGACTTCAGACTCTATGCTCTATTTGAGTGTGATGAACTACACTTCTAGTGACCCTTCCACTTCTAAATCTACTATTTTGCAAAACCTTAAAGACAATGTAACTCACCGTTTCTTTTGCTGAGGTCCGGAGAGAAGTAACTTGGTCACCATCACACAATTAATGGTAACCCTAGAACCATTTTTCTCTTTTTTAATATTTACTTCTATAGGAACCAAGACACATTAATCCTCACCAGCCTTTCCCATCTTGGGTTCTATGATGGAACAGAATCTGGGGGAACATTAGTATTCTTCTGTTACGCTTTCCTCCTCAGCTATAACTCCATTTGTTAGCCAGAGAAATCTAAGCATGAACACCTACTTATGTACCTTAGTTTCCCAAATTAGGAAAGGTAGAGAGAGAGAGTACTTGCCTGAGATTTAAACCACAATGGGGGAGACAAACCTTTCTTAGGTTGGAGGAGGAAGGAAAAAGGCTTATACTTCATGAAATTGCTGATAAAATATTTTACTATTGCTGAGAAGTTGGAGGTGAGGAAGCAGAAAATTAGTAATCTTTTTAAGCTAGTAAATGGGGTCAGCTCTTGATTTAGAAAAAAGTCATCTAAGTGGTGCAGTGATTAGTGCAGCAAGACCCAAATGCAAATTCTGCCTTAGATACATGCTAGCTTCATGATCTTGGGCAAGTCACAATCTCTGTATGCCTGTTTGCTCTTCTGCAAAATAGGAATAGCATCTCACAAGGTTGTTGTCAAGATCAAATAAGAACATATGTACATCACTCTGCAAATCTTTAAAGAACTACATAAATGCTATTTATTATTATAACCTGGGTCCCTAGATACTTGAGGAGCTACTTAATTAGAAATATAAACAACTTGAATCAATGTTCTGTTAAGCCGCATCCAGCTTTTTATGGACTACATTTGGGGTTTTCCTGACAAATATATTCAAGTGGTTTGCCATATTCTCCGCTCAATAGGGTTGAGTGACTTCCCAGCATCATATAGCTAATATTTGTGGCCAAATTTGAATGTTTTTCTGATACTATGTCTGGCACTCTTTATCAACTGCACCACCTAGCTGCTGCATTAGAGCAAACTGTTATCCTTGCCTAAATATCAAGTTTTGCTTTTTTCTTGGAATACTTTCCATATAGAACCTCAAACCATTCAGTTGAGAATGGTTTTTCAGAAAGACCTGCAAAGAGCCAGCCCAGTGTAATGCATAAAGTATTGGTATTTAGGAATTGTAGGGCTGGAACCCTGGAGCCCCAAGTTCCAGCACCATAAGCTAATTCCTTAAGACCAGTTGATAAAGTGGGAGTAATCTACAAGGTACCTTCTACCTTTAAGTTCTTTGATCTCAACTCTCTTACTTCCTACCTGAACAAATTACTTCATCTCAGATGCTCAAGTCCCAAGCATTGTACTTTTATCTCATGAGAGAAAAGTACTTTGTGAACTTGTAAAGGGCTACATAAATGTAAGCTGTCATTTAGAATTTGCATCTCTCTTATTAGAGTGGCTTGCTTTGTTTTCCCCTTTCTGGAATCACCATTAACTATACGTTTAAACCATTTCCACAATAAGATTAACCATTTTCCTATGTACTTTGTCAAGGAGATATCTTCTTTCACAAGTGCAGCTGAAAATTAGCTGCTTTTCTCCTTTCAAACCTCAGTTTCTATGAGTTAATGACTTTATAAGAGATGGTACAAAATAACTGAAAAAGCCAATGGCTCACAAGAGAAAACTTGGGTTCTAATTTAGGCTTTATTACTATTTTCCACTTGCATGAACTTGGGCAAGTAATTTTCACACTTTGGCTTTCACTTTATTCATCTATTAAAAAAGATTACACTAAATGACCTAAAAAAAGCTAAAAAGCACTAAAAGGTGCTTTTTAACACCATTCTAAGAGCTTATGGTAAACACAGATTTGTTTTTGTTTTCCCTTACAGAGGAAGTTTGAAATAGTTCAACATCAGGGTAAGTAATTCAATTGTTTAGTCAATATGTAAAAAATAATAGATCATTCTTATTAAATCATAAAGGGCAGAGTCTCACATCTTGTTCTACTTCAAGAATTTCTACTATAGCAGATGGAGATGGTCAAATGTAACTAATTTTAATTTGAGGAAATGAACTAGTGTTTAAATTTGTGTCCCAAATACTGTCTTTTTTTTTCTTTATTAAAGCTTTTTATTTGCAAAACATATGTATGGGTAATTCTTCAACACTGACCCTTACAAAGCTTTCTGTTACAAATTTTTCTCCCCTAGTCCCCACCCCTCCCCTAGATGGCAGGATATCCACTACATGTTAATTATGTTAAAATACTTGACAAATCGAATATATGTGTATATATATTTCCACACATCATTGTTGTGTAAAAACAATCATATCTACAAGAAAAAAAATCAGAGAAAGGAAACACAATGCAAGTAAATATCAAGAGATCATGAAAATGTTATGTTGTGGTCCACATTTCATATTCCTCTCTGGGTGTATATGGCTTTCTTCACTGAACAATTGGAACTGACCAAATACTAAGTCTTGAGAAAAAGATAATCAAATACAAAAAAAGACATGTAATTTGTTACTTAAAACATACAGGGTACTTGAAGTCTTACTAAAATTTTTGAGATATCCTATTTGTCAGGTGGAGGGTGGGGGAGAATGAAGATTTGTATCTGTCTTGTGTTCCAGGGGAAGGAGGTGGTTGGCTTGTGTGGGATTGGGATTGGAAAAGGAATCTATATTGCAACTTCAGTTTCTTGTTTCTCTCGTATTACACAGGACATGTGCTTCTTGTAAAGAACCCACACACGTTATGGAAACTGATTCCTCGGATAAAACTTTATTCCTTCCCAACTTCTCGAGTCCTTAAGTTTCAATGCAATGTGGAATTACAACTTGGGATTTCACCATGGTTGGAGAAGACACAGCCCAGTGATGGTGCTGCTTTTCAGGTGCTACAGAAGAACTAAAGAAGGGAAGCAAATAGCTGATGGAAAGAATATTGGGCTAAGAGCCGAAAGATGTGGTTCTACCTTGTTTCAGTTCTTCCATTAACTAGCCAAGTGCCCTGGAAGAAATTTTCACTTCTAACGATTTTTTCTCATCTGTAAAAGGAAGCTCGAATTTGATCTTTAAGGTCCCTTTTCAGTTTCTGAAAAAAGTCCATTTAAGTCTAAAGGAGTGAAGTCTTTGAGATTGGGACTATTTAAAAATAACAAGTAGAGAAATTTTATCTAGGCTTACCCCAGTGGAGGTTTTAGAGATGACTATTTCAGATTCAAGGGCTGATTATCCAATTTGTGAGATGTGGGGTCCCTTTGACTCCCCAAATAGTCTTTGATTTTCATTTCCTTTCTATCTCTGGTTCTTTTTACTATTCAAGAATGCAGAACTTAAAAACACTAGCTCAAAATAACCTATTTGTTAAAAAAAACAAAGTTGTCAAAATCTTGTGGAATGTTACAAAGTTACTTTTCACTTTTGCTAATTTAGAATCCCATGGCACACTATTCCCCCCCTTCCCATTAGCAGGGGCATTCAAGTTGGTTATCCTTGCTAAACTGGTAGAATTTATATTATTTTTCTGTCACATGGCATCGGTACCCACCACATTAATACAGTAGGAGTTGTAATTGGCTACCAGTTTGGAGATTAGCCACCCTAAGTGAGGGCAAATTTTCCATGTACAAAATAAAGTGCATTCAAAATGGAATGCTCTACAGAATTCTCCAGGTCAGAATGCAGGTTAAAAACTTATTGCTTTGTTTGGTAAAGTTATTTCTGGGAATGGGGAAGAGTTAACAGGGCTTGAATGATCTGGTTACAAAGAATTTTTTGAGGTGAATAATCCTGATTATTTTCTCTAACTATTGTAGCAAGGAGCAGGCATTGATTCTTTGTACTCTGGAGTTGGGGAGTACAGCTTTGTTCACTGATTACTTTGTACCAATCTTTCAAAATATTTAGGCTCATACATAATCAATATACACTCCTAGGAACTAGTAGAAAATTAAAAGGGATGTTATTCTGCCCTCTGCACCCCTCCTAGCTCTAATGAAGTCTAAGGCCATTATCTCCAGAGTCAAGTAAACTTAGAATATAGTTACATATTTGTATATCAAAAATGTCACTATTCATTAACAAGCATTTGCTAAGGACACACTAAGTACACAAAGAAAACAAAAGTTCCTATCCCCAAAGAGACTCTGATCCATAGGGTAGAGATGCACATAAATTCAGAATGGATTTAAGATTATCTGGGGGCACCAACACCTGGAGGGGATTAGTAAAGATTTCATACACAAGATTGAACATGAAATGGGTCTTTAAGAAAATAATTACAATTAGGGATATTAAGGGGATAAAGATAACCTATTCTCTAAGGGAATATAAAGATGTTCAATTTACATTGGTATCATATTCTAATTTGTGCTTATGACATTCCATCTTCCACTCCTTACTTGAACACAAAAACCTTGTTATTTTCAGAATTCAAAAAATAATCTAGCAGGGATGTTTTCTGGAGTAACCATATATACTTATTTCCTCTCATTTTAAGAATGAAGTTAATTTTTGGTTATACAACTTGGGCCATTTTCCCTCTGTGCATCTCAGTTACAAAATAAAAGAGCCAGGGTCCATCAGAGGATTTATCTTTTTTTGTATATGGCCCTCTTCTCAGAATTGGTTTTAAATACCCCAAATATGCAAAATTGCAAGAGAAACAAAATGCTTAATAGTTATTAAAATGTGAAAAGTTCACAAACCCCAGGCGCATTAAGGTCCCTTTTTGCTCAGATTTCTAAGATTTTAGCCAGAACAAAGGGCTCACTCAATGGCACCAGTTAGACTTTCCACTCATTGCTACCTTATTCTGACCTTCTCTACTGAGCTGGGGCTACAGGACTATTGGTGTCAAGTTTGATTAAGGGACAAGGGCATTTGAGATCCAAACTTCACTTTGCAGAGACAGATGTTGGAAGAAATGAATTGGGGTTATTATCTATATTTCTTTTGGACCAAAAGATACTTAAGTCCCAAACCTGAACTTGGAAGAAACTTTTTTTTCCCACAAATTTGCAAATCATGTTCCTTTCTTATCCTCTACAATTATTAACATACTGTTTCATACTTCCCAGGTCATGTCTTTTTATTTAATGGGTTTTTAAAAGGCATGTTTGACATAAAGTGAAATTAGATTCCAATTTTCTTAGCCACTTATTTACCTTGCAACTATCTCTGGGAATGGGGTAAGAATGAAGGCTGCTGAGAAAAGTGGACCAAAAATCTAAAGATCTACTGAATTTGCAGTAGTAACATTTCCTCTAAAACAAGAGGTTCCTCATGTTTTTTCATCCTTGTGTTTCTTGGTTTTTAGTAAGGCAAGCTGTAACCTTTCTTCAATACAGAAATAACTAAATTCCACAAGAGAAATCAATAAATTTCAACAAGTTATTCATTATTAAATGTTCCCCATACTTTTTATTGTTTTTTTTTGTTTTGTTTTTTTTGCTTTTTGCTGAGACAATTGGGGTTAAGTGACTTGCCCAGGGTCACACAGCTAGGAAGTGTCTGAGACCAGATTTGAACTCAGGTCCTCCTGACTTCAGGGCTGGTGCTCTAACCACTGCGCCACCTAGCTGCCCCTCCCCATACTTTTTAGATAACCTTTTTTTGCTCCCTAGGTGGGGTATATGTAGCCCCAGATTGAGGATTTTTGCTATAGAACTAAGCTGTCAAAGAAGAAACAAGTGAAAATTATTCAATACAGTATTTTCATTAAATTAGCATTTCAAATATAAATCCTGCCAAATCAATCACTTCAATTTAAATCACAGTACCACAATTAAAAAAAAAAATCAATTGATACAAAATTTCATACCCAATAATTCTATTCTGCCATCCAAAGTCCATTGTTATAAAATCAAAATGGTTGATGGAAAAAAAAGGCTGATAAAGGTGGCCTTGCTGTACCAGATCTAAAACTGTATTATAAAGCAGCGGTCATCAAAACCATTTGGTACTGGCTGAGAAATATAGTAATCGATCAGTGGAACAGGATAGGATCACAGGGCAAACTTGGCAATAACTATAGCAATCTAATGTTTGACACACCCAAAGAACCCAGCTTTGAGGATAAGTACTCACTATTTAACGAAAACTGCTGGGAAAATTGGAAACTAATACAGAAGAAATTAGGGCTTGACCCATACTAACACCACATACCAAGATAAGATCTAAATGGGTTCATGATTTAGGTTAAAGAGTGATAGAAGCAAATTAGAGGAACATAGGATAGTTTACCTCTCAGACCTGTAGAGAAGGAATTTTATGTCCAAAGAAGAACTGGAACTCTTAATTGAACACCAGATAGATAATTTTGACTATTTTGTACAAATAAAACTAATACAGACAAGATTAGGAGGAAAGCAATAAATTGGGAAATCATCTTTACATTTAAGGGTTCTGATAAAGGCCTCATTTCTAAAATATATAGAGAATTGTCTCATACTTGTAAGAATTCAAGGAACTCTCCAATTGATAAATGGTCAAAGGATATGAACAATTTTCAAATGATGAAATTAAAACTATTTCTAGTCAAATGAAAAGGTGCTCCAAATCACTATTGATCAGAGAAATGCAAATTAAGACAACTCTGAGGTACTACTACACATCTGTCAGATTGGCTAAAATGACAGGAAAAGACAATGACGATTGTTGGAGGGGATGTGGGAAAACTAGGACACTGATACATTGTTGGTGGAACTGTCAACGGATCCAACCATTACGGAGAGCAATTTGGAACTATGCTCAAAAAGTTATCAAACTGTGCATACCCTTTGATCCCACAATGCTTCTATATTCCAAAGAGATCTTAAAGGAGGGAAAGGGACCCACATGTGCAAAACTGTTTGTGGCAGCCCTTTTTGTAATGGCTAGAAACTGGAAACTGAATGGATGCCCATCAATTGGAGAATGGCTGAATAAATTGTGGTATATGAATGTTATGGAATATTGTTCTGTAAGAAACGACCAACAAGATGACTTCAGAGAGGCTTGGAGAGACTTGCATGAACTGATGCTGAGTGAAATCAGCAGAACCAGGAGATCGTTGTACACTGCAACAACAAGACTATATGATGATCACTCTCTGCAGATGATATGATGGTCTACTTAGAGAACCCTAGAGAATCAACTAAAAAACTATTAGAATTAATCCACAACTTTAGCAAAGTTGCAGGATACAAAATAAATCCACATAAATCATCAGCATTTTTATACATCACCAACAAGATGCAACAGCAAGAGATACAAAGAGAAATTCCATTCAAAATAACTATTGATAGTATAAAATATTTGGGAATATATCTGCCAAGGGAAAGTCAGGATCTATATGAGCACAACTACAAAACACTCTCCACACAAATAAAGTCAGATCTAAACAACTGGAAAAACATCAAGTGCTCTTGGATAGGTCGAGCGAATATAATAAAGATGGCAATACTACCTAAACTAATCTATTTAGTGCTATACCAATCAAACTCCCAAGAGATTATTTAACTGACCTAGAAAAAATAACAACAAAATTCATCTGGAAAAACAAAAGGTCAAGAATTTCAAGGGAATTAATGAAAAAAAAAGCAAATGAGGGTAGCCCAGCTGTACCAGATCTAAAACTATATTATAAAGCAGTGGTCACCAAAACCATTTGATACTGGCTAAGAAATACAGTAGTGGATCAGTGGAATAGGTTAGGTTCACAGGACAAAATACTCAATGACAATAGTAATCTAGTATTTGATAAACCCAAAGACCCCAGTTTTTTGGGATAAAAACTCACTATTTGACAAAAACTACTGGGATAATTGGAAGCTAGTATGGAAGAAATTAGGCATTGACCCACACCTAACACCATATACCAAGATAAGGTCAAAATGGATTCATGATCTAGGCATAAAGAATGATATTATAAACAAATTAGAACAATGTAGGATGGTTTACCTCTCAGACCTGTGGAGGGGGAAGGAATTTGTGAACAAAGAAGAACTAGAGGTCATCATTAATCACAAAATAGATAAGTTTGACTATATCAAGTTAAAAAGTTTTTGTACAAACAAAATGAATGCAGACAAGATTAGAAGGGTAGCAGTGAACTGGGAAAATATTTTTACATCCAAAGGTTCTGATAAAGGCCTCATTTCTAAAATATATAGAGAACTGACTCAAATATATAAGAATTCAAGCCATTCTCCAATTGATAAATGATCAAAAGATATGAACAGACAATTTTCAGACAAAGAAATTGAAACTATTGTTGGTGGAACTGTGAACGGATCCAACCATTCTGGAGAGCAATTTGGAACTATGCTCAAAAACTTATCAAACTGTGCATACCATTTGACCCAGTAGTGTTTCTACCAGGCCTATATCCCAAAGAGATTTTAAAGGAGGGAAAGGGACCCACATGTGCAAAAATGTTTCTGGCAGCCCTTTTTGTGGTGGCAAGAAACTGGAAATTGACAGCTGTGTGACCCTGGGCAAGTCACTTAACCCCAATTGCCTCAGCAAAAAAAAAAAAAAAAAGA
>JAJPUD010002971.1:77294-100859 GCA_023553655.1 Myrmecobius fasciatus
TAAAAATATATATACACATATTCGATTTGTCAAGTATTTTAACATAATTAACAGTGGCCTTCCTGCCAGCTAGGGGAGGGGTGGGGAGAATTGTAACGGAAAGCTTTGCAAGGGTCAGTGTTGAAAAATTACCCATACATATGTTTTGCAAATAAAAAGCTTTAATAAAAAACAAACAAACAAAAAAGAAAATGGTTGCAGCTAGATGGTAACAGTGTGGGGCCTGAACTAGGAAGACCCATTTTCCTGAGTTCAAATCTGGACTCAGATACTTGGTATCTTGGTAAACTGTGTTACCCTGGGTGTGCCACTTGACACTGTTTGCCTCAATGTTCTGATCTGGAGAAGGATATGATAAATCACTCGTATTTTTGCTAAGAAAAGCTCAAATAGGTTGACTGAACCAGTATGTGCAATACTTTCTCAACTCTTGCCCCAATACCAAAGCCCTTAAGATGATGCAAGCAAAAGACAGAAGCTGGAATTAAGAACTCATTATCACTGTCAACAACTTAATCCTATACTTTAATATGACTGTAAAACCCTTTCTTGATCTTCCTCATTTGTAATGAGGGTCCTGCTTTCAAAAGGCTGTAACTTGCTTTTAATAATGATAAATTAATATGCTTGCAGAATTTTCCACAAGCAAGTATCTATTTAGATATCTATTGCACCCATTCCACCATCTTTACCACTACTCACCCCCTTTGACCAAAACTTTTCCATAAGTCTGAAGATTTTATAAATCAATGTTTTGTCAGCAAGGTTAGGAATGCCAGTAATCACTCCTTTACCAAGATACCAAATAAGCAGGCTTATTTAGTAGGCTCCATAACACTAACAGTGACACCATGTTTCCCAAGTCACAGGCCAATATTTTAGTTGGCTGGAAGATTTATTCCTTTTATCTATATATTTATTTCCATGACAGAATAGGTAAAAGCCTGGAACAGAAGAAAGAACATTAGGTCTTGGTAAAGTTAGCTTGTACTCAGCCTGATTCTGGTAACAAATTTTGATAAAAGGAATTTTTGTTGTTGCCACTGTAAAACAGCATTACTCTTATTTCTTGGGAAGTTGGAGGGGGGAAGAGATTAGCAGCTATAAAACAGGAATTTTTAATTAGTCACAGACACCCTTTTAAAAGTCTAGTAAAATCCATGGACAACCTTCAAGTTTTAAATACACAAGATTACAAGGGAAACAAATATTGAAATAGCTACCAAGATATTTTAAAAAAATTTGTGGACCCTAGGTTAAGAACCAAGATCCCTGTGACCAGCTTGAGATTAAGTCAGTTTAATACTCATGTTTGGTCTAGTGGTGCTGAATGGAACTCATGCTATTGCATATATCCAAGAAGCTAATCTCTCCATTTTAGCATAACTTTTTTGGACAGGTATCATTGTTTCCTTTAGAGTCAATATCATATACAGATCAGAAGGGAATACAAAACTATCACCCAAGTTCTGAAATTTCCTTTAGGTATTTTCACTTCAAGATTGATTCCTCCCACTTTTCCTTCTCATTCTGCAATTCAGTAGGAGCAGCTCTCATAACAAAAGCTTTCTAGAAACATATAGGTTATTAAATAATTTGTTTATTTGTATTGCATTTACAAAGAAAACAGACAGTGCACCCAAGTAGAAAGAATAAAAATGTATTTTCCTTCAGGGTTGTTGTATTGTTGCTTTTTACTGACAGCAAGTACAAATCCTTTAGTGAGCATTTTATGGCAATTTCAACGTAGGATGAAAGCTCAAGAGAGCGAGCATGGGGGCACCTGGAAGACTGGATTCTACAGTTGCCTCTTCATGTTTTCTAATTCATCTGGTTCCCTAAGTGACTCAGGGAAAAAAGCCCTTATTTGGTAGGGAAACATTTCAGAAGTTAAGTTACAGGACTTATCTTACCACCATGATAATAAGAAGTTATTCCTTTTGTATCAGAATTATTCCTTTCATATCAGACTATTTGTTGAAAAGGAATGACTACAGTTTTTCTTCCTCAATGCCACCACCAGAAATGCCTTTTAACCCTACTATTATGGCTTAATGGCATTTAAAGAAATATAACTCAAGAGTCCTAGTTTACTGTTACTAAAAATACAGATAAACCTGGCAACCCAGGGAAAAATTAAGTTGCTGAAGGATTTCCCTGACATTATGAATGCTTGATGAGCTTTATTATTCTCTTTATTCTTCACAGATATACACGGGTAGCCTGGCCCAGAAATCCCCTAGATAAATAACATCATCTGACTTCATTAGTATCACCAAATCAAGAATCTGATGAACTGGCTAGCCAGACCAGGACATGCAGGGAAGAGTGCTTACAGCTTACATGGATCACACAATGGCATCACTGGTTTCCTTGCCATTAAATTTCAAACTCAAAGAAAATCGAGCAAATAACATTTTAACAGTTGGATTTCTTGAAATTCCACAGTTCTGAAGCAGAATCCAACCTGTATGAGAGCAAGGCCCTTTGGTCCATAATGAGGAAGAGCTGCTGTGATCCCAATCCTGCTGAACTTTGGCTTTTGGTTATGACTCATAATATCAGGGGGCAAATCTGGGAGACCCATCCTTAAACTAGCAAATTGTACGAAGGTTTTAACTTTTTCTTGTTAAAAAAAACAAAAAACAAAAAACAAAAACAACCCCCCCACACAAGCCTTAAGTATACCCCAACCTTCTTGAAGTTACTGAAGTTAAAAGCTTACATTATATACTCTAATGAGCAACCATCTGTATGCTGATACTAGAAATAGCAGCAGAGAATGGCTATCTTTTGGGGGAGGGGGGAAAGGAGAGAGTAGGGGACTGGGGTTGGGTAGTGTAAAGTCACACCTCTCCCCTCCTGATTCTTGTATATCTGGGTTATGCCTAAGCATAATGTCAAACCACTTAAGAAAAAGAAAAAAAGCAAAGTCAAATGGGGAAATGGTTTAAGGCCAGAATCTTGGGTAAATTAATGTTGATGAAAGACTGAAAGTACCTCTAAGGAATTGTTTGGAAAAGAATCAGAAGCTCTGGTGACATCTTTTTCCCTTCCCAGAAACAAAGGACCTAAACCCCAGAGCTTTTTCAGAGTCATCCTGAATTCTTTAGTGATGGGGTAGGTATTTCAACTCGAGCAGAACGAGTAAAGTGCCAGCCAGGGTTTTAAAAAGCAATCAAACTAATTTCCCTGCCCTACCCCCCTTAAAAAACAACCCCAAACCAAAACCCTCTGCTCTCAGGAAAGCAAAAGATGTGTAAGGAAACACTGCTTATAGAAACCACCACCTGTCTGGAGCCAAAGGACCAACCTACCCTTGGAAGGATTTCTAGTCAATGGTTCCAATTTCGGCTTCCATTTCCATTGTATCTATTACAGTCAGACTGAAGATCTGGGCATAGGAGAGTTAAAATTATACCAGTAAGTATGGAGACCAATTTGAACAGTGGTAAAACAGTACTAAAACTCAATCTTAATTCACAGAGCCCATTTCAAAGACAAAAGCCAAAGTTATAGGGAAAAAAAAATGACTGTAAAGAATAACATAAACCATCCAAGAATAGGATGCACTCTTAACACAGCATGTTCGGTGTCTTTGCTGCATATTAAATTAACACCTTTTTCTCATCCTTCTGCTGGCAAGAGAATATGCACTAGAAAATATGACTCTTAGAGTCAGTGAGTTAAGGATGGGCTCATATATCTTTGTTGCACTCTTTAAAAATGATGCTTATAATTTAAAGGAGGATGTTCTAATGGAAGCGAGAAGATGAGGGGCAGTTTCACATTCCAGTCCATTAGTCTTTGGCAGAGCCCAACCAAGGCAAAACTCACTCAGGATGCCCAATGGCTGTGGGGATTTCCACAGGGTCAAGTAAGCAAACCCAAATGAACATATTAGATTAAAAAATAACAATAATCTAGGAAGCCTTGAAGGAAGAGCTTCACCCTGAAAAGGGAAAAGAGAATGCTTGAAGGGGATATGAAGATTAAGGATGGCAAGGAAAGGGAAGGAAGGAGAGAATCTGGAATAGCTGGGTCAGTGTATAATCTCTGCTGGAAACCAGAGTCCAGAAGATTATGGTATTGGGTCAATGACTTTAGGAGTTAAGCCAGGGATGCCTGAGACACTCTGCTGCTGTGGCTCGTTTCTCAGGAATCAGCTCTAGCATTGGCAATAAGAAATCCGTGAAGCCTGCTGCTTCTTCTTGAGACCACTCATACTTCTCCACTAGAACTTCAAAAAGGCCCCAAGGTTTCAGTTTAGTGATGTGTTTCAGATCACCTGTAGGGAAAACAGGATAAATGAAAATGACTAGTAAGTATGGATAAACAATACCTTACTTTTCTGTAAATCCATTTTTCAATCCAGGCAGAGGCTACCAAAAATCAAGGGCTACAGGCATTAGTACTTAAGAAGGGAGAAACATAGTAGCAATCTTCAGATATCTCAAAGGCTGTCATATGAAAGAGTTAGATTATCAGTCTGATCCCAGAGAGCAGAACCAGAAGCAATAGGTAAAAGTTGCAAAAATTCAGGCTTTCAGTAAAGAGAATTTTTCTAACAGTTTGAAATTTTCTAAGTAAAAATGGCTGCTTTGAAGATAAGGGGGTTCTTTCTAATTAAGGCAAAGACTAGAGGAACATTTAGCAGGCTTATTTTGAAGGGAGAGGAAGGAACAAGCCTTCATACAGCACCCACTATGTCCTAAGCACTGTGCTAAGCACTTTGCAAATATCTCATTTGTTCTTCACAACAACCCTGGTGAGGTAAGTGCTACTATTATCTCTATTTCATTATTTGGGAAACTTAAGCAGACAAGAGTTGAAGTGGCTTGTCTAGGGTCCCACAACTATTTAAATATCTGAGGTTAGATTTTAATTCAGGCTCTCCTGATACCAGATTAGTTTTCAGGTATAAGTTGGATCAGATAGCCTGGAGATCCATTCCAATTCTGGCCTGATATTAATATATCATTCCTAATCTCAACCCCTTTGCAGAGGTGGGCCTGGAAAGGTCTTCCAATCTAGTTTCCAACTTTATTGTCCTACAACAATACCAACTTAATTTGATGACAATCTCGCCTTCCCAGATTAAGTGGTAATTAACTCAATTATTTGCTTTGTCTATTTACTATTTTATATGAATCTTTGCATGAATCAAGAAAAACCTTTGAAAGTCCATTAAAGCTCAAAAGAGATCTCCATTTTAAAGAGGGAACAAAGCTTACAGACCTGTCCTACTTTACTCTGAACATTTTACAGACGTGGAAAGTGATGGCCAGAGAGAGAAGTGACTAGTTTAAGTCCTTCAGCTTTTCAATGGTAGACACATGAATGAGCACCAGAACTAGGTTAATACTGTTCCTACTCTGCCTTACTTTTAAGGGATATTTATTTTCAGCAATGGAGGCAGCTGTAGGAAGAAATCAGGACAGTATAGGTAATTTATATATTCCTTCAAGAACAGATTTTGTAATTTTTGGTTTTTTTGTTTAAAGTAAATTTCTCTCTCTCTCTCTCTCTCTCTCTCTCTCACACACACACACACACACACACACAACTACATCATTCAAAACAAATTTTCAAATTTTTACATCATATTCTTTTTAGTGCGCATTTCCCCTACCTGCCCCTTTGCCCCAACAGGTCCTTCTCAGTATAAATGAGGTGACCCCACCAATACTCATTACCTTCAAGTTACCAGTAAGTTATATACAAATTATTTTCTTTCTGCTGAAGGAGGAAAAAAGGATTATCATTAATTTCTGATAAATTAACTCCTCAACTTTTAAGTTTAAGATCAGAGTCTTGAGGATCTAGAACTCAAGAGGGAACTTGGAGGTCATGTGGCTCAATGTGCATGTTTTACAAAGAAGGAGCCTGAAGCCCAAAGAGAACAATTTTTCATTGATTAGGGATAATTAAGTGAAGCCCTAGCCTGGGAGCCAGGAGAATCTGGGCATGTCAAGTGACACTTGACACTTACTAGCTGCATGACCCTGAGCAAGTCACTTCACCCTGACAGGGTACATCTTACCATTCCCAATTTAATTGACTTGCCACAGTTCTCCTGATATGGGATGCTCTTAAACCACAGCAGAAGTCACAGTGAAGGTGTCCTCACACCTAGCAAAGATGCTAGGTGCAAGCACAGTCCTTTTTACTGGCATTTTCTCCTAATAAATACAGACTAGACAGCAGAGTGACAAAGTTGCTCCTTTGACCACATGATTTCCTAGGGGGCTACACTTACCTCTTGGGTTTTACTAAAACATTTCCCCTAATGTCAGGGGTTAAACAATTCACGTGTCTTTTACCTTTTTTGGTGAAAAACTCCTTGGAATATTTTCCCGCCACAATGAGCTTGCGAGGCACCTTCCCCAGCAGTTCTATGATCAATGCAATGTGATCTGTGTGTTCCAAACATTTTAAAGAGGAAAGAAAAAAACATCCATAACAGAGCTAAGGCTGACCCCGCTTGCTGCCGAGCAGCAGATGCAGCTCTGGAGAATGGTGGAAAGAGCAGCATGCACACCTCTATACTTGGCAGAGCTTCTAACGCTCACTTTCATCTCTCAATGTAAGGGAAGGACTCAATCCAGCTGATGGAGAGTCTCGGGAGCCCCACAGCAGGTACCCATGCGAGGCTCCCTGGCTGTTGGCTGGTATGACACCTGGGTGTGAATGCTCTGCTTCCGGCAGCTGTACATCCCTGACGCTTGCATGGAAACTAACACGATTCAATACTACCTCTGCGATTGAAGAAGTCCTGTGAATATTTCCCACTGAGGGCAAAGCGTCTTGGTATTCTGCCTATCAGCTCTATAATATGCGCAATGTGGTCTAAAACAGAAGGGCAAGAAGAACAGCATCAAGGGCAAGCTGAGAATGAGTTTTACTCTAGAATCACTTTTTCAAGGACTGTGGAAAGTTAGCTACAGAACATAGGCTGGGAAATGGGGACCAAAAGGGGACCAAACATGCAGCAGCTGGCATCCAGGGCCACTTTTACAGTGGTTACACACTTTTATCTGGAAATTAGCTGACTCAACACATGGAGGAAAATATTTGGGAAACTTCCTATTCTTAGGTAAGGCAGGAAAAAAATTAACTTTCTCCCTCCCAGGACAATTTAAAATACTGTATAGGATATTCTATGCATTCAAAGTATAGAAAACTTAAAAAAAAAAAATCAATTCAAATGGGAATTTCTGTCTCCTTCTAAGTAAACAGAGATTAAAAAGAAATAAAATAATTTTATACACAAGCAAAAACATGGAATAGCAAAAGCTTTTGAGCCAATGCCTGAACCACAGTTTTTGCTACTGAAAAAGTTGTGGACAGGGTGCTAGCTGGGACATATCATAAGGGCCATTTCACCTCCAAGTTGTTTTCATCTTTAAATTAAACATATTGTTTGTAACTTACTTGTTATCACTAGGATTAACTTTTCCTTTAGATAAGTCTATATCAATATCTACCTCTATCCATCCAATTATTCATCTTCCTAAAATTTATAGGGTCTTGTAAATTTGGAAACAAAATATCTCCCAAACTTCTGTTTTCTCTTTATCTCCAAAAGATTCTAACATACCTGACTCTTTTCCTATCTAGTTGTGTAAGAGACTAGTGTCAACCTGATGTGATCCCCCCTTCAATGGAGGAAGAATCTGCCTTTGGATAGCTATGGGATCCCTCACAGCAAAATACCTCATTTTCAAAAATATGAACCCAGGTTAAGATTCATGAAAATATAACCTCAAAAAGTCAAAGTCAGGAGGTAGAAACTGTCAAGTACACATAGTTTAGGATTGAGTAATGTCCCAACATAGCAAGGACTTACTGCTGCTGCTAAATAAATTGCATTAAAAAAATAAATAAATAAAATCATTTAAATTCTGGGGCATTATAAAGGTTTTAGTCAACCCAAGGTTTAACCACTCAGTAATGTGAAAAGATTCAAATGTACCAGAATTATCAATTTTTAAAATTATCTATCTAAATTACTATTATCTAAAATTATCTATCTTTATAGAAATGACTGGGAAATGAAGGGGGAAAAAAATCTGTTTCTTGACAAATAGAGGTATAGAAGCATTTCTACAGCAGTGTGTGCAGTACATGGCTTTTAGATGAAGAAATATTCATCATGTATCAGATGAAGGATGGGAACAACCCAGAGGATTTAGTTATATCCCAGGGGAGTTTTTGAAGTTTACAACTACATAAAGTATATCTAATAGGCATCTGTCCTGTCTTACTGGACCTGAAAACTTGGCTACGGCATCAACTAGAACATTTTTGGGGCCCCAGATGAACAGCATGAGAAAAGCAAGAGATCGATTCAGGGGAAGGAGACCCTCTTTTACATTTGGGAGAACGAACTATTAATATCTTTTCTCATGACAAAATGGTAATGTTTGCCACTTCATAGACTATATAATAATATATAATGTTAAACAATGGAGTATTAGAGCTATGAGGGGTCTTATTATGTATCCATTTAAAAAAGGAAAACCTCATAGACTTATGCTGATACATAAGTGAATAAATGAAATAAAGCAGATTATAAAATATTCAGGACATAATGATTATATTAGGAAAAAAGGGACATGCTCATGAACAAATGTTGGGAAAAGATGAGTTACTGGAGTTTGCTCAGACTTTTGGGGTGTCAAAAGAAATTCAGTGATTATATATATATAAATACACACACACACACACACATCATATGCTCATGACTTTAAGGATGTGATTTTACTCATGCAGGTGAATTTTGTACTAATGTAGATTGAAAAGTCTCCCTGCCTTAATGAAGTCTCCAGGAGCTGGGACCATAAGAACTTATGCAGAACCTCTCTAAACTCAATAAGGCTGTGCCCAGGGGCAAGATTATACTGTCCAATTTTGTAGGACTTACCAGAGCATTTGCTGCATTAGCAAAGCCTTTAATAATCTAAGCTCACTTCTATGACATGAAGAGGTGAAGTAGGAAATTTATGGAGAATAAAAACCGCATATGATAGGTAGCTAGATGGCATAGTGGATAAAGTACCAGCTCTAAAGTCAGGAGGACCTGAGTTCAGGTCTGGCCTCAGACATTTAACATTTCCTAGCTTCGTGACCCTGGGCAAGTCACTTAACCCCATTTGCCTCAGCAAAAAAACCCAAAAAACAAAAATCTCCCACCAAAACTGTACATAATGATTAAGATAATTTTTTTTTTAAACTATGCTATCTCAGATAAGATGCCACAAAATAAATAGCATAATTAAATGTGTAAACCTATTAAATAATAAAGATATGATAGAGCAAAAGATTAAAACTGTGCTATTCCTAAACTGAAATTCAATTTGGGCAAAAATTTTATAGAAAGAGAAAGGGGAAGATGAGATCAACAAGAGTCCAAATAGAAATAACCTGGCAATTTATAACTCTCAATCTAACCTAGTTTTCTCAATTTCCCCTTAAACCTCTATTAAGACCTAAAAAAAAAATCTTTTTAGATGAATAATCTTTTTCTGTGATCTGACCTACAATCAAACATACGGATACCTAAGCCTGGCTATAATTACTACTCACTTCAGTTGTAGGGGGGGTTTAGAAACACTTTTTTGATTTTTCCTCACCAATGATGTTCACAAATTCTAAAAAATAACTAAAAATCACTAACTATTGGGCTGTTGGGTATGTATCCAAAGACAGACTCACCTTCATCCCGAGTGTACTCTTCTCCTGAATGAGGTTCAAACAGATAGTCTCCTGTGGCTAATTCAAAGGCCTAAGAAAAAAAGGATAGCAGCATATTAAAGCATCAAAGAAAAGAGGGAGAGAGAGAAGACAAAACAAGAGAGGAGAAAAGAAGAGAAAACTGTGTTGCTTAATTCTATTTGAAACAGTTCTAAGAATTTTGCTGGAAAATCCTGCAAATGCTTTAAAAAAAAAAAAAAAAGCCAAAAAATTCCAAAAAAGATCTCCTTTTACAAACCTGTATCTTGGTAAAATGGATGAGGAAAGAGCAAGAACTCTGTTAGTGCTAACATGTTATTCAATGCAAATAAAAGGAGTAAATTAACATTAGACAGCCTTTTGAGTTTCCCCTTTGGGATCAGTATCTTTGGCATGTGCTGCTCATTTTGGATGCTAAATAAAGTCATTCTAATTTTCATGAGGCAGGTCGCTGTTTCCCAGAGTTAAGAGTTTTTGCTTAAAAAAAAAAAAAAAAAATCCAGCAATTTTAACAACTACACTCCCTCTAGATATTCAGCAATTAGCATGTCACATTTTTAGTTCCTGAAATGGTTTCATATTTCAGCACATAACCTCCAGGCAGCAAATTCCCCATTTCCTAGTTCAAAAGAAAATTGTACCCCATACATATTTTTGGGTTCTAGGCCACCAATTCAATACCAAACCAATCTTTTTTTTTTTTTTTTTTTTTAAAGAGACTTACCAGAAAAAGCAAAATACTTGTCAGCACTAGAAATACTTTACAATTTTAGTGTTGGAAAGGACTTCAAGATGTCATTCTTGCCCTTTTAACTACACTTAACCTGGCTAGACAGAAAACTAATGACTTCTTTAAAAGTCTGTAGGGTAAGAAACTCTGTAATTTCCTATATTAATATGTTCTACTTTAAAAACATTTGCCATGACTGCCTTTTCTAATCACTACAGAAACAAAAAGCACAACATAAGATTCATTTTTCTGCAAACAAAGCCCAAATTTAAAAATATTATAAGATTATAAGCCAAATGAGTGGGGACTGCACCAGTATTGTTGGGTTCAGTCTTTCTTACTTTCAAGTTTAATAAAAATACAGAACTGCCTTTATTCAGGGTTATCACTTTTAAAAATTAATATGCACATTAATTTCCTGTGAGCGTTGAATCACCCATTATTTCTTTCTTATTTCATCCATTCTTATAACAATGTCAGTGAGATTAACAGATTTTTACAAATGGGATACCTGAAGCAAAAGATGACTAAATTGCTCATTAAGTTACAGTGGCAGGTACTGGCAATACCAAGTATAAAATTCAATACATCTAACTCCCTAAGTCTAAGCAATCCAGCTTCTGTATCCTTTCTCAGCCAATATTTTCTTAAGGAAAACCTGATCCAGATGGCTACACGAAAAATTTTTACTTGAAAATTTAAAACCAAGTTAACTAAAGCATCCAGGACCAGAAATTAACATGCAGAAGCCACATGGGATAGTATACATGTAGAAAAAGGGAAGTCTGATACTGCTTAGAAGGCAAACATAGCATGTTGCAAGCAACATGAATGTGTGGTAAGAAAATGCCATGCAGTGATTCCCCAAAAGAAAATAATGACTCCCCCACTAACTCCTTTTCTCTAAGATAACATGTCCAACAATTTTTATTAGTGGGTTGACTGTCTCACCTGGTAATTAGGAGGTAGTCTCAGATCTGTGAGTCACGGGGTAGAGTCTTTTAGGTTCCACCCTGATGCTTTATCCCTGGAGAGGGCTTCCCAAGCTGTAGATGTGCTCAATAAACAAAACATGAGGGCCCTGATTTTGGTCTTAGATCTGACAATATTTAGGAAGGGCTGGAGTGCTGGACATGTTATCTTGGAAAAAGGAATTAACAGATGAATCAAATTTTCCTTTCTTCAACAATCCCTACCAGAGGGAAGTAAAATTCCAGAGTAAGGCTGGAGGCTGGAAGGATAAAGTCTGTTTAAAAGAAGGAAAAAAGGAAGTTTAGTTTTCAACTACAAGTGCAGAGCACTCTTTTCAAGAGGCATTTGAGGAGGAGAAATAGTTATTACTATTGGGTGAGACTAACAAAAAGGTCTTGTCTTGCTTACATTAATAATACATTTAGCTCCATTCCAGAAGCTATTGAAGTGAATGCAAAAACTAGCTTTAACCATATTAGAATCACTAGAAATCATTCAAATTTGTTGAATAAAAACTTATCAATGTAGAATATAAAAGTTATACTATATTATATTTAAAAATGCATCTTATATATGTTGACATAATTCAGATATCAAATAAATAGTTGGCAAATTATTACCACCTAGAATAATGTAAGGGTGGTCATTTGGAATCTCCTAACAATTTGGAATTCTATTGGGAAAGATTTCTTGATACTGCAATGAGGTAGCAGGAAGAAGATGGAAAAGCAGCACATTTTTCTAGGTTTGGTGAAATGGAAGAATGCAAAAAGGAAGGTAGGAAGCTAAAAAGATGAGAAGCTCTTATTTTTCCCCTATATGCCTCCTCTTAACTCCAGTAGCCTTTAGTTAATCCAGTAGTTCAGCTTGATTACAGACTGTTGGAACTCAGACAATGCTAGCAGCACTTCTTCCTCCCTCCCTCCCCCCAATCTTGAGTCAAGTATTCCTTAGTTCTGGAGATTAACTTCAAATTACTAGTGTTTATCAGTATAGGTATTACAATTGAGGTGAAATGGGGGGAAAAAAAAATCTATGTTGATCAGAGATTTTTTTGAGAACTGTTGAAGACGAAAAGGGGAACACAAAGAGATGGAGAATGAGGAGTAATTTGAGGAGAGAAAGAAGTGTTATATACCTGAAGTTTCAATTTATTCAATCCTTGTTTCAGGAGGTGAAGGAAGGCTGTTGAGATTATGAAGTAAAAACTCTTTCTGTATGTAGTAAAAATATTTGTGAACAGTGGCATGTGATTGGAGATCTAAGACACCATTTCCTAAAGGTGCTAAGAGGCCGGACTAAAAGGCTTAGATGGCTCCTTTGACTCCAAGCTACTTTTCCAGCTGAATGCTTCACACATTCATATCACAATTATTGTCCCTGTAAGCATACTTAGACTCAGGACCAAGAACAGCTACCATTCTTCTATCTTGCCCACCCTCAGTCCATAGCACAGGATAGCTTCTTCTGCTTCTCTACTGAGAGGTGTGCTAAGGGACTCCATTACTCATCTGTTCTCAATGAGAATCAATTATGCTATTTAACTCTCCTTACCAGAGGATTAACTAGACCCAGGGAAAACTAAACAATAAAGACAAACTTGCCAAAAAGAAGAAACTTGTGTCTGATATCAGATTTGAACTCAGGTCCTCCTGACTTCAGGGCTGGTGCTCTATCCACTGCTCCATCTAGCTGCCCCTGAGTGTCATTTTTAAAGGACTTCAGAAAACAATTACAGCAATGTATTTAGGAGAAACATTTTTTGAGAGAACTTCGGTAGGTACAACAGAATGGCACAGTTCGGAGCTAAATGTAATATGTATTTAATAAATTTCAGAGCCCTTTCTCTCATACACATCAGCATTGGTTCCTCCCCATCTTATTGGGGTACTAATAGTGAGAGAAATACATTGGGAAAGAACAGCCTTTTGAGTTTGACAAATCTGTTTAGAAAAAATGATCAATAGGGATTTCATTTCAGAATCAAGCATACTGATGTAGGGAAACCCTAGCAAAAGAAGAGATGCTAACAAAATTTTTGTTATCTTCTTCTCTAACTGTTGGAAGAATATTTATAAATAAAGTGCTTTCTGCAACCTCCTCTGGTTACTGAGTAGTGCAGCTCTACTAACAGAGCCTGGCACAAGTGTCAACAATCAAGGTAGTAGCTATATTAAAGAGGAAAGAGAATGCAGTAGTAAGATGAGAAGACAAGCTCAAAAGAAACTAATCAGAAGGGAAATAATCTGGGAACATAAGTAATAGTCCACCTTAAAAAGTTCTCAGTTTTACTTGCAAGTAAAATTTGATTCATCTATCCTGTGCATATTGCTCCAATGTTTAGCAGTTCAAGGGAAAATCTGATTTATTGGGTACCCAATGCTCTTCTCTATTTTTCCATTTTGTTCCAGATGTTCAGAGCCCTACTTTTTCCAGACTCAATCCTTAAGTTATATCTAAATAGCTTTTAAACTCTTCTTTCATTTTGCTTGTCACTGTCATTAAAAGACATTTTTGGGGGGAGTGGGTGAGTGCTGCTGGTAGATGGCTCCTAAGAAAGTCTCTTGGTTGGCTAGGATAACTACACCCACAATTAATTAATTTATGTTGTTCTTTTAGAACATACTCTTCCCAATTCCCTAAGATGTACAAGTAAGATCAAAGCAGATAACCCAGCAACATTGCTTAGGTAAGACCTTAAGTGACCCTACTGGGCATTCAGCCAAGAAGCATGGATTAGTGTCAAACCAAATAATCAAAAGTTTCCTGTAGTTTAAAAAAAAAAAAAAAAAAAAAAAAAGACTTCTTGAATCAACTACATGCATTTTCTAATAATCACCTAGAATGATTCCCTAATCTTCAACAACTGTTATAGTACGGATGTAAAAAGATACGAGTAATAAGGTTATTTTTCATATTAGAGATGAACTAGATTTTACTCCACTCCAAACTACACTAAATTTAAAACTTTCATACTTATTAACAGCAAAATGATAGAGAACTTTGGGTACAAAAAGTCATGATGTGACTCAAATTAAGCATTCTATCAATCTGGGCCACATAAAGATCATTTTTATCTGCTTCCTTGGTTCTAGGACTTAACAAACAATATGAGAAATAACAGTTTGTTGGAGGCATCCAATTGCTTATGCCATCAAAAGAAAGTTATGCCCCAGAAATAGAAAAAAAGGCTATTTTCATGTTCTGACAGTTAAAAGAAATCTGTCAACAGCAAAGGATGTTATACTTCTGAAGAGTATTTATAAGCTATCTGAAATGGATAAAATTCAGTACCCTTCAAGAGAATAATGGTAACATTACTGATAACAAAGATATTGTAGTATTTGGAGAAAAGGCAACAATTGGGAAGAGGGACAAATCAGTCTACATTCTCAAAAACAATACCTTACATGAACATTTGAGCAGGAGAGAAATAAAGTTTGTGATTTTATCCCCAAAGTCTGAA
Organism: Myrmecobius fasciatus; assembly: GCA_023553655.1. Classification (NCBI taxonomy): domain Eukaryota; kingdom Metazoa; phylum Chordata; class Mammalia; order Dasyuromorphia; family Myrmecobiidae; genus Myrmecobius; species Myrmecobius fasciatus. Next base: position 92,198 of record JAJPUD010002971.1, read on the forward strand.
ACCAATTTGTGCATGTATTAGGGATGGATAGTCTTAAGACTTCATCCCTAAACTCTGACATCATTTTGTGAATATAAGATTTTATTATAAGACATAAGACAAGAATATGTATTATCATACATATTCACACCATGATCCTGTCCATTTCCAAAGAAATTATTTGCCCAAAACCTTAATTTGTTGAAAGTGCTGTGGTCACAGAAAAGCAATATTTAAGCATGCTATAGCACTTTTCACTGGCCAACTTGTCTCCTTTATTTTTATTTTCCCATCATAGTGATAAAGTCTAGAATATTAGAAGGGCTGATGACAACAACAAACAACAATACTATTATGTAAATTGATTTATAGCTTTAGTGCCACATGGAAGTGCTGAGAAGTTACTTCATACATTTAGAAAAAATAGTAAAATTTATCTGAAGATATTTGGAAAGCATATTGCAAACCTAAAAGTATTACAGAAATACTAACTAGTTATTACACAAGAAAAAAAAGGAAAAGGAAAAATATATAAATGGATATAATAGAAAGTAAAATGGATGGGGTGGGGGAGAAAGAAGGGAACTATGAGGTCTCAAAAGTTTAATATAAAACAAGAATCATTAAACCTGAAAGGCAGAGTGGCAGGGTAGACACACAGAACTAGCCTTAGAATCACAAAAACCTGAGTTCAAGTGCTGCCTTGAACACATCTTGCACAAGTCCCATAAGTTCTTAGTGCCCAAGGCAGTTCCCATCTGATATTATTTTGAAAACTATCTGTAAATTATTTGTAAATTTAACAAGCTATGCAGGTGAGATATAGAAGTAATCAGCCATGGAAATTTACTTTTTCATAATCCCAAAACACAAACATCTAGCCCAAAGACCCAGAAAATCGGAAATACATCTTGACAGGTCTCAAATGAAATCCCACACCATATGCTGCAATAAGCTCTAAATAATAACAAGATTTAAATGCTAACACATCACACACAAAAAAAAAAAAAATTAAAAAGATAGATAGTATCTTAGACAACCATGACTAGTGGAAGAATTCTTAAACGACAACAGCAACAAAAAAGGGACAAAGGTGATCCTTAATGATTAATTGTGATTAAAAAAAGATTTTGCATAAATAGCAAAATTAGTTGGAATTAGAATGGAAACAGTGAAATGGGAAAAATCTTTGTAGCAAATTCCTCTGATAAAGGTCTGATAATTAAGATATACAAGTAATTAATACAAATAAACAAGAACAAGAATCATTCTCCAATACCTATGTATAGATAAAGACATGAACTAGGGCAGCTAGATGGCTCATAGGATAAAGCACCAACCCTGGATTCAGGAGAACCTGAAATCAAATCCAACCTCAGGCATTTAACAATTACTAGCTCAAATCACTTAAGCCCAATTGCCTTTCCCTTCCTCCCCCCCACTATATATATATATATGAAAAAGATGGATATTTTTTAAAAAAAAGAATACAATAAAATAATCATGAAAGAGCGCACCAATTCACTAAAAAGGAAAAATGTAAATAAATAAATAAATAAATAAAAATGTTTCAACTTCTACAGAAAAAAGATAAAACAGAGCAAGAATGGTATATATCCCAAGTCACTGAACTATGTAAATTCGTTGATTCAGCAACGCCATTAGGTGTGTATATGTTCGTATGCATGCGCACATACCACACGCACACACCCCAAAGAGATTATAAACAGAGGTTAAGGTCCTGAAACATACCAGGAAAACTTGTAACAGTACTTCCTGTGGTGACAGAGCAAAAAACTTTTGTGGGAAAAAATGGGTGTTCACTAAATGAGGTGAAAGTTTTACTGCACTGTAAGAAATATTTAACAGTTAAATAAGCAGAACAAATTTTATGGGAGAACCACTATATGTAAAGGAAAACAACAAAACTTGTTAGTGATGCAATGCCTAATAATGACTTCAGAGGCCCAAAACTAAAACATGGAATATTTATAGGAATAAGAATTCAATTGTCAATCATGGTCATTGTGATTTGTTTCACAGGAATACTACAAGGCAGGATTCTATCTGAAAATGTTAAGAGAAATCATAGGGAAGTGATAGTGATAAATAAAGAAAACTGGATTGAGAAGAAGCCAATCTCTACTCTGATGTTGAGTGGGTTCATTTGCACAGTACTTGGACCACGCTTGTGACAGTTTTGAAGTGAGAGTTGAGATAGTATGGAATATGTCAGGGAATAAAAATATGAAGCGTCAATCCAGGGACCATTTACAGACACCCATATAGTACAAATTCAATATAACCATTAGATGAATTGTTTTTCAAGTAAGCATAGTAGCAATTTGTGGTACCATAAAATGAAAAGATTTCTTAGAGTAGTTGATCAGTGGCATAGGATAGGATCTCAGACAAACTAGGCAATAACTATAGCAATTTAGTGTTTGATAAACCCAAAGATCCCAGCTTCTGGGATAAGTACTCACTATTCCACAAAAACTGCTGGGAAAATTGGAAACTAGTGTGGAAGAAACTAGGGCTTGACCCACACCTAACACCACATACCAAGATAAGATCTAAATGGGTTCATGATTTAGATATAAAGAGTGATATTTTATAAGCAAATTAGAGGAACATAGGATAGTTCACCTCTCAGACTTGTGGAGATGGAATACATTTATGTCCAAAGAAGAACTGGAACTCTTAACTGAACACCAGATAGAAAATTTTGACTATATTACATTAAAAAATTTTGTACAAACAAAACTAATGCAGACAAGATTAGGAGGGAAGCAATAAATTGGGAAATCATCTCTACATTTAAGGGTTCTGATAAAGGCCTCATTTCTAAAATTATATAGAGAATTGTCTCATATTTATAAGAATTCAAGCCATTCTCCAATCTATAAAAGGTCAAAGGATATAAACAGGCAATTTTCAGATGATGAAATTAAAACCATTTCCAGTCATATGAAAAGGTTCTCCAAATCACTATTGATCACAGAAATGCAAATTAAGACAACTCTGAGGTACCACTACACATCTGTCAGATTGGCTAAGATGACAGGAAAAGATAATGAGGAATGTTGGAGGGGATGTGGGAAAACTGGGACACTGATACATTGTTGGTGGAACTGTGAACGGATCCAACCATTCTGGAGAGCAATCTGGAACTATGCTCAAAAGGTTGTCAAACTGTGCATACCCTTTGGCCCAGCAGTGTTCCTATTGGGCCTATATCCCAAAAAGATCTTAAAGGAGGGAAAGGGAACCACATGTACAAGAATATTTGTGGCAGCCCTTTTTGTAGTGGCAAGAAACTGGAAGCTGAATGGATGCCCATCAGTTGGAGAATGGCTGAATAAATTATGGTAAATGAATGTTATGGAATATTACTGTTCTGTAAGAAACAACCAGCAGGACGATTTCAGAGAGGCCTGGAGAGACTTGCATGAACTGATGCTGAGTGAAATGAGCAGAACCAGGAGATCATTATACATGGTATATGATGATCAAGTCTGATGGACATAGCTCTCGTCAACAAAGAAATGCTTCAAACCAGTTCCAAATGATCAGTGAAGAGAGGGCCATATACACCCAGAGAGAGGGATGTGAAATGTGGACCACAACATAACATTTTCATGCCCTCTATTGATGTTTGCTTGCATTGTGTTTGCATTGTTATTGCATTGTGTTTCCTTTCTCAGAGTTTTTTTCTTGTAGAAACGATTTTTTTCTTGCACAGCAAGATAGGTGTGGAAATGTACATACATATAATCAATCTGTCAAATATTTTAACATAATTAACATGTATTGGATTTCCTGCCATCTAGGGGAGGGGTGGGGACTAGGGGAGAAAAATTTAACAGAAAGCTTTGTAAGGGTCATTGTTGAAGAATTACCCATACATATGTTTTGCAATTAAAAAGCTTAAGAAAGTTTAAAAAAAAAAAAAAAAGATTTTTTGAATGGCAAAAATCATGTTATGTTTTAAACCAAAAGGCTTCAGGGTTAGAACTTGAGCTGCACAGAATCCACAGATATCCATGGACACTGAAATGTAATCCCCAGCAATACCATTAGGGAATATGAGCTAAGACAGTTGCCTCCCAGCCACAATTCAGCATTCCCCAAGAGGGGCACTGGTTCAGTCAAATCTAATTATGTTTTCATAGACTTTTTGTTGTTGCTACTACAATTTTTGTCACTTACCACTTCAATTTCAAGTGACAAAGTACAATATCAAGGGCTTTTAAGGATGTTCTATTGATCACTTTATCTCTCTGAAAAGACTGAATCTAGGACTGATTCTGACCAATAAGGAGGAAAAGACTGAGGAAACAAAAATTAAGAGAAAGTGACCACATAGGAGGGAAACTAAGCACAATTACTACTATGTACCATCCTCCTAGATAAAGCTGTTCATGGTCATCTTCATGAAAAACATGGAAAAATGTGGATTAGATGATAATATATATATAATTAAGTATACTGAATTCTAAAAGGACTGAATAACTGGAACTAGAGAATGGTAATTAAGAGATATCAACCTTAAGTGAGATCTTGAATGGGGGGCCCTATTGATCCTTCTTCAGCCTCAAAATTTATGAATTAGTTCAATGGAGACATACAATACTGGCTTAACTGATCTTCAGATGAGATGGCATGTAGCTTAAGAGGGATAGCTAGTGCCCTAGAGGATCCAAATGGTCATAATTGGTTGAAATATGTGAAATGAAATTTTAAGTCCTATCTCCTCTTGTCTAGACACTATTTCTAGTAATATATACTAAAGAGTGTGTTAGTTGCTTTTACTATCATCATATTACTTTATTTTGCTTATCATCTGGGGCACTAAAAGCACAGATTTTTTAGTACTAATTCAGGCACTAGATTTTAGGAAAGGCACTGATACGCTCGAATATGCCCAAAAAAGGGTGATCAGAATGTTGAAGAGCTTCAAAATCAAGTACTCATTGAAGGAATTAGAGGTGCTCAATTTAGAAAAAATTAAAAGATGACAATAACTGTCTTTAAACATTTGAAATACATCTCAAAGTATAATTATTTTTTTTGGCTCCAGTGGGCAGAAAGCACATTAAATGACTTAAAAAAAAAGAAGAAGTATCAAATTTAAGCATAATACAAGAAAAAAAAATTCCCCTAACAATTAGAAGTATCTTAACTAAGATTCAGAGTGGAATAAAGTCATTTGTCCAGGGTCAATCAACTAGTTTGACAGGTAGGATTTGAACCCATACACACTTGGGCATATGAAGAGGAGATATAACATGGCAAGAAGGGTCACGTTGTTAGACTAGGACAAAGGAGGACAAAGTAGATATCATGGGATTTTGAGACAAAGATAAGGGCAGCAGGGCATTCAAGTTGAATTTTTCTCAGTAAAAGGCAAGAAATGGCATTGTGGGAAGTTTGAAAAAGAAAAAAGTTTTGAAAATAGATTTTGTGAGGGGGTGGGCAATCAATTGAGAAATATTGAAATAATTGCCTTAATATACACATTTAAGTGTATATTCAACCCAGTTGAAGATGGATAACATGAATTTATAGCATATCCAATTCAGCACAGCTGTGTCCTTTCCTTTATCTCCTTATAGAAGCATGTAAGTAGGAATGGAAGTGTCAGATAATAGGAGTAATCTAATGCTTGTATTTGGCTAACGATGAACAAAGAGGACAAAGAATTCAAGAATATAGTGCAGAGTTGAAATATTGAACTATAGGGCCAAGATTAAAAAAAAAAAAAAAAAAGAAGTTGAATAGGAGGAATGGTATTTACTCTCTTCTGCAAAGTTCAGATCTCCAGAGCTTTATTTATTCAGTGTAGAAGGGAATAAATTAAAGGGAAAGAGCTCCTTAATATGGCTACCAAGGACAAATTCAGAGACAAAGGAAAATTTTTCAGTTTTTTCTGTTCTAGCAGCACAACAAAAGTTCAGTTTTTCCAAAATGAACAAAATGGTTTGATACGATACCTCTCATACTCTGGTGAAATAAATAATCCACATCACATAATTCAGTAGAATTTGAAAACATTTTTAAAATTTTATTATTATTTACCATTCTTCTTTTTGTCTTAGAAACTCAATGTCTGTCAAAAACTAAGAATTATATCTAAGCATTTAAATATTCCTGCGGGCTGATCATATTAGTGCTATGATTCTCAATTATATTCATGGATGCAACCTTACAAACTCTTATTAAATTCTTGGCAGGCAGTTTAGGAAGGTGTAAACTTTTGTAAGGATTTTCAGAATAAAGAATTGGAAGTAGAAAGAGTATAACAAAAGCATTTGAACCAAATCTTGGAATCACATCTCCTACACTGCAACTGATGTTCATTTGGTTCTTTCATCTTAATGGGAACTTGGAAGGCAATGAATGGCACAACAGATGTTTTTGATATGGCTTTTAGATTCAAACTAAAATGACTAACTGGTGGACTTCCAGTCCACCACATCCTTATTTGGATTGATTTTTCTGCCATTCTAGAGCAAAATATATAGTCAAATAGAGGACCCCAAGAAACACCAAAACTTACCATACATGCTGTGCTCCAGATGTCAGCAGGAGTATTATAACCAGATCCTATTAGTACTTCCAGGGATCGATACTGCCTCGTCTGAATATCTTCAGTGAAATGTTTGTGCTGAGGTAAATGAAGCAAACAGGAGAAAATGAATTAAAATTCTTAGAAAGCGATGTGTGAATTATATAATGTTTTAAAAACTTTTCAAATAAAGTTTTACATAAGCATAAGCTGGGAGAAACTGTCATTTTAAGTATGAGGAATCTGAACCCCTAAAATGTTAAGTATTTTATCTAACTAACATCACACAAAAGCAGCAGATTTGCTAGCTCCAATTTCAGGGCTCTTTCTACTGTATCACGCTATCTATTCCCATTCTTTAAATTACAAACTGGTTTTTATTAGTTCTAAGCAGAATTTTCTTTTAGAAAGGGCTAAACATTGTTGCTTATTTTTTTTTCTTAAAGGAAACTAAATATTATCTCCCAAGAATTTTTTAAAAAAAAGTAGACAATGTTAAGACTCCTCAAATACTTGACACATGAAAACCCTAAGATCTTAAAATATTATTGAAATCAATGGCAATAACTTGCTAATAATACAGAGGTGTTGAAGAAATTACAAAAGATTTAATCAGTGTGAGTCCAAATGAGGGAAAGCACTTAGGTAGAAAGAGTCTTATTTGAGCCTTCAAGAAGGTGTAGGATTAAGATGTGCTGAGAAAGGTTGCAGGTTGCAAAATAAGTAAAGATCCAGAAGCAGAATCAAGAAGGGCTCTTGTTGGAGAAAGAGAAAAAGATAAGATGAAAGAAACTGAATGCCAGACTGAGGACTTCCAATTTGATCTTATAACTGATAAAGAGCTGTTTCAACTCTTGTTTGATGAAAATGGTGTTATATAGCTAATTTAATATGGCACCTGTGTTGACAAGAATGCTAGCTAGAAAGATTTTGCAGCAATACAGTCCAGGGATGTGGTGATAAAGAGTTGAACTAAAATAGTGACCAAAGAATCACAAATAAAAGAATTAGCAAAGCATCAAATCTAAAGAGATAGTAAGAGAGATGAAACATGTTAAATTTAACAATCTACTGGGTATAGCAATAAATTACTAAATATGGGGACAAAGAAAAGGAATGAACCTAAAACAAATAAGGCATCAAGACATCAGAAATTATAACCTTGGGTGGTTTTGAGAATGGTGGCAGTTACCAACAGAATGTTTGGGAATAGCAGTCTTAGTAGATCAATGATTTTGACATACTGATTTTGAATGCTGATGGTAAAACATACAATTAGAGATATACTAGGTGGCTGGTTGGTTGTTATTCTTCATTCTCAAAGAGGACCAAAATTATATCACTATGTTAAAAAATTGAGTCAGTATGGCCAACTATGACTGATCAGACTAATGAATTTGGTATGCTCTGCCACAGGTCAAAACACAGTGCCTATGAACATTTGGGGTGGCTCCTCTAACTTTGCACATCTCACATTTCCTCTGAGTTAATTCAATTCTGCTTTGCTCATAAAACCCAGCATCTTCTATAACAAGGCAGATTATGCTGGGTGGTCCTGTGCCAGTGTCCCCCACAAACAGACAATTCCAAAGTTCTTGAGAACTTCTGCATCTTTGTATCACTTTTTCTGATCACCTTGTGAGTGCTTGTCTTGTGTGAGCTCATCATAAAACAATCTTTCTGGCAAATATACATTTGGCATTTGAACAATGTGGCTCTTTACAATAGAATTGGAATGCTTGGTAGTTTAGGTTCAAGAAAGGACCTCAGTGACTGCTATTTTATCCTGCCAAATGATCTTCAGCATCTTCCTAAGACAATTCAAATGAAATTTAATTCAGTTTTTTTGGCATGGCTCTGTAGACCGACCTTCAGTAACTTGGTAGTCAACTGATATCTTTCCTTTCCCACACTTTCCTTTGGGGCCTCCCAACACTGAGCTAGCTCTGGCAATGCATGTGGTCAACCTCATTATCAATGTGGACATTCCTGGGAAGTATACTGCCAAAGAATTTACCCAGAGCACTCAAGACTTCACCATTTGCTATAACTGGTCCCACAATTAGTTTCACATATGGATGGTATGGTGCTGGTTGATGAAGTACCTATATT
>JAJPUD010002971.1:105859-119950 GCA_023553655.1 Myrmecobius fasciatus
GTTAGTCCAAAATTAGCACAAGCAGCAGAAGTGATCCATACTTTTTTAAAAATTTGTAGCCTTTAAAATGACAGGAAAAGTTAATGATGAATGTTGGAGGGGATGTGGGAGGGCTGGGACACTGATGCATTGTTGGTGGAGCTGTGAACGGATACAGCCATTCTGGAGAACAATTTGGAGCTATGCTCAAAAAGTTATCAAACTGTGCATACCCTTTGACCCAGCAGCATTTCTATTGGGCTTATATCCCAAAGAAATCATAAAGGAAGGAAAAGGCCCCACATGTGCAAGAATGTTTGTGGCAGCCCTTTTTGTAGTGGCTAGAAACTGGAAATTGAATAGATGCCCTTCAATTGGAGAATGGCTGAATAAATTATGGTATATGAATATTATGGAATATTATTGTTCTGTAAGAAATGACCAGCAAGATGATTTCAGAGAGGCCTGGAGAGACTTACATGAACTGATGCTGAGTGAAATGAGCAGAACCAGGAGATCATTATACACGGCAACAACAGTACTATATGACGATCAATTCTGATGGACATGGCTCTCTTCAACAATGAAATGTTTCAAACCACCTCCAATTGTTCACTGAAGAAAGCCATATACACCCAGAGAGAGGGATGTGAAATGTGGACCACAACATAACATTCTCATACTCCTTGATTGATGTTTGCTTACATTGTGTTTCCTTTATCTGATATATCGTTTGTGTAGACAAGATTTTTCTTGCACAACAATGATAAGTTTGGAAATATGTATACATATATTCGATTTGCCAATATTTTAACATAATTAGCATGTAGTGGATATCCTGCCATCTAGGGGAGGGGTGGGGAGTTGGGGGAAAAATTTGTAACAGAAAGCTATGTAAGGGTTATTGTTGAAGAATTACCCACACATATGTTATGCAAATAAAATTTAAAAAAAATTAAAAAAAAAATTTGTAGCCTTTTCAAGTTGAAGAATTTACCATCAATGTGGTAGCTGACTTTGATTCCATGTTTGTCCTTATTGAAAGCATTTGACAACATGGCTGAAAACATCATGTCAAAAAGATGGGAGGAGCAACCACACAGCCTTATTTTACTCTACTGGTGATTGAGATAGCTAGAGAGCATTGTCTATTATATAAAACCCAGGGCAAGCATGCCATTGTGAAATTGATGTTATTATACCAATCTGGTATAGTTCTTTGGGCGACATAATTTTCCATAAACTTTTGTGACTGACAGTATCAAAGGCCTTGCTTGTATCTACAAATGTTGTTCTGCTCCTGGTATTTCTTCTGGAGTAAACACACCAGATAAATCAGGAGATAAGAGTTCAAGATGGAAATTTGGGTGGGAAGTCATTAAGAGTAGATGTATACTTCAAATAACTTGTTTAGGAGCAATGGGCTAGGATTAAGTAGTTAACTTTTTTTTTTTTAAGACAAAACAAGCTGCTAAAATTTGATAAGCTCTTCCCTCAGTGTATTCTCCCACTGCATACCATATTTCAACTTCTCAAATACTTCTCTACTAAGTTTACTGTATCAAACTATAAGCAACTGCTTTTAAAAATCAATTATCCTGAGGTAGCTAGATGGCACAATAGATAGAGCACTGATCCTGGAATCAGGAAGAAGCCCTAACATTTGGGGGGGGGGGAGATAAGGAAACTTCTTGTAGGAAGCAGTTAGCACCTAAGCTGAGCCTTGAAGGGAGCTAGGGATTCCAAGGGGGGTAACACTGTGGACAGGAGAAAGGAGACAAAAAATCATATAGAGGGAGAAAAAAAGCAAAGATGATCATTTGGGTGAAACTTAAAAGGAGATAAGGTAAATAATTTTTCTGGAAAGATCCAAAAAAGAATGTGTGAAGGACTTTAAATGCCAAACAGAAGAATTTGCATTTAAGTCTAGAGGCAAGAGGAAACCACTGAAGATGCCTGATCAAGAAATAAAGTTGATAGAATCTGTATTCAGGAATCACCATTTAGCAGTTGAGTGGAAAATAAGAGGAGAGAGGCTGATTGACTACAAAGACTAAGCAATGAAAAGGCTAGTTCAAGTAAGAAGTGAGGTGGTGATTGTGGTGTTAAAAGTGGGGATGGACGTGAAAGAGACACCAAGGCAATCTCTATCAGACATAGCAAAATGTTGGATATGGAGGATGAATGAGATTATAGTGTTAAATAAAAAAAAAAAAGACTCTAAAGTAGTGAATCTAAGTCAACAGTTCTCTCCACCCCCTTCTTCAGACAGAAAAGAGGGAGTCAAGGAAGAAAAAAAATTTGTTGGTTTTTTTTTTCCTTTTTGGGGGGGGGGAGGAGGGGAAGACAGAAGTGAGTTAAGTGGGATCAAGGGAAGGGAGGAGAGATAGAGTTCCATTTTGAGTGTGTAACTCAGAGGACTGAAGAGAGGGAAAATGAGTTTATGAGAAGACTGGAGTCAATTTTCCTGGAAAAGATAAGGGGGCTATAAGGAGGCAGCACATAAAACTCACCACCCAGCATGCATTTCCAAGATCAGCAATCTTCACTTTGAGTTTTTCTGCATTTTTGGGTTCAAGGGGATTAAGAAGAAAATTTCCAGCAGAAGATTTTCCTGAAGACAATATGTACAAGTTAACAAGAACAATAATTACCAATCCAGAAACAATACCATGTCACAAAATTCTCACAGAGACAACAAAGACCTTGAATAATAACTATGATATCTAACACAGAAAGAACACAGAACTGGAAACTCCTCTGGATCCTGAACTCAGCAGCTTTACTTTGAAAGCAACTACCACACCCACCAATTATTCAATGGGTTCTATTTTTCCCTGAATGACATTTTATCATCAATGAAAAAACATCCCCTTTCTGTAGCCCCCTTCAGAAATCATGCTGGTGGAAGGTGAAAACCCCTGAAATTGATAGCTGGCTGCTTACACACTGCAACTGGCTCTGCAACTTCTGTGTTCACCTCTGGGAGACAGCACAGGTGGTTATGCTTCAGCTCCAGCAGGAACAACAAATGTTGTCGTTAAAGGAAAAAAAAGTGTTTTTTATACTCTTTGGGCTACCTTGGGTACCTTTGTTATCCAACGGTCCATTATTTTCGTTTTCATCTTCAGAGGGTATCTCTGCTCGGATGCTCTCTTGCAGCTGGCTGATCTCCTGCTCATTGAATGATTGCTCTACTGAGTGATCATCACTTGAAGATGGTTGATATAGCATGGTTTCTGATACCCCAGAAGTTAAAGCTGTACAAGAGTCTGTTTTTTCTTGAGATATACAGCTCTTGCCATTTTGGGAAGCTGGGAAGGTAACTTCCTCTTTCAAAGGTTGGCTATCACAGTCATTGGCATTATGATGATCTTCCTTAAGCCTCACTGACTCCACATTATTGCCTTCAATATACTTAGTTATTTCAATTACTCCATTGCAATTGATTTCTGATGAAATATTCTGATTACTGCCTTCCATTAAAAGGGCCTGCTCAAGGACAATGACACTTTCCTCCTCTAGGAAACAAACCACAAACACAAAAAACAAAAGAGAAAATTACAGTAAGAAATAAGAAAATTAAAAACCATTTGTAATACCAATAGCCTGATCAGAAAACATAAGAATTTTAAAATTCCCTTCATCAAAAGAAGAGAGTCATCATTATCCATACCAATCAATTATTTAGACCAGAAATTCTCAAAATAAGGTCTGAGGTCAAAACTATAAACTGCTTAACTTTTAGAGAAAAATTAAGATCTAAGGCAATTTGGAAATTCCCAGAACAACCCAACAATGCAATGAAAAATTATCTTGATGTTTCTTATGTTATTTTTGTAAATGCTGGATCATACCAAGTTTTTCTTGGGCTTCTTTACTTGGAGGGTTCTCTGTTAAAGGTCTCTCAACAGGCCTCTCAGTGTCTTTCTGCTTTTCTTGCTGTTTCTGTCCAGGGCTGGACTCTTTTTCCATTTCCTCTATTTCCTGCATTCGTTTCTCTAGTAACTCAGCTTGGCGTTTCTGCTTCTTCTTTAATTTCTTTTTCTTATTTTTGGACATTTTGTCTGCCTGCAGTGAAATTACAGAAAGAAAATGCTCTAAGGTAATTACTAACTCATTACCACAGATCCAGTGATCTGTTAATTTTAGTATTAATTCTTAATTCTCACATCACTTTCTCAACATAGTTTCATTATTTATTTTAAAAAATGGTACCCTTAATATGAGTATAAATCTTGGCCTTCGGAATGAACTATTTGTCTATGACTTATGAAAACATGGCAACACAAACTGCATGTGAGGCAGCAAAGGGAATCAGGCAAGAAGACATTTAGTAAGGATAGAAAATTTTGAATGGTTAGAATACAACCAAACCATTACCCCAGAGAAAAACTTTCATAACCATAGACTACTAGAGTTAAAATATATAAATATATCATACTCACTGGTTTGGGTTGGGGAGCAGTACTGACTGGAAAAAAAAACACACAAACAAAAATAAAATCTAAGTATGTACACTGATCTCATGCATCAAAAAAATCCCCTATGTACCAGATATTCACATATTTGTGAAAGAACTGATAGAAGGGTACATGCTTGGAAAAAAATTTAAAGAAAATAAATAGGAACCGCCTATGCATATGTTGCATTACCATTTTTAACAATTAAATATTGCATATTGCTACTGTTCTTGACTTTTTAAAAGACTAAATTTTTTCTGGGATAAAAAAATAGAAAAGGAAAATAAAAGAAGGAAAAAACAAAGAAAGGAAACATGGGGGGGGGACAGAGGGGGGACAGAAAGAAGGAAAGGAAAAGAAAAGAAAAGAAACAATAGCCAAGGAAAACTGAGGGATAGGAAGTCCTCCGAAACCCCTTAGCTGACAACGTTAACTATAAAATGAAATCTATACTTTAAAAAAGGTACAAAATTCAGATAGTTTCTTCATTTAGTACATTTGTGACCTTGATAAAAACCAGCTATCATAAACCCCAAGTGCTACAAATTAAATCCCAATTACTTAAGAATGTAAATCATTATAGTTAAGATAAGATGTAAACAAAATCATATTTAACATAACATTAGATCAAAAGAGAATTAAAACATTTTAGAATTCACTTTAGGTTTTGGGTTTAAGTTTATGAAAACTTTCCAAAGAAAGTCTAGCATGTTAGTTTCTTATAGGAAAAAATATTTTGTTGTAATTTTAAATGGGTTCCAGAATACTCTATATTGTAAAAGGATAAGAAGACTTTTTTTATATCAAACTCTTATTAAAGACAAAAAAAAAAAAAGAAAAACAACCTGCAGAGCCAGAAGGGGGGGGGGCTCCAGATCTCTGCCATTCTGTTGCTTCTGCAGCCAGCCTTCGGATATATTGCTCATTTACAGAAAGAAGGATGTTTTCTGGTTTGATGTCAGTGTGGATAATACGGCACTTGGTATGTAGATAATCCAGTCCCTGCAGAACCTGATATGGAAGGATAGTAGTATTGTAAATTGTAAATAATGTGGATTAGAACGTGTTACAAGACATTATCTTATTGAACACTGTACCATATAATTTTCCAACTACAAAGAACAAAATGATTTAAAATAATCACAAAGAAAAATAAATATTACTGCAGTAATAATGACAAGAATTTGGGGGCAAAGAACTTTTACCAAGTTTTTCAAACCCATTCTGTTTGATAATGTATTTGAAGAGTGATAGGGCACATGAGCCAATATGTGGTAGCTCAAATTAAGAGTCATATATACTGTCTATTTTAACTGTACAAATCAGAAGGGGCACCAGACAATACAAATTTAATTTCCAGACCTGCCAACGGTTTAATAACAGAATTTTAGACCTAATTTAATCCAACTAATTCTTTCATCTCACAAAGGAAACTGAGATTTGGAGCAATAAAACAATTTATTCAAAATAGCAGAACTAACCAGCAGCCAAATCAGGACAACAGGTCTTTTTATTTCCTAGAGCTAGGCTTCACTGTAACCCCTCTTCATTACGCATTCTAATCTTTGGGCATCTTCGTTTCCTATGACTAAAATTCTCTATGCAGTATTTTTAAATGACCAAGATGCTTAAAAAATATTTTTTTGACTTTCTTAAAGTATGCTATTGTACATTAAGAAACAAAAAAACTCAAAAAGCAACATTGGTAAGTTGGCACCATCTGTTCATCATTAAAGTATGTAACTTTCTCTAATCAGCTGAATATATTGTATACAAAACTTAGCTTAGGTATGTTAGCTGTGCCCAAACAAAAGCAACACTTCAGTAAAATATAATATGCCCATTATTTTCTATAAAAGAAATATTTTCTGTAAAGGCACAACCTCTTAATTTCTTTTACTATAAGGCTCTACTGTCTCTCATTACTCAAAATCTTTGTAATGTACAAGATAAATCAGTAAGGTACTTAATAAAGTTTTAATTATCTGTGTGCTTTGGGCAAGTCACCTCATATAAAGAAATCACAGCTTCTTAATTTGTAAAAACATATGGTTTTGAATTGGGTTAGAACAGGAATTTTTAGCAGTTTTTTGTAACATAGATCCTCTTCCAAGTGTTTGTTGCTACTTTCAAAATTACAGAAAATGCTAGCTTAGTGTAAATATAGATGCAATTTTTCCCCATCTAAGCTCAGACTTCCTGAAATCTCAACACTTAGGAGGATCATGAACCTCACATGAAGACTCCCTAGTTTAGATGATCTTTAAGGTCTTTTACCCCACTCTGAAATATTATTCTAGAATGTTATAATCCACTTTTAAAATGAAATTTGGTATTTTTTTTCTATATTAAACACATTTTCCAACATGTCCCTACTCAATTCCTCTTCAGAGGACCATCCTTACAGTTAAGAAAAAAAGGAAAAAAAAAGTTCCATACAATCAAATCATCAAAAAACAAAAACAACAAAACACTTCACATTATATTACATGTTATATTCCACACCTATACTCTCACCTTTGCAGAGGTGTGTGTGTGTGTGTGTGTGTGTGTGTGTGTGTGTGTGTGTGTGTATTTTGAAGGGATGTTGGGACATCTCTTAACTCCTTCAATAATCAACTTTGTATGATAAGGACAACTCCAAACATAGAAATTAACTATGGCAAAATAACTAAAACCAGAATACATACTTGTTGGATGATTTTTTTGACACATGGAAGTGGAAGTCCCTGATAATTTGACTTGATAATCCATTTGAGCAGGTGATGGCCCAAAACTTCGAATACCATACAGATATCTTGTGAGTTGATTAAGGATTTAAAAGAAGATGCACACTGATATATCAAGAAGCAAAAAGCACACTAATTGAAATGTGGAGGAAAAATAATTAGAACTGAAATTCTCTCTCTCTTTCCTCTCTCTCTCCCTATTCCCATCTTTAAGCTCTCTCTCTCTATATATATATATATATATATATATATATAATTTCACTGGCAGGATTCTAAATAAATAATATGTATATATATTTATTTAGAACCCTACCAGTTCTACAATATGAAGCTGACTTGTAAAATCTAGAGCAATTCAAATTTTCACCATAGTATAAAGACAAAACTAAATATAAAAGTAATTAAAAGCATACTGTTGCTACCTTTTTCTTAAAATTTTAAGGGGAATACTGTCCAAAATATAACTAAAGAAAAAGAGCTGATGAGGCAGAAATGACTGGAGAGAGATCAGGAGGGAAACAGATATGGGGAAAAAACCATATTTGGTACACAATCGTAAGTAAAGATGGATTGATGGAAGAAATGGATAATGAAAAAGGAACAAAATGAGACAGAGAGGAAAAAGAGAAAATGGGGGTCCATAAAAACCACAGAATTGTGGATATGATTAATGTCAAAAAAATTCACTGAAAGGATCAATTTCATCTTGGAAGTCAAACTCAAAATCTAATGGACTTGGGTCACAGAGAACTGTGAATAAACCTCCAAACGGGGTAATATTCTCTTTTTATTTTAACAGCTGTAAAAATTTTTACGCACATGTAGTGGATATCCTGCCATCTAGGGGAGGAGTGGGGGGAAAATTTGTAACAGAAAGCTTTGTAAGGGTTAATGTTGAAGAATTACCCATACATATGTTTTGCAAATAAAAAGCTTTAGTTAAAAAAAAAAAATTATGCACAGTTTTCTCTGCCATTTTACTTATTCTTTCCAAGTTAATCAAAGATGTCTGCTTGATTTTTAAAGCCACATGAATTAAATACTGGAAAAACTCCATCTAAAGGTCTTCACAACTCTTCAAAATGTAAATCTCTTGATTTTTCTCTTCCTGATACAATACCAGAGGGTGACTTCAAGTTACCTCACATGAAGAGCTTGGATACTAATCTCAAAGAAGTAGTTTTTTCCTGGAGGCACTAGAAACTTCATTTGCCATTCAGAAACTGGCATAGAAAATACTCAGCCACCAATGTTGTATACTTTTCCTCCTGTCTTTCAAACTCCCACATCTGTCACCACCACTACTCCCACACCTCATTCTCCTATTACTCTTCTGTTTCATGTTCCATCCTACGATTTGTTTCTCTAGGAGAGAAAAGAAAATCATTTTCCCTGCAGTAATAAATGAAAAGAAAATGCTGATATGACAAATTTTAAAATAGGTAATTAAGAGATCTAGCCATCTCACCCTCTTTGATCCATTTGTGCCAATTAATTAGTGGAGTAATAGATCCTTAGACAGAGTCAGGAAGTCTTGAGTTCAAATTTTACCTCACCACATCAGACACTTACAAGCTGTATGACCCCGGGCAAGTCACTTACCCTCTGGCTGTCTCAATTTCCTCATTTATAAAATGAAGATAATAAGAGCAGCTGCCTCCCAGGGTCATCATGAGGATCGAAAGAGACAATATTTATAAAATACTTTGAAAATTTTTAAGTGTTTTTTGCAAAAGCTAGTTAAATTATGACCTCAATATTTTTTTGGTGCTTTCAGGATCCTTTATATAATGAATTAGTACCATTTTACCCTTGGACTTTACTTTACCCCAAACAATTTAAGTTCTTCAAAAATACAGACACTGCAAAAACCTCACAGTTAGATTTTTGGTCTTTATTACTCTTTTGCTTAGATGCAGACATTAGGTGGGAACACTGACATTAACTTATAAAGACCAAGCCTCTTTAAAGAGCCCTGCCAGTTCTACAATGATATGAATCTGACTTATAAAATATAGAGCAATTCAATTTTTTACCATAGTATAAGTACAAAACTAGATTTGAATGAAAATATCAACAAAACAGCTTGCTATCTTCAGTTTGAAGACACAGAATGTTAAGTGTCCAAAATCTAGGTGATTGCTCTAAACAAATCAGAATTCCAGATTCATATTCAGAAATGATTTACTATCTAGACTTATTGGATAAAAGTTTTATACTTGGATATTTGTGCTGTAATTTGCAGGCAACAGAAATCATCTAATTTCCTGAAAAATTTTTCCCTCCTGTGTAAATCTTTTTAGCTATTTAACTGAAAGTTTTAACTAAATGACAATGCAACAAAAAATCCCAAAGACAACAACCTGAAAAACCACCTTATTTTCCTCCAAATTGTACTCTAAAATCAAATTCACGATATGAAAACATGAATAATTTTAAATTCATATGTCTTACATTTACAGAAGCCAATGAAAACTAAAAATTTCATTGAAGCTTGTTTTGACAATACATTGTACCAATATGGTTCTTTTCTCTGTTAATAACAACTAAAACTGTTACTATACAACAAAATTCATTCTCATAGTAATTTCTTGAAAGGATACGGGTCCCATTCACTCCTGAGATTTTGAAGTCATCCAAAAGCTGAACAACCATCTCTCTATTTGGATCACTGGGATCTGTATTGCGAACCTGTATGCATATGGAAGAAAGATAGTATTTAGTCAAAAGAACAGTAGATAATCAATGATCTTAATTCATTTTTTTAATCTGTCTCCTTTTAAACATTTAATAAAGAGTATGACAGGGGGCAGCTAGGTGGTGCAGTGGATACAGCACCAGCCCTGAAGTTGGGAGGACCTGAGTTCAAATCTGGTCTCAGACACTTAACATTCCCTAGCTGTGTGACCCTGGGCAAGTCACTTAACGCCAATTGCCTCAGCAAAAAGCAAATAAATAAACAAACAAACAAACAAACAAATAAATAAAATAGATAAATAAATAGCATGACATATCAAATGGTCTGTGCATATTTTAACTCTCTAGTATCAGTAATGCTCTAGGTAAGTAGTCAAATTCAGTCCTCAAAAGAATAGAACAAAAATCAATTTCAAGAACTCTTCATAGTTAGATACTAATACCAACTAAATTCAATCTAAAGAACATATTAACATCATTCCAGTCTTTTAAAGTAAGGAAGAAATTTAACACTATACACTTAGCATGGGTTAAGGTATTCAACATACAAGTTTTCCAGATCCATTTTCTAGATCAGGATTGTCTTATGGGTAAGTGTATAGTTTTGGCTGGGGATAGAAGGAATTATCACACTAATGCATTATTGGTAGACCAACTATTCTGGGAAACAATTTGCAACTATGCTTAAAGGGCTAAAAAACCTTTGACCCAGCAATACCACTACTAGTTTATAACCCAGAAGGGGAGAAATATTTTTATGTACAAATAATTATTTGTACAAAAATATTTATAGCAGCTCTTTTTGTGTAGCAAAGAATTGGAAATTGAGATGATGTCTATCTTTTGAGAAAAGGCTCAACTAGCTGTGGTATCACTGTAATGAAACAGTGTGCTATATAAGAAATGAGAGGGAGGATGCTTCCAGAAAAATCTATAAAGAACTATGGACTGATGCAAAGTGAAGTGAGCAGAAGATCATTGTGCACGATAACAGCAATATTATACAATGACCAACTGTGAATGATTTAGCTTATTTTAAGCAATACAAAGAAACAAGACAATTCTGAAGGACTTATGATGAAAAAATGCTACCCACCTTCCAGAGAAAAACCTAATGGAGTCTGAATGTAAATCAAAACATACTAATTTTTTTCTTTGACCTTGTTTTCTTTCACAACATGGGTAATATGAAAATATATTTTGTACAACTACATATGTACAACCTATATCAAACTGTCAGATTAGACAATTTGGAACTCAAAAAAATGTTAATAATTGTTTTTTACATGTAATTGGAAAATAATTTTTTTAAGAGGAAGAAAATTCTCTTTTTTTCTTGAGAGCAAAAATGTACATATCATCTCTACATTCCCTGAAGCATTCTTTAATTTTTTCTCACTTAGGCCAAACGTCTATCCAATGTGATTCCCATCCATAATAAACTTTCCAGAGGATACTCTATATACCGTATGCTTTAGATAATCAGACAACTGGTGGAATATATAATCAATGAGAGGCTCATTAAATATAAATTGAACAAACAGAAGGAAGGATAATTGAGATAAAAAAATAATGACTAAGTAGCTTGAGGGAAGAAATGAACATCTGGATGAAGGATTATACATACATAAATACATATATGGGTATATAAAAAATTTATCTAAAAAATTTTAAAGTATTTAAAAATATCAACTATTAGAATACTAACACTCAAAGTATGCCTGAAACCTGGAGAATTTACTTTAAAATAATTAAAGTTACCAATCTAGTTCATGAAATTGACTACCCTAAGAAGTGAGAAAGTATTTCAAGAATTGTACAGAAATATTTTTGAAAAGCTTAAACCAAATGTAAAACTGGTCTCATTTGATAACACCATTTATATCTTTTATCCTTTCCTCTTATCCCTTATTGAAAAATCTTTAATTTCACAGTGGATCTTTTGAGATTATGTTACTCATCAATGTAGTATTTCATAAAACATCTACAGCAACTATTTTTTGTAGAGACAAAATAACAGAAACTAAATGGGATTCCCATCAACCGGAAATGGCTGAATAAATGATAAAATATGAATGTAACAGAATACTATTATGCTGTGATTTAAGATGGTTTCAAAAAAAATCTTGGAAGACTTAAGTAAACTGATGCAGAATGAAAAAAAATGACTTGTACTAACACTCATATTGTTAAAAATGTACTAGTTTTGGCAATAAGACAAGAAAAAGAGATTAAAGGAATTAGAGTAGGTCATAAGGAAATCAAATTATCACTCTTTGCAGATAATATGATGGTATACTTAGAGAACCTTAGAGAATCAACTAAAGAACTATTAGAATTAATCCACAACTTTAGCAAAGTTGCAGGATACAAAATAAATCCACACAAATCATCAGCATTTTTATATATCACTAACAAAATCCAACAGCAAGAGATACAAAGAGAAATTCCATTTAAAATTACTGTCAATACTATAAAATATTTGGAAATATATCTGCCAAGGGAAAGTCAATATCTATATGGGCAAAACTACAAAACACTCTCCACACAAATAAAGTCAGATCTAAACAAATGGAAAAATATCAAATGCTCTTGGATAGGTCAAGCTAATATAATAAAGATGACAATACTATCTAAACTAATCTAGTTATTTAGTGCTATGCCAATCAAACTCCCAAGAAATTATTTTATTGACCTAGAAAAAATAACAACAAAATTCATCTGGAAAAACAAAAGGTCAAGAATTTCAAGGGAATTAATGGAAAAAAAAAAAAAAGAAAAGCAAACAAGGGTGGCCTAGCTGTACCAGATCTAAAACTATATTATAAAGCAGAGGTCATCAAAACCATTTGATACTGGCTAAGAAACAGAGTAGTTGATCAGTGGAATAGGTTAGGTCCACAGGACAAAATAATCAATGACTATAGTAATCTAGTGTTTGATAAACCCAAAGACTTTTTGGGATAAAAACTCACTAACAAAAACTGCTGGGAAAATTGGAAACTACTATGGAAGAAACTAGGCATTGACCCACAGCTAACACCGTATACCAAAGTAAGGTCAAAATGGATTCATAAAGAAGGAATTTGTGACCAAAGAAGAACTAGAGATCATCATTAATTGCAAAATAATTTTGATTATATCAAGTTAACAAGTTTTTGTACAAACAAAACTAATGCAGATAAGATTAGAAGGGAAGCAATAAACTGGGAAAACATTTTTGCATTCAAAGGTTCTGATAAAGGCCTCATTTCTAAAATATATAGAGAACTGACTGAAATATATAAGAATTCAAGCCATTCTCCAATTGATACATGGTCAACAGATATGAACAGACAATCTTTAGATGAAGAAATTGAAACTATTTCTAGTCACATGAAAAGGTGCTCCAAATCACTATTGATCAGAGAAATGCAAATTAAGACAACTCTGAGATACCACTACACACCTCTCAGATTTGCTAAGATGACAGGAAAAGAAAATGACGAATGTAGGAGGGGATGTGGGAAAACTGGTACACTGATACATTGTTGGTGGAACTGTGAACGGATCCAACCATTCTGGAGAGCAATTTGGAACCATGTTCATAAAGTTATCAAACCGTGCATACCCTTTGACGCAGCAGTGTTTCTATTTTTTTTTTTATTAAAGCTTTTTATTTGCAAAACATATATATGGGTAATTTTTCAACATTGACCCTTACAAATTCCTCCCCCCCCCCAGATGGCAGGAAGTCTACTACATGTTAATTATGTTAAAATACTTTGACAAATCGAATATGTGTATATATATTTTTACAGTTATCTTGCTGTGTAAGAAAAGTCGCATCTACAAGAAAAAAAAAAATCTGAGAAGGGAAACAATGCAAGCGAGCATCAATAGAGAGCATGAAAATGTTATGTTGTGATCCACATTTCACATCCCTCTCTCTGGGTATATATATGGCTTTCTTCACTGAACAACTGGAACTGGTTTGAAACATTTCATTGTTGCAGAGAGCCATGTCTATCAGAATTGATCATCATGTAATATTGTTGTTGCTGTGTATAATGATCTCCTGGTTCTGCTCATTTCACTCAGCATCAGTTCATGCAAGTCTCTCCAGGGCTCTCTGAAATCATCTTGCTGGTCATTTCTTACAGAACAATAATATTTGGGGCAGTGGATAGAGCACCAGCCCTGAAGTCAGGAGGACCTGAGTTCAAATCTGGTCTCAGACATTT
>JAJPUD010002971.1:120050-201592 GCA_023553655.1 Myrmecobius fasciatus
AAAAAAAAAAAAAAAAAAAAAAAAAAAAAAAAAAAAGCAAAAAAGAACAATAATATTCCATAACATTCATATAGCACAATTTATTCAGCCATTCTCCAATTGATGAGCATCCTTTCAGTTTCCAGTTTCTAGCCACTACAAAAAGGGCTGCCACAAACATTTTTGCACATGTGGGTACCTTTCCCTCCTTTAAGATCTCTTTGGGATATAGGCCTAATATTAGACCCAGCAGTGTTGAATTTAAAATAAGGAAACAAAAACATAAAAACAAACAAACAAACAAAAAGCCTATAAACTATTGTGGGAGATTAGACCAATATGCTTTATAAAACAATTATCAAACATTTTTTTTCCCTTTATATTAACTGCTTCCTCTCTACAGAAGTGTTGTGATAGGTGCTGAGAGGCAAAGTTTCGATTAAGACTACAAATCCCTAATTTCATAGAATATAGTTTAGTAGGGAAATGCTACATATAGACAAATTAATAAAAAATAAAAGTACTTAACTGTCTTAGAGACGTATAAAGTGCTACGTGAGCTCCAAGGGGAAAAAGGGTAAGGACTAGGGAAGACTTCATACAGATAAAATGGACACTGAGTTCAACCTCAAAGGATAGCTAGGACTTCTACAGGCAAGAAGGGAAAGGGAGGATCTGGCAGATAAAAATTACAAAGGAGAAAGAGGGAAAGATGCTTTTGTATATGGCACATTTGTGAAAAAGCAATTATTACAATTTAGATAAACTACACACTAGGTGGTAAGAAATAATGTTGGTATGGAGTAGTTATTTCTGTTGCTAGATGCCGCAGTGGACTTGGTACTAAAGCCTTTGGAGGGGGGGGGATGGATGTGGACTTATTGGCAATTACGGTTTATTTCACCAACACTGGGAGCTCCGCTGTCACTGTCCTGTCCTGTCCCGTCCCAGCCTGTCCCTTACCATGAAGATGGATCCTTCTAGGGGAGAAGACGCATTGAGAGTGGCGACCACCTGGCTTGGGGAGCCGGTGGGACAAATACAAATGGATTGTGATGGAAACTTTGAAAATGTAGAGCTAGATGTCATAAGGAAAAAAAAGAAAATTCCAAGACAAATCATTCACTTTGTCAGTGGTGAAACCATGGAAGAATATAGCACTGATAAAGGTGAAAGTGATGGTAAAGAGCAAAGAAATCTTTTATCTACTATTGATCCCAGAGGAGGAAGAAGAAAATCGCATGTCTGAAGAGGCAGAAAGACAGTATCAGGAGCAGCAGAAGAAACTCCAGCCTGACTATTGTCCAAATGAACCAGCAAGACACTGTGGCATCAAGTTCTTTTGTTAATCTCAATTTTAAAATGGATGGAGACCGTGAAGTAACTATGGAAAATAAACAGAACCTAACCCTTATTGGCCACAACTTAGAATAAAATAACTTAGCAAATTTCAAATTCCAGGGTTTTTTTTTGTTTTTCAATTTAAGGAAACTGTATGTGAAACTTACTTATGTCTAAAATTTTGATAAAAGGGATAATTCTACATGAAGCCCAAGGTCACACAACTATTAAGTGTCTGAGGCTAGATTTTAATTCCAGGGTGTCCCTTAAAGAATCCAAAGTCTGTCTAATAAATAGCAGTTTTCTTTCAAATATATGATTGACTACAGACATAAGCAGAGGCTAAAACTAATTATCTAACATAAATATCCTATATAAAAACAGCAAAAGATCTTTTGTCTAAATGTCTTATGACAATATGAAAACATGCCATTTTTTGTTTATAACACTGGCAAGGTAGATGGTAAACTGAACTTGTATTCCTAAATTTTCTAAATAAAATTGGATTTTTAAAAAATAATATTTTAAAATTTGTAACCATATTTATGTTGATTCTAATTAATATAATATTAGTTACTTTCCTCAGTGCCTAAAATTTGATCTTAGAACAAAATGGAAACCACTTTTTTCTTGTTAGTTTAGAAAAATTCATATTCCGTGGAAGATAACGTTTTGGTTAGAATGGAACTGTTCATTTCTGTTCTTCCCCAATTTAAGTTTTAAGATTAATTTTGGCTTGCTTAAAACCATCTTAATCTTGACTTTTTCTTAATAGTAGAATTAGGAACCAAATCAAAGTTTGTCTCATTTTCAAATTGAAAAATACAAGCTATAAAGATTTATTTAGCAACTGAATAATTTACAGTGAGCATATAAAAGCATTTAAAAATTTCTCAGAAAGATTCCAGATTTTGACCATGAAGTTTTCCCCTTTATCTGCCTTCTTTGTTTTCTAATGAATAGAAGTGATCTGCTGTTTTAAATTAGCATAATACCCACCAGGTAATTTGCAAATCTTAATGGTAAGAAGTCACTTTTGAATATGTGCTCAAATGTACATAATCAGTATGGTATTTTGTTTGTGATGGTCATTTGTAACTTTAAGCAGTGCAGGGACTAGAAAGAAAGAGTGGTGTGTTTTATAAATGCTGCTTTTAAAAATCCAGTTAGAAACACAACAAAAAACTGACCAAGCTTCCCGAGGGCCAACTGTTAAGACACAGAAAGAAAGGAAAGAAAGGAAAGAAAGAAAGATGGTATGATATAAAGTTGGAACTCTTGAAAAAGAGTAGCTTTAGTGAATGGCCTGACAATTTAGGAGATACTATATGGAAACATTAAAGATTTTTGAATGGAGTAAAATGAATAGATAGATACTACTGGTTAAAAAAAGTCAAATGGGCACTAATAAGGTCCTAAACTAGGTCTGTAACAATAGTCAAAGCAAAATCAAAGGAAGTATCAATAGAACTTAAGAAGCAACAAGATACAAAAGGTGGGGAAGAATGAAATGTCAAAGATAAAGCAAAGAATTTAAAAATAGGAGACTAAATGATAGAATCACTGACAGAAATAATGCTGACACAAAGAGTAGATTTAGAGGTACAGACAACAAGATCATTTTGGGACAGGTTTTGATGGGACAGCTATAGATAATCTAGAAATGATTGAAGATTTATGTCTGGAGCTTAAAACATCAAGAATGAAGCTGTGTAAAAAAGCTGTGTAAAAAATTGGAAGCAAAGTTACTTAATAATGGAAAAATAAAATATAATGGAACATTATTGTACTATAAGAAATTATAAATGTAAGGAATTCACAGAAACAGAAAAACTGATATGAACTGGTGAAGAATGAATAATTATAATCAGGAAAACAACAAACAAAATGACTAACAGTGATCTAAGAAGAAGAAAACAAAGAATGTGTTCTGGAATTATAATGACCAATCTTGGCCCCAGAAAATTGATGAGAAAATATACTTTCTTTCATGGGAAAAGTTGGCAGACAATGGGCAGGAAATGTTGTATACTAGCAGATTCCATGTTGCATTGGAATGCTTTACCTAACTATTTTTCTCTGTTAAAAGTAAAGACTTATTAGAGTTGGGAACATTTTATTAAAAAATGACATAATAATGAAACAAAAAAAAAATCAATAAGACAAAATTTAAAATAAATAATGGGCAGAGGGAATCTCTTCTCAGGAAAAGAATGTTACAATAAGCAAATAAGTGTTACAAAAACCTAGGAGGAAAGATAAAAAGGAGAGTTGGGGAGGGAAGATGTTAACAATGAAAAGAAAGGAAGAGAAAGGGAGAGATGGAAAAGGAAGAAAAGGGAGAAAGGGCATAAGAAGGAAGGAAAGAAGAAAAGGAGAAGGGGAAGATGGAAGCAAGATTATCATATCACAATACTTTGACAACATTCTTCATGAATCCTTCCTTTATATTCTAGTCTTTGGTGAAGAGACTGACCTAACTGCCAAGACCTATCTATCTATCTTTCTATCCTACTCTTCCTGGCTTTTTCAGCACGCTGTCCCCACTATCATATAACTTGTCTGATTTTCAATCTCTTTTAAACTAAAGGTCACCAACATCTTTTAAAAACAAAAACTCTCTGTAAACGGATCCAACCATATTGTAGAGTAATTCGGAGCTGTGCATATCCTTGGATCCAGCACTGTCTTCACTGAATCTGTATCCCCAAAAGATCATTAAAAAAGGAAAAGGATTCACATGGGCAAAAATGTTTGTAGTAGCCCTTTTTGTAGTGTCAAGAAACTGGAAACTGAGTGGATGCCCATCAGTTGGGTAATGGCTGTATAAGTTATGGTATATGAATGTAATGGAATATTATTGTTCTATAAGAAAAGATTAGCAGGATAATTTCAGAAAGACCTAGAGAGACTTAGATGAACTGAGGGTAAGTGAAGCGAGTAGAACCAAGGGAACACTGCAGCAATAAGATTATGGGACGATCAAATGATGAAATTGGTTCTATTCAACAATGAGGTAATTCAGGCCAATTTCAATAGATGGAGAGAGCCATCTGCACTTACGGAAAGGGCCATGGGGACTGCATTTTAGATCACAACATAGTATTTTCACCTTTGTTGTTGTTTGTTTTTTTCCCCTCTGATTTTTCGTGTGCAACATGATAAATGGGGAAATATGTTTTAGAAGAATTACACACGTTTAACCCATACTGGATTACTTGCTATCTAGGAGGTGGTGAGGGAGAAAAATTTGCAACACAGGGTTTTGCAAGTGTAAATGTTGAAAACTATCTCTGCATATATATTTTGAAAATTAAAAGCTATTTTTTTAACAGAAGGGAAAAAAAAAAGAGCCAGAAAAATATTTGAACTTCAACAATTTAAATGAAAATACAACAAAAAGAAATGATGCTGTGCAATTATAATTGATATGAATTCTGAAACTGGCTTATTCTTTCCTATAGTTGGGAAATGCTAAAATGCCCATTCTGAAAACTTCCCAGACTGTCTTATTACCATAGTTAAAGTAGCCATAAAGTATCCAAATTGCCTTGTTAGCATAGATGCTATGATGGGAATTCCAGCTTTCCCAGACTGTCTTAGTATTTTCAAAGCAGTCTCTTCTCAATGTACATCATACTTTCTACCTTTATTTACCCTCCACTCTTGAGAAGGTGTGAAAACTCTGAGGTTCTATTTCCACTAATTAAAAAAAAAAAAAAAAAAAAAAGGCTCATGATAAAGTTCTTTGCTGACCTCTTTTCAGGGCTAAGCTCCCTGAGATACTCATCTAACAGCTTTTTCCTCCAGATTCATTGTGAATTCCCCTATGGAACTTGCCTGTCTTTTCTCTTTCTTAATTCATATAATAAACAGTAATACTTTGTAACCTGATAATGGATGTCTTATCATGGTTGCTCCATGTTGCAAACTTTTATAAAATTTTCTTTTTAATAATTTGTTGCTCTCCCAACTCTATTTCTATTTGCCATTCCTATTTTACCTCATCAATAATTATTAAGATTAATTTTGAAGAAAAACTGTCCCCTTTTTTCCTCTTCTTTGCAGAAGTGGGAAACTATGGGTGTGAAGTACAATATATTTGTTAAGACTGGGATGGTGTATGGATTAGTATATGGATTATCCTGAATTATTTTCTTCTTTGTTACAAAAAAAGGTTCTTTAGGTAATAATAAAGGGAGAAATACACTAGTAAATTAAGGTGAAATGAAAACAAGAAATGTCAATTAAGAATATAATTTTTAAAAATAACATGTCAGTAGGGAGCTAAGAAACAAATTATTTTTCATATGTTGTGTACACTGAAACAAGATAATTTGTTTTTTCCTCCTTTAGCTAAACACTGAAAATAGTCCGGAGGGAGGAGGTGAGAGAGAAGGGAGAAGAGGGAGAGGGAACAGCTAGTAAGTAAACAGAGTACAGCTCTGGAGTCAGGAAGACCCGAGTTCAAATGCAGCCTCCTTAATATTTCCAAGTTGTGTGACTCTCTTAAGTCACTTAACCCCAACTGCCTTGCTGGGGGGGGGGAAGAGAAATAGCATTTAGGCAAATTTTATTGTCAAAAGAGCACTGAGACTCAATACTCACTGATTTGAGCAATCTGATTTCATCCAGGGCTGTTTCAGTGTAATGTTCAGCACTCTTCACTACTTTCATTGCCACAAATTTCTTCCCCCTATGGAAGAGAACCAATTAGTCGATCGTCAAGAGGGACAAAACCATGTTTTGAACTTGTAGAAGAAAATTGGAAGTTAAGAGGAGGACTATAAAAGAGCACTACAAATACTGATCAGACTTTCCCTCTATAATCAAGTACTTTCTATCTGAAGTAACTAATACCCACCTTGGGTATAAAAGTCAGATTTTATTTATAGCTTGTCCTTAGGGTTTTGTTTCTACCTTTACATTTTCTCCATATGATAACTTCAACATTCTTTATGTCTCCCTTCACTTTGAACACAGCTACTAGAATAAAAAGAGGTGGACCAAAAGCAGGCAGTATGTACTAATGTCAAAACACTATCAGTTCTGATACCTTCCTTACCCATCTGTAAACACAATGATAAAGTTGCAATCAGTTACACAAAACAAAATATCTCTGTACTTTACATCATGACAAAAGTAGATCAAGTAGCAATAAAGGTCTCAAATAACTTTTTTTTCTTTTTCTTTTTTTAAATTTGATATTTAGTATTTTTATTTTTTCCAGTTATGTGTAAAACATTTTTTTAAAATTGTTTTTAAAACTCTAAGTTCCAGATTTTTTCCCTTCCTCCCCACCCCCAATCCCCATTAAGAAACATGAAATTATGCAAAACATTTTCATAAAAATCATGTAAGTTATTTCTGTGGTGAAAGTTGACAACAGGGACTATTATTTTATAGCTTCAAAAAACAACACATACTCTAAAAAAACTTTATAAAAAGAGGAGAAAAACTTACTGAATGTCCCATGATAACCATACTGTAGAAAAATGTCCCCAACCCAGCTTTCGGATCACGTGGTATCTCCCATTGAACAGGTCTCCAATTTTCACAAGATGATAACCTCCTGGAAGAAATAAAGATGGGGAGTTGAGAGGCAAAAGTCAATCTCCTTCCAGTTTACAGATTTTTTTAATTCAAAAAAAAGGGTTATGAAACATTTATTCTTTGTAATACTTAGAAAAATGAATTTAGGCCCATTCTTCTCTCTTTAAATATCTGTATGCTTCCAGAAGATAAGCTTCATTAAGATAATATAATACAGAATCAAATTCTCCCTGTCTCTCTCTGGTAATCATTTTTCCTTGCTAACCTCTTTTGGGTTAATCTGCTAAACACCTCTATGGATTAAGCCTATTAGTTAATGGCGAATTCCCTTTCTCCTGGTTAATTGTAAGTTCCACTAGGGAATATGTTTTTTCCATTGTTAATTGTTAAAAATTTCTAGCTAACTATAATACTCTTTCTATTGTTCTCCCAACTCGACTCCATATTTACCATTCCTGGTATCTATTTTATCTCTTTGTTTTGTCCATAACCTCCTCTTGTAAATATAGATATTTTTGGGCAAAGAACAAGAATTGCTAACTCATCCCCATCACAACCATTCTGAAAAAGCAATCTGGCATACTATCCAAAAACTTAAATTGTGAATAACCTTTGACTCTTAAATGTACATATTTATAACAAGGTTGGTTTTTAAAAAATTCTTTCAAATGAGGGTGTTTGGGGATGGAAAGGAGAAGGGAATTTAGAACTGAAAATCAAATAAAACTGAATAAAAAAAATTTTTTTTAAAGGATATATCTCAAACACTCATATTTTTCATTAATAATTCCTTATTGAGTTAAATATATCCTAAAATTCTATTCTGGCATCCAATCTTGGGGAAAGATGAACATGGTCCCAAAGTTCTCAGGAGGACAAATGCTTCAGCAGGTCCTACACCAAGCCACAAAGACTTTAAAAGTACTTATCAGATTGTATCTGTTTGTTTAAAGACCAGCTTACGTGTGAAAAGATTCCTCATCAGGGAATTTGATCATCAATGATGATTTCTTTTGGCCATAGCCATTCATAACACCCTCTATTAAGTTGTGAATACTCATATTGGTGAAACCTTCACACATACTCCTCCCCTCCATATCTAATGTATAGGTAGGTAAATAGATGTGGAGAGAGAGCAAGAGATCAAGGTCAGAAAAGGAAATAGCTTGGTCATATGCTGAGCATATGAGAAACCAGATTCAAAGCTTATTTTATTTCTAGGACATTGCAAGAATAAGGTCTTTAATAGAACAGGTGGATTTTCTATGAAAGACACAAGAAGGAAAGACATGGATAAGAATCTTGTTGTTGTAGGTTGAAAAGGCTCACAATAGAATATGATTGATTATCAGTGGAGGCAAGACCTACACCATGGAAAGCACAGAGACAAATGTTTGGATTAGCAACAAATTCAGTTTCCTGTGTTTGAGAAATGAGAAAAAAAAGCAAACAGTAATTTTTCTGTTTGGAGAATAAATATTTAAAAAGCATGAAAATGGAATCAAACAGGTGAGTATATCCTTACACAAATAGGCTTACCTTTACAATAATCATTAGGATCCTCTTGTTCATCATCATCTGATCCCAGGATTTCTTCCTCTTGTTCTGGGAGATCAGTCTCAGAATGGGAAACTGGGCCTCTGTGCTGAGTTTCAGGCCTAATAAAGAACAAAGCATTTACAATTCAATTCCATTTGAATATGGAGGAAGTAAATTAATATTTATCCAATAAAACTTTTTACCTCCTTTCCTCTAAAATTTACCAGATGATAATAAAGCAGTAAAGTACATTCTCTGAAGGTTGGTGAAACACTTAAGAGAAATTTTGTGCATGAATAGCACTAGAATAATGATAATTTTTGAAAAATACTAAGATCTATGCCCAGTTCGAATAGTGACCTTATGCATGATCTGCATTTGAATAGGAAGAGTATTTTCTTTAGACAGACACCCTTCCCCCTTTAAACATTTCAATGTCTAATCAGTTTTTTTTTTTTTAGTGACCAAGTGACAGTACCACACAGTAGCCTGCAAAAGCTATGTATTGATATTTTTACTTTAGGCAGAGGCCAAATTTAGCATTTAACTTAACTCAAGTTATGAAGATTAATTTCAAGGATATTAGGTTCAGACTGATTATTCTTACTGTAGTAACAAAGAACTATTCTATTTTTTTAAAATCCTCTTTATTGATGTTATTTCATTTTATGCCATGTGTATTACCAAGGCTATTTTTTTTTTTTTAAAGATTTTTATTTGTATAACATATGTATGGGTAGTTCCTCAACATTGATCTTTACAAAGCTTTCCGGTACAATTTCCCCCCCAGTACCCTCCCCTCCCCTAGATGGCAGGAAGTCCACTACATATTAATTTTATTAAAATACTTGACAAGTCGAATATATGCAAACATTTCCATACTTATCTTGCTGTGCAAGAACAATTGTATCTACATGAACAAAAAATATCTGAGAAAGGAAACCCAATGCAAGTAAACATCGATAGAGATCATGGAAATGATATGTTATGGTCCACATTTCATATCCCTCTCTCTGGGTGTATACGGCTTTCTTCACTAAACAATTGGAACTGGTTTAAACATTTCATTGTTGAAGAGAACCATGTCCATCAGAATTGATCATCATATAGTCTTGTTGTTGATAATGATCTCCTGGTTCTGCTCATATCAGTTCACGCAAGTCTCTCCAGGCCTCTCTGAAATCGTCCTGTTGGTCATTTCTTAGAGAACAATAATATTCCATAACATTCATATACCATAATTTATTCAGCCATGCTCCAACTGATTCAGTTTCCAGTTTCTAGCCACTACAAAAAGGGCTGCCACAAACATTCTAAGCACTATATTGTTTAAAAGACATTAAGCATTGGGTAGAGTGGATGACATGACATTGTCTCCCAAAACTATTTCACCAAAGGGTAAAAGGATATAGGGAAAGTGACAGTTACCATCTGAAACATGAGATATTCCCAACTTGAGGTGGGGATACAATATTTTACAAATTTATTATAAAACACTGTCATATAGTACATAATGAGTATCTTCCTCTATGACACAGAATCTTTCAGCTCTAGCTCTTGAGTCATCTTACCCATTTACATTCACCTTTAATTATCATAAAACTAAAACTTTCCTCTTTTATTCTTTTACCATCACAAGAAGATCATATTAATCACTGTGTTAAAGAATTTGTTTTATGACTTTTATGGAAATATTTTACATAATTTCCCATCTGCCTTTTCAATGGGGGCTGGGAAGGGAGAGAATCTGGAACTCAAAAGTTTTAAAAACAAATGTTAACTGTTTTACATTTAACCTGGGGAAAATAAAATATTAAATAAAGGAAAAAAATATATAGTATTTTAAAGAGACTTTGTTCACAGATGCAGTAACTTGTAGGTTAAAAAAAAAGGGAAAGTTTTTTTTTTCCAAAGATTATTTAGTTATTATCAAAATAATACCTGGGAACAGCTAGATGGAGCAGTGGATAGAGCACTGGGCATGGAGTTGGGAGGACTAGAGTTCAAATCAGACCTCAGACAACACTTCCTAGTCGTATGACCCCAAATACCAGACCTACTCACTCAAAACCAAGAAGCCCAAGAAAAACAGGCCAAAAACCAAAACAAAATAAAACAAAAAAACCTAAACCCCCACAAAAACAAAAACCAATACCCTAGCAAATCAATTCTTTTAATTAGGTTATCAATTATGATACTATACAAGTAGTAATTCCACAGTAGAAATGCCAAGTCTTCCCCCTCTGCTATCACTTACTAGGCCTTTGGTAAGCTGCTTCTTTTCTCATGGATAGGATATCAAACTTAACTCTGCCTTAACAGGATAATTGTGAGAATTAAAATGGTTTAAGACAGATGAAGTGCTTTGTGAACTATAAAGTACTCTAACAATTTAAGGGATAATTATTATAAAGTCATCATAGC
The DNA here is from genome assembly GCA_023553655.1 of Myrmecobius fasciatus. Lineage (NCBI taxonomy): Eukaryota > Metazoa > Chordata > Mammalia > Dasyuromorphia > Myrmecobiidae > Myrmecobius > Myrmecobius fasciatus. Next base: position 130,887 of record JAJPUD010002971.1, read on the forward strand.
CTGGATGTAAGATTGAATTACCCATAACTTAGGTAAGGTTCTGGCAAGCACAAATAGTTTAAAATACAAAGTAAAACAGCAATGCCATTTATCAGGCTTCAAGCACTGGTACAAATCAAATTAACACTCATATATATAATTTGCTAATTTCAGCATCAGATTCTTTTGCTAATGACAAAGGTTGCATTTGTAGTATGCTTTTGCAGTTCTTAAAATCATATTTGCAAGAGAGTCAAATACCTATTTTGTATACAAGTCAAAATCAGCTTTTGTGAGAGCTCCACACAAGTGCCCTGTTCAGAAAATAACATCCTTGCTCTTCAAAAAGGATTTAAAAAAAAAAAAAAAAAAAAGTAATCTAACATACCTGCATGAAGCTCTGATTCCCATTGGTAGAAGGAGGTCAAAAGATCGTTGAACAGTTTTAGAAAGAGCCATTAACAATCTACCACCAGACTATTTAATCAGCCAACAGGCGCTCGCTCGCTCTCTCTGTCTCTCTCTCTGTCTCTCTCTCTCTCTCTCGGGAGAGGGCTGTTTTTTTCCTGCACCCAGCAGATATTGTGAATGAAAAAAGTGATGTCTCTACCACCTAGCTGCAGATGAACAACACTGCATTGCAGGTAAGGGAATTCACAGTACAACTGAAGGGCTTATCTGTTCCTAGGTCAATTTAGTTATCTAGCTTAAGGAAGTTCTCATCTAAAAAAAAAAAAAAATCCAAAAAATATGTGTATTTTTTTTCCTTAGAACTATCACCAATGTGCTATTAAAAAAAAGTTTTGAAGTCAATAATATTCAAAAATCAAGATTTTCATAAAAGCCAAAAGCCCATTTTTTTAATGACAAGACAATTAAAATTTAATAAAGGAGGTTAAGTCTTCTAAAATTATTGAAATACTGCCCCCAAATGCAAAGAATACGCCTATTGACACGATACAGGTTTGCTTTGAACCCCAACCATAGAAAAAATTTTAAAACATAGAATCATAGTTACTAGATATGCAAAGGATCTTTACATTACAGTATCTGACCTCTTCAATTTAAAGATAAATAAAACAAGGACTACCCTTCACCAAAAACTGGTTCGATCTACTACATGGGCTTCCTCCATACCAGGTTACAGCAAATCTACAGGGTACTTTCAAAAATCCTGAATCGTTCCATTTGCAGGTTCTTATGGCCTAGGCTATTTAATGACTACTTTGAAATGACCTCAGCCTATATATAAAAAGCACTCCCCACAAAATATTCTAGGTACATAACATTATTTTTTCTTCATAAGACTACTTACATAAATTTTAACTTGCAATTTAAAAATTCCAGTATACACTCAGCTTTTCAATTTCAACTTTTTTTTTCCTAGTTCATTAAATTCAGTTCAGATTTTAGAGGTCAATTTCATTGTACTGAGGGATACCAGGAAGCTATAATTTTCCTAAGTGGGGATGAACATTTGTTTATAAAGTGCATGTTATTTGGATTTTTTAAAAAAAATTACTTTTTTAATAATTTTATAAATTACTTAGCAATTGTTACTTTTTAATGTGAATCAGTTTCATAAATTCTCTATTTTATGCTTTTATATAAATGATATTTTATCACCTATGACTTAATAGGGCTTGCATATGTGACAACTGGAGTGAAGATCTCTCAGGACTATAGACTAAATTAAACAAAGCCTGAGGGCCTAAGGTTTGGTTTCCTGGGGTGGAAGGGAAAGTAGAAAGTAGTCTGATTTATAAGCTGTCAACATTCCAGTTCTTAAATAAGGAAAGTTAAAGCATATATAATCAATTAGAATGTATGGAAAGGAAAAGAGGGGTGGGCTTGGGACTTTCTTTGTTCTGGATTGTATAAAAGTCACAAGGATGTACTGGGCTCTGGCTCTCCCAACTCTGGACTACTTATTTGATCAATTGTCGGACTGCCTGGTACTCATGAGTTCCTGAATAAAGCCTTTGTTCTATACCTTGAGATGCTTTTGAAGTATTGGTTATTAAGATGAGGGCCTGTATAGCCCACACAGATTTGGGGGCTCGTCCGGGATCCAAGGGATTCCTTGGGGAGGCTGCAGGGGTCTCGGATCAGTGGCAGGTGTATCCCCAGACAATTTTGTCCATGGGATGCTGGTTCTGAGATATTTCCCTCCTCCTGGGGAATCTAACAGCCCGAGGCAGGGGAACTTGGGTATAGAACAAAGGGAAAGTGGAGAAAGAGAGAGAGGAACTATCCTGGTGCCAGCCACGACAAAAACTGCACGTGTGGCTCCAGATAAGCACTCGAGATGGAATGGAGGCCTGTTGGGGAGGGAGAGATTAGCTCTCTCTAAATTTTGGACTGCTTTAGCCTAATCTTGAGAGAGCTCTGGGGGGACTATTTGGTGATAGGGTAATCTACACCAGTATAAGAAGGAAATTCCTATGGGGAGTTTTGCTGTCCAAAAGAAAAATGAGGACCAGGACAAGGATCAGGGAATTTTAACTGATAGTCCTCTAGGGAATCAGTGACAAGATTGGGATAAGATCCCAATGTACAATGCCAAAGAGGCAGAGAAAAGGTGGAGAAAGAGTGAGACAAAGAAAATCCCTCCCATCCCTCGGATTCTTTGTTATACTTTCACCTCCTAGCATCACGGAGGAGGTCCAATTAGAGGGGAAAAAAAAAAAAAAAAAAAGCCAAGGTATTTGTCACTTGTGCTTAATTGTAGCCTGCTTGAGCTAGTTTGAAAAGAAAGAGAAAAAGTTTAGCTGTTTTAAACTCTAGCAGAGAGAGAAAGCAATAAAAACAAACAAACAAACAAACAAACAAACAAACAAAAAAAAACAACTGATAGAAGGCAGCAATAAATTACTCCTTAATGGGATAACAGCTCTGCCTGGGGGAGGGAGTAGAGAGAGAACAAAGAAAGTAGAAGTCAATCAGTGTTGGAGGAAAAAAAAAGTTTTAGAAAACGCAGTTTAAAATTATATGTGTGTATGTGGATGTATGCATACAACCAAAGGGTAATTCAGTTTGCCTACAATATTCAATTGGAATTTAGGAAATTTATTTAAGTGAGGAAAGAAAAGAAAAAAAAAAGCCATATCCTTTTAGATTTATGGGTATTTGGTTTTTATAATTACTGTTGCCTTGTGCATGTTATATTGTTATTTTGGGTATAAGAATTAGAAATTTGTTTGAATATTGAACTATCAATATTGTAAGGAAAATTTTTAAAAGCTGTATTTAATTTGATTTCAAATTAATGATAGCTTGTTTTACAAAGTCCTGATAATTTATGTCACCTTCTGAAATATGCTGGGTAATTGGTAAACATTATGAGTTATGCGTTAAATTTTGTCAAATTTAATTTTGAACATGTGTGTGAGTTTTGTGGAATTATTTAGCGATTCACTACATTGTGAATCTTGAAAGTTTTGAAGGAAAGGAAAGGAAAAAGGCAGGAGGAAAGAGATGGGTTTATATGAATGGGATAAGGAATTGGACAAAAGAAAGGAAGAGACTGCATTTGGCAAGAGTGAAAGAAGGAAAAGGCACGTAGCAAGAAAGTGAAGAGGATGTAGAGAAGAATAAAAAAAAAGTTAGAAAGGTATTTGGGAATGGGGAGATACGGGAAGGAATCTTTTGGTTTCAAAGGTGAAGGTTTAACCCACCTCCCTTCCCCCACACCTCCAGCCTCTTTTAAGAAACAAAAGGAACAATTAGCATCTGGGGTTGAGATATGGAAAAAGGAAAGGAAGATATCCTTATGAGATTGGGATCTGCTTTTGGAAGCAGATAAAATTTTGGGGGTGTGGCACCCTAAAAAGTTAACTTTTGAGAAGTGGGAGTCTGAAAGCATAGCATGGTTGAGAGAAATGCCATGTGGAGTGGGGAGGAAGGGTGGCAAAGTGAAAAAGGGAAGTCTTCTCAGGAGACAATCTGATTCTCCTACTCCCCACCTCCCCATTAAGTCAGGTATGGCGGCCCTTTTTAGCGGACTGCAGCTCTTGGCTGATTGAAATATCAATTGATTATATTGTTTAAAGGAAAAGCCTACATTTACATGCAATCTGATCTGATGGATTTGGGGCTGCTCCCAAAAAGGCTGCAGGGTCCTCAATTGGAAGAAGTTGATGTATTAATTTCTCCATTCTTAAAAAGAAATTATTAATGTTAAATCTGAAAGATCCTTTTATGTGGAATTAGGAAATTCTGTGTAAGTTTTAATTGATTGTATGGAGTCATCTGAAATTGTATTTATTGTCTAGAGGGACTCTGAGAATAATAGTTTTTGCTTTTGCCCCTTTTTGAATATTTCTGTTACAGATAATATGCAATTTGGAATTTTTCTATATATTGGGTATTCTAAAAGCAAAATGATCTGTAATGTTGAACTTAAAACCATCTACTTAGATATGAAAGATAAGCTGTATAAGCTGTGAACTTTTAGGTTGAATCTTTTAGTAAAAGATTCACTGGGATACTTGAGTTAGATTCATCTGAGGCTTTGATTAATGAGAACTGCTCTAGGAGATAAAATCTCTTGGGGCTGCAATTGATATTTGTTTGGAGTTTTAAATTCAGGTATGACTGTCTGAAAGATCATCAAGCCAGTGATCCACCATTTGAAAGGAATATGCCATATGGGCTACTGAGAAGGAATCATTGCAGGTGGAAGTTAGTATCTGGGAATGAACTAAAAGAACAATATTCATCTCTGCTGATGGTGGGATTCTTCCGATTCAGTTTACCCAGTGGTGAGAAGCCACCTGATTGTTCCTGAATCTGTCTTAAAATGGAGTTATTAAAAATTAAGACAGTTACCTAAGTAAACTGCTTTAAGGATGCTCTATCCTGTCTGTGTTTTCAGATTAAGATCTGAGGCAGCTAGGTGGCATAGTGGATAGAACACCAGCCCTTAAGTCAGGAGGACCTGAGTTCAAATCTGGTCTCAGACACTTAACACTTCCTAGCTGTGTGACCCCCAATTTCCTCAACCAAAAAAAACCACAGAAGAATACATACACATTAAAAAAAAAAAAAAAAAGACCTGAAGGACCATTTCTAATACTATTTAAGTATTATGTCCTTGATTTTTCCTCTTATAGCAAATGGAAATCAGAGCAAGTGGTTAGCACAAGATACAGAACACAATAAAGTATATATTTTAACTGGCAGTCCAGTTCTATAGAATTCTCTGGCTGCTGCGACAACATCCTTCTGGGGCTAGAGTTTCTTTATAGATAAAGAAACTTCCCTTTTGTGTGAGAAGAGTAGATATTGTTTGTTGATGGAAGGCAGGGCTAGGTTGTCAGGTCTCTGGACCCCAATCCTGGACCCCTTTGGTTACTTATCAAAGATTTATATTAACTTCAAATGCGTTTTTCATGTTTTGCATGATCATGGGCGCTATATGGAAGGAAAGGGCATTTTTGATAGCCAAACAATTCAATGCAAAGAAAATGATTACTGCCAGCTGTCCATGAACCTAGAGTGGTTTGGTTTCTTTTAAATGAAGGGGATTCACTTTAGGTGAGGGGAAGCAGGCTTTACAGATCAGCTGTCCATGTTGCTGATTGTTTGCCCAGGACCTTAGCAACTTTAACCCCCAACCTAACTCCTGCATTCCTTCATATAGCTCCTAGGTAAGTAAATTCCGAAAGGCCGGCAAATGTGCCTCTTGTAGGGGCTTCAAACTGCTTTTTGTTGTGTTAACATCTGCACTGGTTGTGTGAAAGCTTTTCCTTGTGAGACTTTAGGGCCTTTTCTGGGAAAGATCATACTCACTGCAGGGCACAATGCTTTGCCCAATACACCTACTCCTTTGAGGAAAGAAAAGCAATAATTCTAGGAAAGTGTTTTTGGTATTTACCCTAGGGAAGGTTATTTGGACTAGAGGTATTTGTGATAGCCTCATCTTCCCCTCAGCCCTCTTCTGGGTGGGTTTCTAATTTCTGGTCACTTTTGTGTATTCTTTTTGGCTCAATTTTAGTCCTTGTATGTTTTTAATGTATTTGTGAGAGATGCTTCTTTCAGACTCCGAGTGATTAAATTCCAACCACTTGGACAACCTGAGTCACCTGAGACCTGATTCTGACACTCAGTACCAGCTGCAGCCACCATGAACACCAGCTATCTGCCCTCTTGAGTCAGACCCCAATGGATCTAGCTATACCCCTTGTCAGCCTGAAGCAGCTCCAGAAGATGAGACCTTTGTCCTTTAGTCCCAAATGAGTCTGGGTCTGGACTGCTTGAAATGGGAATGGTGTGACAAGAGCCCTGAGGCCACAAGCCTCCGTGGTGTTGGAGTTCTATGGCTGCCAGATGCCAATCTGGTCTATGATAACTGGATTTCCAAGACAGATAGTGGGAGATGGTGGGGCCGGGTCTCTGATTCCTGCTCATTGTTCTGAGCAGCAATATCCTGTTGCTTATGCAATAACCAATCATTAGAGTTCAAGATTCAGCTAAGTTCAGGAGTAACTGAAGTGGTTCCTGAAAGCTTCCACTGATGTGAGTGTTGGTTCTAAATGGAGGAGGGCAGATGATAGTTACTACAGGGAGAGATCAGCCTGCAAGTCTGGGTTATAGATGCCCTAGTGGAAGATGTGTGTTGGGATAAGAAATCTGTGAAAGAAGAACTGAGGGTGGTTGATGACTGACTCAAACTGTTACTGTGTATTGTTTTACAATTCTGTCTGGGTTCCCTATTGCTCTATTTTGGATTTAAGGATATGCAATTGTTTAAGGGATTTTTAATTCCAGAGTGGAAAACCCCTACTGTACTAGTCAGTTATGTGAGATGAACTTAACAACTAGAGCCCTAATTACATTACCAATCCACAGGAATCTGCAAAAAGATATCAGTGGAAAGTACTGCCACAAGGTATGAAAACAGCCCAACCATTTGTCAGTGGTATATAGACAAAAAAATTGAAACCCTTTAGGAAATAATACCCTGAAGTATAAATCATTCATTACATGGATGATATTCTTGCAGCATATGTCAATGCAGATACTTTAGAACAAGTACTGGGTGAGGTCAGGAGTGAACTTGAACACCACGGCTCGAAACTAGCTTTTCAAAATAAATAAATAAATAAATGGAATATTATGGGTTAGAAATAAAATTGGGATCCCTATTGATCAGTTGCAACCCTTATATGATTTGTTAAGGGGTCCTAGTAAATTGAAATAAAAAGGATATACAGCTGTGATCCATGTTAGGGGACATCAAACTGAAGACTACTTTATAGCAAAGGGAGAACCTGCTGATCCTGAGGAGATGATGGTTCTGATACCAGCTCTACCCTTGCACATGCCTCCACCATCATACACCCTAGATGAGGCTCTTGGAGCCCAGGAGGATGCTAAGGGTCATTGGTTCTTGCCCGATAGAAGGGAGGTCCTGACCAAAGCAGGTATGAGACATCTACTTCCATACCTACACCAGGGTAGCCATTGGGATGTCCAAAACCTGTGTGATGTGGTGCTCACAAAATGTTCAACACCTGGGGTGTACACATTAGCCCAGCAAGTGGTAGATGGCTGCCTTGTTTGTCGAAGAACGAATAAAAGAGCTCTCCGGCAGGCTCCAAAGGGTGGAGGGCTCCCTGGCATCAGACCCTTTCAGAATATGCAGGTGGATTTTACTGACTTACCCCCTGTGGGCGTCTCAAATACCTGCTGGTCGTAGTGGACCACTTAACATCTCGGGCAGAGGCTTATCCCCTTTGTCATGTCACCCTTTGGTTGTGGCTAAGGTCCTCTTAGAACAAATCATCCCGAGGTATGGGCTGGTGGAGTGCATCAATTCTGATCAAGGTACACACTTGAGGGCCAAGATTTTCCAATCTTTAATGAAAGCTTTAGAGATGACTTGGGAGTTTTATACTCCATGGCATCCTCCTTTCTCAGGAAAGGTAGAAAGGATGAATCAGGAGATTAAAAGACTATAGAAACTCGGTTACCTTGGATGAAGTGTCACCCTTTGACTTTATGACAATCAGGACAAAACCCCAGAGAGATATTGGGCTGTCCCCATGTGAATTATTATTTGGTTACCCACGTGGGCCTTGGCAAATAGCAGAATAGATGAGGAGAAATGAAAAGGGAGTTCTAATCTGGCCCTGGTACCAATGGGCTTGGCAGAATTCAACTTGGTCTGGTTATTTTGCTTCTTCTTGGAGCACAAAAGATAGGTCTGAGTCTAATATTATGAGTTGTAGCTTCAAAGGTAAACAGCAATTATGGAAATGTCAATATCAGGATAATATTTGGACCCTATACCAGGGAGGTCCATTGGGGGATAAAGACTCAAAGTATTATCCCATGGTGTTCAACAGGACAAATATTTTTGAATCAAACAACCCTGCATTTAAGGGAAATTATTGGATCTGTGGTCAAACTGCTTAAACCCACCTTCCCCTTAACTGGACTGGTGGTGTCTGTTATGTTGGATTAATTAGACTGAAATTCTTCTTTTTGCCTGGAAATGGTGTGAATCATTTAGGAATCCAGTTATGTGATGATTTGGAACGAGAGAAACGTAGCATTGATACTTCCCTAACACAGACTGGGGATGCTAAGGGATGGGGAGATACATGGCCGCTAGAAAGAATAATCCGAGAGTATGGATCAGCCACCTGGGCTCAAGATGGTAGTGGGGGGGATACAGAACTCCTATTTATATTTTAAATAGATTAATTTGACTCCAAGCTGTCTTGGAGATTGTCACTAATCAGACAGCGAAAGCCCTGGACTTATTGGCAGCTCAGGCAACCCAAACCAGAGAGGCAGTCTTACAGCACAGATTGGTTTTGGATTATCTACTGGCAGAGGAAGGGGGAGTGTGTGGAGAGCTGAATCTTTCTACTTGCTGTATGCAAATTGACAATAATGGGAAAATAGTAAAGGAGATTGCCAAAGATAATAGGAAACTGGTACACGTCCCTGTGCAAACCTGGAGTTTTCTGTTCAGTACATCATGGTGGTCCTGGTTCAATGGTAGCTGGTGGAAGCAGGTATTATGGTTTGGATTAATTGCTTTAAATGGAATAATGGTAAATTTGTCTGCCTTGTATAATGAGTATTGTTACTGGGATAGTACATAAAACCATAGCTGCAATTCTAGGGAATGAGAACAAAATGCGTATGCTAATGCTGCAACATCAAGGATGGACCCCAGTAATAAAGACAACGCTGGTGATGAGGAGGTCGATGCTAGGAGTAACAGGCTGTTGCAAAAATTTTGGGATGAGAGCTCTTCAAAACATTAAAAAAAAGGGGGGGGGGTTTAGGAGACTGAGTGTGACAATTGGAGTGAAGATCTCTCAGGACTATAGACTAAATTAAACAAAGCCTGAGGGCCTAAGTTTTGGTTTCCGGGGTGGAAGAGAAAGTAGAAAGTAGTCTGATTTATAAGCTGTCAACATTCCAGTTCCTAAATAAGGAAAGTTAAAGCATATATAACCAATTAGAATGTATGGAAAGGAAAAGAGGGGTGGGCTTGGGACTTTCTTTGTTCTGGATTGTATATAAGTCACAAGGATGTACTGGCTCTGGCTGTCCAAACTTTGGACTACTTATTTGATCCATTGTGGGATTGCCCGGTAGTCATGAGTTCCTGAATAAAACCTTTGTTCTATACCTTGAGATGCCTCTGAAGTATTGATTATTAAGATGAGGGCCTGAATATCCCACACACATGGATTAATATGGTGGTAAGTTTTGTGGAAGCAAGGTTAGTTCTGGGACAGGTATATAAACAAACAGCCTGCTACCAGGCCCTAATTTATACAACTACTAGGTAGAAACTGGTAAAGCTTTTTTGTTTGCCATAATGGGTAAAGTTAGGATTTTAATGAAGGTTTTAAAATACTTATCACACTCTTATGGATTATTTTTCATTTAACCACACCCAGTTTTTTCATTTGATAGATGAGGAAGTTTGACTAGTTAAAGAAATAGGAATGGTTTCAATGTGTGCTTTTAAATGTTGAGTACCTATTTCATGTTGACAATTTAGGGTAATTTTTGCACAACCACGGCCTAAAATCAACATGTATTTATTAATTAGTTCATGTTTAACACTTTGCTAAGCAATGAAGAAACAAAGAAAAAAAAGCACAATCGCCTTCAAAGGAGCTTATATTCAAATGGAGGAAACATATATATATATATATCAAGTTAAATAAGGCAGCATAGTGGAGTGGAAGATTTAATCTTGAGCCAAGAGTGCTAACTAATAGCAACAGGTAAAAATTGCAAAGAAGCAAACTTAGGCTTGATTTAAGAAAACATCCATGGGCCTCCCTGTAGAAGGTTGGGAACCTTAAAAGAATGGAAGAAAGATGAAACTAAAAGAAATAGATAAAGCAATGAGTAGTGACAATTAAAGGGCCTCCAGAATCTAAATTTCTAGTATTATTCCACAGGGTCCTTCTTGTTAAGTAGGGAAATCATCCCAGTGTAAGGCAGTGTATTTAAGACTGGCCACATCAGGAGTAAGAAAAATGGCTAACTTGTCTAAGGAAACAACCAGGGTTAGTATAGACTTTTTTCTCCAATAAAATGGAGAAAATGTACTATTTGCAGACAGTGCTTGTAGAGCAACTAGTGAATAGAAAATCACAGGCTCAAAGTTTTTAGAGTCAAAATGGCCCTTAAAATTCATCAAGTCCAACCCCTAACCCCTACATTTTATATGCAAAGTAAGATCAGTAAAGCTGGGTGATTTGCCCTAAAGCAAAGAATTAGTCAGAGGCACTGATGTTCCTGAAACTGAAGATGCTGAAGAAGAAACAAAATAGTAAAAACAGGAGGGAATGGAACTGAAAAAAAGTAGAGAAGTAAAACTAAGATAAAAAGACACTGCATCTCAGGAGAGGGGCAAATATACAGTGATAGAGAAAGTTGAGAGTATGACAAATAAAGAAGTTCGTAATGAATGGGCTTAAGTGTCTTAAAAACCAAGGAAAAGAGTTTAATCATCTTTGGATATAGAAAAGGGCAAAGCCTAATGGTTAGAGAAAAGCCTGTAACAATTACTCTGGTTAGTGTACAAAGTAAACAAGATTAATTTTAAAAAACCATTGAAGAGGAACATTTTGAAAAGAACTAAAATTTCTTTTTTCAAGAATTATATTAGAATATATAGAGGGGCAGCTAGGTGGGACAGTGGATAGAGCACCAGCCCTGAAGTCAGGAAGACCTGAGTTCAAATTTGATGTCACATTTAACACTTCCTACCTGTCTGACCCTGGGCAAGTCACTTAACCCCAATTGCCTCAGCCAACACACACACACACACACACACACACACACACACACACACACACACACACACACACACACTTCCAAGGGCTACAAACAAAAAATAGAAGCACAGCAGTAAAATACTATTTCTTCATTTCTCCTCAATTGTTTGAACAGATTCTCAAGCACAAGCTATATTAAAATTAGACCCTGAATGGAATGCAATTAGGTATAATACATAAAAAGAGCACTGGACAGAATTATTGGTCCATCTCTACTTTTTATAACTTTTATAACCAGCCAACATTTATTTCCTAAGATTTGAAGCATTAGTCCATATAAGAATATTGAAATCTTCCCTTTCCTGCTCAATACTGGGAACATTTGCCGTATCTCAAGAATGTAAAAACTGTCAAATCACTACTAAAATACACTAGTTTTATTATTATTATAGAACTGTTCAAGCCAAACTATGCTCAGAAATGAGATCTGAAAAAGTTAATTTTCTAACAGATGCCACCAACTTTTCTGATTAACTTTCTCTAGCTTTTTTTCAAATTAATATCTCACTCAAATGTTAAAACCTCCCCCAAAATATGTATAGTGCACTCAAGTGCATTTTATAAAAATCTTGTGCTTTTCTATTACCGTTTGGTCAAAGGCAGGGACATTTTATGAGTTATTAATTTAGAGAAAGCAGCACTGAACAGAGACAAAGACCTTGCTCTGGTTCTGCTAATTACTATATCAATAACCTGGGGGAAATGTCCTGGGAGAGGCAGGAATGGGTCGTTATACCTATGATTTCTTTTGTTTTGTTCTTTTAAATATTATTTTACTTTTTTCCAATTACATGTAAAGACAATTAACATTCTTTTTTTAAAATCATAAAACAAATTTCCTCATTAGTCATGTGAAAAAAGGGTAAAACAACCCCCAAAAGATGAATATAGGATCCTTTGATTTGCATTTAGACTCCATAGCTCTTTCTCTGGATCTAGATAGCATTTTCCAACATGAGTCTTTTGGAATTGTCTTAGATCAATATATTGACTTAAATCTATCCTAGCTGAACATGACTCAATGTTGCTGTTACTATGTACAATGTTCTCCTAGTTCTGCTCATTTCACTAACAGTTCATGTAACTCTTTCCAGATTTTTCTAAAATCTGCCTGCTTGTTATTTCTTGTAGCAGAATAGTATTCCATTAACACTTGTATAAGACAACTTGCTCAGCCACCATTCTCCAATTAATGGACATTCCTCAGTTTTCAATAGTTTGCCACCATGAAAAAGGCTGCTATAAATATTTGTGTTCATGTAGGTTCTTTTCCCTTTTTTTTTTTTTTTTTTAAGATTTAAGATATAGACCTAGTAGTGGTATTGCTAGATCAAAGTTTGCTTTCAGCATAGTCCCACATTGCTCTCCAGAATGGTTCAATATCTTACCAACATTATATTAATGTCACAATTTCCCCATATGTCTCCAAGTATCATTTTCTATCACATTATTAAGCCAATCTAATAGGTGAGAGGTGGTACATCAGAACTGTTTTAATCTATATATCTCTAATTGATAGTGATTTGAAGCATTTTTTTTTCATATGACTATTGAGACAGCTTTGATTTCTTCTGAAAACTGCCTATTCTTATCCTTTGACCATTTCAGTTGGAGAATGACTTGTATGCTTTTAAATTTGGCTCACTTCTCTATTTATTTGAGAAATGAGGCCTTTAGCTTTCTGCTTTCCTTCTAATCTTGTTTCCATTGATTTTGATTGTGCAAAATCTTTTAAATTTAGTATAATCAAAACTATCCATTTTAATAATGCTATCTCTTGGTTGGTCATAAATTCTTTCCTTCTCCATAGACCTGACAGATAAAGTATTTCTTACACTCCTAATTTGCTATAGTATCACTCTTTAATTTGGTCTTTTTCGAGCTTTTTTAATTCTAAGCCCAGTTCATTGATCTTCTCTTTCTCTGTTTTATGCAAGTAAGCATCTAGAGATATAAAATTACCCCTTATAACCGCTTTAGCCGTGTCCCACAAATTTTGGTATGTTGTCTCATTGTCATTCTCCTGGATGAAATTTTCGACTGTGTCTATAATTTGCTCTTTCACCCATTCATTCTTCAGGATTAGATTATTTAATTTCCAATTAACTTGTGGTCTATTTTCTCCTGGACTTATATTACATGTGAGTTTTACTGCATCATGATCTGAGAAGGATGCATTTACTATTTCTGCATTTGATTTTGAGGTTTTTATGTCCTAACACATGATCAATTTTCGTATAAGTTCCATGAACCCCTGAGAAAAAAGTATACTCCCTTCTATCACCATTCAATTTCCTCCAGAGATCTATCATACCTAACTTTTCCTTTTGTTTACCTCCCTAACTTCTTTCTTATTGATTTTGTGATTTGATTTATCTAATTCTGAGAGCAAGGTTGAGATCCCCCACTAGTATAGTATTACTGTCTATTTCTCCTTGCATCTCTGTTAAGTTTCTCCTCTAGGAATTTGGACTATCACTCTTTATGACTGTATCTTGGTATAGCATGTAAGCTATTGGTTTATACCTAATTTCTGCCAGTTTTCTAGTTTTTTCAGCCATTTACTCAGTAGAACTCACTCAAATAGTGAGGTCTTATTCCAGGTTTTGAAAAGAGCTTATTTTCAGCTTTGGAAAGAGTTCCTTGGAGCATTGAGAGGTAAAGTTTCTTGTCCATGGCCACAGTTCTGACAACTCCCAAGGACAGATTTTTAACCACTGAACATTGCCTTTTAGAGAAGGGATTACAAAAGACAAAGATAATTTCAGTAAAAATAACATCAACAATAATAAAAGAGCACTTTCAAAATAAAATAACACTAGATTGGTAGGGTAAGAGGGATTTTCAAAAATCTATGAAAAATATACAGATAATTGATACAAATAAAACTAAGCCATTCAGTAAATAAGTGGTAGGTATGAAATATAAACTATATGAAAAGTTCTGTGTGTATGTATGAGTAGGTGTATATATGTATATGTACATATATATAAAGCAGGCATTACTAGTTTCTTCCACTTGCTCTCCTTTCTCCTCAATCTTTTATACTTTGGCTCCCAAAACTACTCTATTCAAATTACTAAACACCTCTTAATTGCCACATCTGGAGACATTTTCCGGGTCTTCATCTTTTTTTTTTTTTTTTTTTTTTTAAACTTCTCACATGTGACAGTATTTGGCTATCTTTTCCTTCAAGATAGTCTCTCTCTAGATTTTTGGGACAGTACTTCTCATTTTCCTATCTAGTCACTCCTTTAACCTTCTTAGTTGGATCACTTTTTAAACAGCATTCCCATAGATGCTCCAACAAAGCCCTTTTCTATGTAATTTGAATGACTCCATAAAATACCATTTTTAAATTATCTTTGCATTTTGTACTGTCCATTTTATATAAATTTGCATATACAAATTCTATTTTATGTAAAGAATTCTTAAGTAAATTTGCATTCCAAAAAACCCCACCTAAGTTAATTTTACTGTACAGTACTATGGTATTTCTTTCAGTTCCTACCTCCTCAGAACAGCATTCCTTGACCTCCCATACAACCACCACCACCACCACCACCACCACCACTACTCTCTGGAGCAGGGTGGGGAGTGCTCGTATAAAATTATTTGGTCTGACTCTGTCCACGCAACTGAAGATGATAAGCTAAAAGCTAGGTACAACAACCTCTTACTGTTTGAGTTCTGTAAGTTGATAATCCTGTATGATCTGCATAGGATGCTACAAGTATCTAAATGGACCTTGGCAGAAAAAAATTTCCCCATCCCTGCTCTAGAACAATGAACATGGGGGCAACTAGGTGGTGCAGGCACCAGCCCTGAAGTCAGGAGGACCCAAGTTCAAATCTGGTCTCAGACACTTAACATTCCCTAGCTGTGTGATCCTGGGCAAGTCACTTAACCCCAATTGCCTCAGCAAAAAGCAAAAAAGAATGAACATGAGAAACAGCATCATGTAGACATTTGCCCCCCTCCTTTAACTTGCCTGCTCATATGTCTGCCCTCAGCCCTGTATGTCTCTTGTTCTGTACTGTCTGCATCCAGTCTCCCCATCACCCTCCACTCCTGTTCCTGTTCTCACTTCTGTCTCCCACCTCCAAGTATCCTGAAAGAATGTGCAAGTATCTTTCCTGCCTCTTTCCCTACCTCTTGACCACAGGGGCATTATGTTAAAGTTGCTTTATGTAGGTCTGTAGAATAGTACAATTACTTGTAAGATGCAAACTCTGTACTGATTTTTACTTATTTCATGAATATTTATACAGATACAGAATAGATGGAAGATGATTTTATTGTATATTTTAAAAGAACAACAAGCTACACAGAATAGGGATCTGCAGTTTAGCATCAACCCTTTTTTCTATTGTTAATCTGAAAAAAAAAAAACATTTTAGTTGTTGTATACTCAATTCTGGATAAAAAATAAAAAGAAAGTGAATGCAAGGAAAAAAAGCCAATTGTCCAGGGAGAGAGAAGATGAAGGTCTACATGAGGGTGGTGGCTATGAGTAGAAAGGACAGATGAAAACTATTATGGAAATAGAAATAACAGATTTGTTATATAAAGTGAGTGGAGATGAGTTGAAATGGTTTTTTCGACACTTCAAATAATATGTTCCATAGAAAAGAAAGATGAATTAAAGAGTCAACCTAGAAATTATATTTCAAGAAAAATAAAACTGCTCAATCCTAAAAACAAACAAAAAACTCCACAGGACAAAGTGAAAATAGAAAGAATCCACTGATCATTTCCTAAAAACACAATTTTAAATTCAGTATAATCAAAAGTATGCATTTTAGTAATGCTATAGAACATTACAGCCAAAATCAGACTCACTAGGTCAAATGTAAAAATGCTATAAATATCTAAAATGAAAGAACCAAGTAGCAAAGGAACCACCATCAGGATCACACACAATTAGAAGCCACCTCTATAAAGTAGTGGAGACCTTAGAATACAACATTCCAGGAGGCTTACAATTAAGAATATGTAATATTCTTATTACATTACAAAATTAAAGAATAAGAAATTTCATTTCTGTGAAGGGTACATTGACATTATCCTCACCACACATCCAATCACTTACCAGATTCCACTCTATCTTTACTAATCTTGTCCACTCAATCACCTGGAATATCCCAATATCCTCATACCTTCAAGTCACTTCCCACTTCATTCCACATGCCACTCTTGCCAGTGATTTTTCCAAAGTTCAAGTATGACCACATTACTTCTCTACTCAACAAACTCCAGTGGAAAAGATGGATCCACCAGAAGTTATTGAAGAGGGAAGTAATGTGTTCAAATGTAAATCAAATGTGATCAAATAGAAAGCATTTCAAACACTTACAATCTGATTATAATTTAACAGCTCAAGTGTTATTTTTCACATGAAATCACTGCTCATTAATGGCACCTTCCCAAATGATCTTTTATCTTATTTTATATGTATACATATACTCATATGCCATAGTAAAATTTATGGAACTCTATAATCAATCAATAATGATGGATTTAATCTTTTTTTTAAGGTGTGATTAAAAAAAAAAAGCCTGCAAAAGAAATGTAAGGAGTCTGTTGTTTATTCCTCAAAGATATTGTCTTAATTTTAATTAAAAAATTTTTAATTTTCCAATGTATTTCAAACTAGGCCAAATTAGAAAGAATTTACTTGGGGTGGGTGAAAACTCAAGAGCAATTAAATAAATTTCAATTTCAATGTACTAGTAAGATAGTCCTGTTTCAAAAATATTCTTGAAATGTCAAAACAGAAATGTCAAAGTCAGCCTATAAAATTCCTCAGTGAGGTCTGGAACAGATTAAAATGTAATTAGTAAAGGTTTAACAAAATAAAAAGATAGATGATGTTAATTTGTGGTTTTCTAAGTCAGTTTGCAGCTTGGAGGGATATGTTTCTATTTTGAGTTCGATATCGCTGCCTTTGAGAATTCTGCATCTTTCCTATTGAAATTGTTATAGCTATTTAGCTAAACCAAGTATATCTGCAGAACATATTGAAGTAGAGGAATTAAGGTTAATATGATGCCTCAAAAACTGCAAAATAAATAAATAAATAAAAATAATGGAAAGGAAAACGAACCCTATTTGAAATCTGGGGGTTCATTCTAAGGGCAGAACCACAGAACTTCTTTAGAATTGGAACCTGGTAAGTAGTAATGAAACCTCCTTAAGACAGCTAGTAAGGAGAAACTTGTTATATATTAAAACAGCCCAACCTAAATACACCTCTTTCTATATATGCTTCCCTCCTTCAATTCCATAAATGTTAAACATTCATGGATAGTGGTCACAAAGACTTAATTCTTCACTCTAAGGCCAAGAAAAAGAATTTCTCTTCCATATGACAGTGCTCTTTCAACACATATGGGGATATGATGCTTGTCTCCTACCCCCTTACCTACTTCTCTAATCAAAACTGTCCTTCAACTGAATCTCAGAGGGCACAATTCCTAATTCTTCATTATCTTGATTACTCTCTTCTAAATATATATTCCAGTTTGTGCAATTTTTCTTAAATATTCCTAGAATTGAACCCAAACTCCCCATGTGCTTCAATCAGACCAGAAAGCAGTTCAAGACATCAATCTTTCTCCTTCTGGACACCATGCCCACATCTCCCACAACTTAGAATCACTTTAGCTTTCTGGGCTAAAATGACTTACTGTTAACAATCTGAATCTGCAATCCACATTAAAATTCTCCTTTTTGGGGTAGCTAGATGGCAGTGGATAGAGCACTTGCCCTTAAGTCAAATCTGGCTTCAGACACTTAACATTTCCTAGCTGTGTAACCCTGGGCAAGTAACTTAATCCTAATTGCCTCAGCAAAACATAAACAACAAACCTTAAAAAACAAACAAACAAACAAAAACCCCAGAAACTACAGTCCTGTCACATTTCCCTGCACTTCCTGGGGATCCTTGTTTGAACCCAAGTACAGGACTCTGTACATTTATTTTTATTGTATTCATCTGATTTGATTCAGTACACAATTTTAGGCTTGCTGAGATCTTTTTATCATTTATTATGGAACATAAAAAATGTACAGATAAAACTGGAAGGAGGACAAATCAAATAGAACAGCACTGAGAGCACTGCTATAGTGATCTAGTCTTGTTTTGTCATGGAAAATAGAACACCAGTTCCTTTCATACCTTTAAGGCCTGAGGCGCTCCACAAATAGAAACAACATTCAAAAAAAGATAAATGTAGAAAATCTAGAGCCAGACCTGACCAAATAGACAGAAGTTCTCTGCTGGAGGTGAGATTTTTAGGAGTACTTGGAGATCAAATTTTTCAAGATATTTAAGAGAACAAAATTCCAGAAGGATAGAAAAACACCTAAACAGTAATGAAAGCACCTAGAAGAGGCAATAAAGAAAAACATCAACAGTTACTGACCCATTTTCAGTAAGAATTTTGTGTATATATATATATATATATCTCAAGAACATGCTCAATGAAAATATGAGGACATTAAGTTTCAAACTTCAGATATTTCAGCTAGATCACATCTTCAACTGACAGAGGTATAGAAAAAGAGGATACCACTGTCTAAAATGCTCTTGATTATAAGAAAGCATTTGACTTTATAGCACAGAAATAGCCTTCTATCAAGTTATCTCCTTTACATCTCAAAATTAAAAATTCCTTAGTAAAGATGCAAGCCAAGAGAAAACATGACTAGAAATCAGAAATAAGAGGTTTATGCTCCCCCAAGTGTTTCAAACTGTAACAGAGGATGTGCTATGTATAAAAAATCTAAAAGAAAGAGGACTTCTTGATGTGATTCCAAAATGTTTCAGCTCCATAGTAGAGAGGGACATAACACACTAAACACTAAATTCAGGAAGATTCAAGTCTTCCTGAGACACTTACTAGTTGTATAGCTCTGGGCAAGTAACTTAATATTTATCTGCTTCAATTTCAACTATAAAATGAGGATAATAATAATATCACTAATCTTCCAGAGTTGCTGTGAAAATCAGATGAGTTAGTGAAAATGTGTAAAGCATTTAGCAAAATGCTTGGCACACAGCAGATGCTTAATAAATTTCTGCCTGTTTGTTTCCTTCTAGAATTCTAATGACTTGTATTGATTGCATCACCTGAAACACTAATACTGTTTTTTCCCCTCACTTATTATTTGTTAAATTGTTCTAGCAATCTACAAATGAAATACCAAATCTTTTTTTTTTTTTTTGCTTGACTTATGTTGACTTGCCCAGGGACACACAGCTAGGAAGGATTAAGTGTCTGAGATCACATTTGAACTCAGGTCCTCCTGACTTCAGGGCTGGTGCTCTATCCACTGAACCATCTAGCTACTCTTAAAAAAATCAAGTCTTGACATGTATTTGGATAAGCATTAATTTGTAAAGTCCTAGCCATTCTTGAACAAAGTCAAAAGCTATAAACAGATTTTCAGAGGAAGAAACCTAAGCTAACAGTAGCCATACTTAAAAAAAAAAAATTCTAAATCACTAATAGAGAAATAGAAATTAAAATAATTTTGAAGTACTGCTTCACAACCATCAGATCAACCATGTTAACAAAATGAAAGGAAAATAATAAATGCTACAATTATTTTTTTAAAAAGCACATCAATGCACATTCAGGAGGAGGAATAAACTGGATGCAGGGAAGGAGACAGAGAGAAACAGAGATAGACATTGTACACACAAGCATTTCCCTAGTTCTATTAAAATTTTAAGACTGCTTTTCTATTCTCATGGGGGGCGGGGGAGAAACCAAACACAAAATACAGGGTAATGTCATAGTTTCTACTGCCAAGTATAGTACTGTAACAATTATCCCTTCTTACAAACATTTCCTTGTGGCTACACAAACAACTGACAAGAGGTCCATCCATCCCTTCGGCTCTCAAACCAGAGATTATCCCTTTCTGTCCACTGGAACAAATGAATTCTACAACAGTACTAGGACTGAAGGAGGAAAGGTATACAGGAGGGTCTGTGAAAGATTAAGGCCCATACAACAAGAACAGCCTTCATAGCCTACAAGGTAGGAACAGGATCTTAACATCATAGATTTAGAGCTGAAAGGAAGACTGGGGCAGTTGAGCTTACACTTGAGGGAACTAAAGCCCGGAGAGGTTAAGAGTATTGCTCAAGCTCACATAGATGGAAGATCTGAGACTTTAATTTAAGCCTAAATTCCAAATCCAAGTATTCTTCCCATTGTACTATGCTCAATGCTCTGCTTATAACAATAGTTCACATGTATATCCTGATCTTCAATATACAATAGACTTAGCTCATAATTGTATGAGATAGGTAAAGTAATTACCATTTTCTTCATTTAACAGTAAGAAATTGCAATGTGAAATTACTTCAAGGTCACAGTCAACAATACAAGATGTGGGATTCAAACCCCAGTCCCCCAACTCCACATCTGGTGTTCTAGCAATCCAAAATGAATCCACACATTCAACAATACTTACAAGTTTCTACTGTAAAACCAAAGTTGGACTCACTGGAACCTAAAAAATCCCAAAAGTTTACTGCATTGCATGCTCTAGAACTTTCTAAGACTTCTGAAGTTTCAGCTATCTTCCAAGAAAGCCAGCTTTCTTCAGAGAAAACTGTTCCTGTAAGGCAGTTGAGATTAGGCCTAATTCTAGGAGATAATGGACTTGTCAAACTTGGACAAATGCTACTTTGTAGAAGAAACTGAAAAGAGGGTCACTATGGAGAAGAAAAAGAAAAAAAGGACATGGTGGAAGCAGAAACTCAGGAACAGGGGAGAATTGGTTTCGACAGGAGGGCATTAAGGAATTAAGACACCTTAAAATTCTATTAATTCAAAATACTACATAATGGATTTCTACATATCAATTTATAGGACTTTCTTATGTTGGAAATTCCACCAAATTTTAGCAACTTGGATATAATTATACTTTTAAAACTTTCCATAAAGAAAAAAGTGTAAATGTTCCAAGTTTAGATATAATAATTACGAGTTTTCTGATCATCCTGGTTCTGCTTACTGCTTGTGAGACCCGGGCTAAGTCATCTAACCTCTTTGAGCCTTAGTTTTCTTATCTGTAAAATGAGGGAGGGTGGATTAGATTAGGTAATCTCTAGGTCTAAATCCTATAATCCTAAAATTTAGAATTAGTCTGAATTTTTAAGATATAGTAGTGTTGGTATTCCTATTTAAAATTTACTTAAAACTTAACCTTTACTCAGTTTGCCTTTTCAAGCAAGCTAATAGCTATTTTACCAAACCAATGACATATATTATTTGTTAGGATAAAAGAAAAGAGTCTAAAAATGGAACCCTGGAAAAGCTATAGATAATAACCTAACTTGCAGGCCTCAGATTCACAGACTTTTCCAGACTCTGCTCTAAGACATAGCTCATTCTTAGTACTGCTACCCTAAACCCACTTTTCTAAACCTTCTTTATCTGAATCTTACATGCTGAAAATTCTGGCTTTGTGTTGAAAAGAAAGAGTGCCTTCCTGCTTGTCATATTAGAAATGAATAACTCATCAGATTGTACCAGAGCAACAACCCACTCCTTCCTGTAAAAGCCGTAGCTCTGGCCCATGATGGAGCCATCCTGATGCATGAAGTGAGATGCAAGGAGAATGATGCAAGATTTGTGTGTTCAAATCAAATAAATGTGTCAAATCTGTCGATCAACTCTTGTAGGCTGGAGGTCTGGAAATCTGAAGATGTTCCTGGTTGTTTTTCCAACTACCCTGTTGGTGATGGAGCCCACTGCTTTTGGCTTAACTGATAGTTGAATCTTCTGAAAAATCTGTAAAACTGACAGGACAGTTGCATTTCTGCTTTAAAAACTATTCAAGTGAAATTCAGTGGGAATTAGGTCTGTCTTAATAAAATTCTGCCAACAGGACTTATACCTCCAGTTTCAACTTTCTGTATAACAATTTTGGAAAGTAATTTAATGCTATGCAATATGAAAAAATAAAACTCCTTACATATTTTTGATCTAGCAATTCCAAAACTAAGACTTTACCCTTAAAAAAAAAATTACAAGGAAAAAATACATAGTCTTATTGTATTATTCTTAGCTTTAAAAAACAAAATAACTAAAAATAACTTAAGTGGAAATGGGACTTCACAAATTATAGCTATTTTTAAAAAAAATATTAAGAATATATTAGGAGTGCCATAAAAAACAAGTCATGTTTAAGGAAATATGGAAGACACACACAAATAGAGACCAGTACAAGTAAAACTAAACATATAACTTCAGATATAATAGTCCCAGAGCAAACTTTTTTCAGATTTTTCAAAATTGTCCATTAATAATTTGGTTCTACTTCATTTTAAATACCAAGGAAAATTTTTAAGATTTCCCCCTTGTTATAATGTTTGCTTATTAAATTTTATTAGCAATTAAATTTAACAAAAACAGCTTTCTTTTTTAAAATGATATAAGATTACTCCTACAGGATAAGATGGCCCTCTCAGTTATCACCTTCAAAAATGTTCATTTATACATATTCAATCTTGACTACTTACAGATGAAGACACCTACTAAGGCCATTCAAAACTAGTATCAATATACCTTAAAAGATTATAATGCAGAGATCAAGTTTATCTTTTTGGCACCTATATAGAAGGCAGACAATACTTAATTTTGAAGTCAGCAAGAACCAAGTTCAAATCCTCCCTCAGATCTTCAATATTTGTAATCCTAGGCAAGTCATTCACCTTCTCTCAGCCTCAGTTTCCTCTTTTGCAAAATGAGATAAATAGTAACTATCTCATAAGGAAACTCTTGAGGATCAAATGAGTTATGTAAAGCACTTTAAAAAACTTAAAAGTGTTGGGGGGCAGCTAGGTGGCGCAGTGGATAGAGCACCAGCCCTGAAGTCAGGAGGACCTGAGTTCAAATCTGGTCTCAGACACTTAACATTCCCTAGCTGTGTGACCCTGGGCAAGTCACTTAACCCCAATTGCCTCAGCAAAAAACAAAACAAAAAAAAAAAACTTAAAAGTGATCTATATATGCTAATATTGCTAAAGCTAAGCAAGCAGTCTCTTACCCCCCCCCCATGTTAGGGTACTGGGCTGGCTAAACTAACCAGTAGGTTCAAGGAAGAGGATAGAGGGGCAGTTAGGTGGTGCAGTGGATAAAGTACCAGCCCTTAAGTCAGGAGGACCTAAGTCTCAGACACTTAACACGTCCTAGCTGTGTGACCCTGGGCAAGTCACTTAACCCCAATTGCCTTAGCAAAAAAAAGAGGATAGAATGGTAGTCTTTATAGGACAGAGGACACACACCTCCACTAATTCGCAAGAAGCCTTCTTCCCATGCATCATCAATTCTGGGCCATGTTATTCTCACAGCAGGGTCAGGAAGTCCCAGAACTCCTGCCAGCAGGTTTTCTGAATGATGCCAGAAATTCCTGCCAGGCCCTCTATGGCTAAGGGTGAAAGCCTGGCCCATTATTCCAAGGCTTGCTGCTCCCTGCTTAGGTACTTATGAAAGAACTTTGGGATTTCAAAGCTCTATTCAATCTGACACTCAGCCAGTCAATAAACATTTATTAAGTACCCACTATGAGGCCAACATATAAATGGCAGCTAAGCAGAAAAGTGGAAGAGTACTATGGCCCTGGAAACAGGAAGATTCCTCTTCCCAAGTTCAAATCTGGTCTCAAACACTTGTTACCTATGTGACCCTGGGTAAGTAACTTTGTTTACCTCAGTTTTCTCACCTGTAAAAAGGAGCTGGAAAAAGAAATGGCTAACCACTCCAGCATTTTTGCCAAGAAAACCCCAAATAGGTTCATGAATTATCAGACCCGACTGAAACAATAATAATATAGTCAAAGCTTTGCCAAGCAAGCACTGAGAATATGAAGAAAGGTAGAGGACAGTGCCCAATTTCAAAGAGCTCAAAGTCAAATGGGGGAGACAATATGCAAACAATTATGCACACACAAGATAGATTCAGTATAAATTGTAAATAATCCAACAGAAGGAAGGCTCTAGAATTAAGAATGGCAAAAGCTTTCTTGTAGGAGGTAGGATTTTAGCGGGGACTAGAAAGCAGTCAAGGAAGCTAGGGTGTTATGTTAAAATAAGGAGAGGGATATTGCTAGAGAAAATGCGTGGAGTTTGAAGATGGAATGTCTTGTGCTAAAGAACACTGGATTTCAGAATCCATGGAAGGTCAGGTATGAGAAGACTAGACTGAACATCACAAAATTTTCTATTTGAATCTAAGGGTGACAGGGAATCACTGTAGTACACTGAGTAGGGGGGATGATATGGTCAGACCTATACTTGGAAACTACTGACATGAGTAGAGGGTGGGCTACAGTAAAGAGAGGTTTATGGCTATTGTAAGAGTGTAGGCATTGTTTTTGTACAAACAAAACTAATGCAAACAAAATTAGAAGGGAAGCACTAAATTGGGAAAATATTTTTACATTTAAAGATTCTAATAAAGGCCTCATTTCTAAGATATATAGATAAGTGACTCAGATTTATAAGAATTCAAGCCAACTGATAAATTAAAACCATTTCTAGTCATATGAAAAGGTGCTCTAAATCACTATTGATCAGAGAAATGCAAATTAAGACAACTCTGAGGTACCACTATATACCTCTCAAATTGGCTAAAATGGCAGGAAAAAATAATGATGAATGTTGGAGGGGATGTGGGAAAACTGGGACATTGATACATTGCTGGTGGAACTGTGAATGGATCCAGCCATTCTGGAGAGCAATTTGGAACTATGCTCAAAAAGTTATCAAACCATTTGACCCAGCAGTATTTCTACTGGGCCTATATCCCAAAGAGATCTTAAAAGAGGGAAATGCAAAAATGTTTGTGGCAGCCCTTTTTATAGTGGTTAGAAACTGGAAACTGAATGGATGCCCATCAATTGGAGAATGGCTGAATAAATTATGGTATATGAATGTTATGGAATATTATTGTTCTGTAAAAAACGACCAGCAGGATGATTTCAGAGGCCTGGAGATACATGCATGAACTGATGCTAAGTGAAATGAGCAGAACCAGGAGATCATTATACACAGCAACAAGACTATACGATGATCAGTTCTGATGGACATGGCTCTCTTCAACAATGAAATGTTTCAAATCAGTTCCAATGATCTTGTGATGAAGAGAGCCTTCTACACCCAGAGAGAGGACCGTGGGGACTAATATGGATCACAACATGGCATTTTCACTCTTTTTGTTGCCGTTTGCTTGCATTTTCTTTCTCTTTTTTTCTTTTTAATTTGATTTTTCTTGTGCAGCATGATAACTGTATAGATATATATGCATTATGAACTGATGCTCAGTGAAGTGAGCAGAACCAGGAGATCATTATTCATGGCAACAACAAGACTATACAATGATCAATTCTAATGGACATGGCTCTCTGCAACAATGAAATGTTTCAAACCACTTCCAATTGTTCAGTGATGAAGAAGGCCATATACACCCAGAGAGAGGGATGTGAAATGTGGACCACAACATAACGTTTTCATGTTCTCTATTGAGGTTTGCTTGCATTGTATTTCCTTTATTGGATTATTCTTTCTTGTAGATACGATTTCTCCTGCACAAAAAATGATGCAATAACTATACATATATTCGATTTCTTAAGTATTCTAACATAATTATCATGTAGTGGATATCCTGCCATCTAGGGGAGGGGTGGGGAGTAGGGGGGAAAAATCTGTAACAGAAAGCTTTGTAAGGGTTAATGTTTAGGAATTACCCACACATATGTTTTTCAAATAAAAAGTATTAATAAATAATTATTTTTTAAAATATATATATATATATATTTATGCATTAACATCATGCATGTATTGGATTATCTGCCATCTAGGGGAGAGGGTGGGGAGAAATTTTGGAACACAAGATTTTGCAAGGCTCAATGTTGAAAAATTATCCATGCATGTTTTGTAAATAAAAAGCTTTAATAAAAACCAAAACAAAATGTCAATAAACAAGCCTAACAAAGTAAATAAATATGCATATATTGGATTTAACATATATTTTTACCATGTGTAACATATATTGGATTAGTTGCCATCTAGGGGAGGGGATGGGGGGAAAATGGAACAAAGTTTTGCAAGGATTAATATTGAAAAATTATCCATACATATGTTTTAAAAATAAAAATCTTTAAAAAACAAAAACAGTACAGGCATTAAGGTAATGAGGGTCTGTTCAAGGGTGGTAGCACTATCAAAAGGAGGAAAGGGGGTTACAGCAATGTTTCTAAAAATTGACAGATATGGGAAATAGATTGGATATGGGAGGTTTAAGAATGAGGAGTCAAGAAAGCTACCTTAATTAGTAGCATAGGTGACTAGGAGGTGGGGATACCCTTAAACAGCAAAAAGAGAATCAGGGGAAAGGAAGGGCTTGGGTAGAGGAAGGAAAATGAATTCAGCTTTTGGATATATTGAGTTTAAGTTATCTATGGAGACCTAGTTCAAAATTACAATAGGCAGCCAGAAATAGAGCAGCCAAATTAATCGTAACTGGAATAAGAGAAAAATACTGGATTTGACAGGATTAATGGTCCTGACAGTTCTGAATGGCCCTTAATAATTTTCTTATTTGCTCATTTGAATGGAAAGTATTTATCAGTAAATGGCTCATAATATACCTATATATTTACTTGCATGTCTGCTACTACCATTTCACTCTAACACAGGGAAGAAGGAGGAAAAACTATCAAACTTATTGTTTGCAGTACTGTGTAAGAACCTGGCATAACATCTGGGTATAGTTCCACCATAATCGGGCTAGAGCAAAAACAGCTTTTAAACAAGTAATTAGGACAAGTACACATTTATGAAATTATCAGTTATGTGTACCAATATATGTGAGAAGGAATGCAGTGATCAAAACATTTACATTTAAAAATTTCCTTTCCTTTCAAGTTTTAGGATTGGTGACTTTGATCTAAATATCAAAGGTTTGCTACATCCTCAGGCATTTATTTTGGTTTCTTGTCTCCCAACAGTGTCGTGCTGCTTAGTGGCAGTTATCACAGATCAGTACTAATCAATCTCAATTCCAATAGCTCAAAAAACAGATCCAAAAAAAAAAAAAAAAAAAGAGGGAAGGAGACTGGCAAAAGAGCATCAAGAAATTAATGTTGTAGTCAGGTGTTGTTTATAATTCCTTTTCTTTAAACTGTCTGCTCTGATGAGAAAAGTATTGTTTTCAATTATGTGCTGGATGGATGTTTTCTAATAGTACCTATGATTTACATTTAAAAGTAGGAGAAAAAAAAGTTAGGACCACAAAATGGGGAGAATGTGTATGATAAACTTCTTTGGATGTTCTTTCCAAAAGAAAGTATGCAATATAGATATTTAGGAAACAATTCAAAGATAAAACTGACCTAAAACACAAGGAATTTTCCTCTTCAAAACTGTTCCATGTTAATGAGATATTTAAATATTTTCAACACTTCAAGCCAAAAGACATTTCAGTAATGAAGGGAGTTCATACTGATTTGTGTTAAGAATTTTCCAAGTTTTAATACAGAAACAGCCTGAGATCTCTTATTCTTGGTGTTTTATACATATCTAAAATTTACCATCATTTTTAATGTTCAGGTTTATCTGCCAGCCGTAAAGAAACTATTCCTTTGTATCCTACAATCAGGATTGCCACCAAATAATACATTGGTCCCCAAAAAGCCAGGGTTCCCACAGGTAGGATTAACTGAAGGAGAAAAGAAAGAAAAGTAACTATTCTAGAAACTATGCACCAACATTAACTCCTAATATATAACCAAATTCAAACAGATGATACATATTTCACACCAGAATATATATCAACACAAGAAAGCCTATAAATAAGCACCTTTTCCCACTAAATCTTAACTAATATCAGTATTATAGTGTTATCAATGATGACATCTAACTGTAGCTTTCTCCCCTGTTTAAAGAGAATTTGGGATTCTTAATTTGGGATAAGACACTCTCAAAGAGCTTGTCAATGGCTGCAGGAGTTCAAGCCATGTGGACATCAAAACCTCCTGCAGGTGTTCACATCACGAGTTAGCAGCTTCTCTCTCAGCAGCCACAAATAATCTACTCACTTTGTTCAGGCTGTTAAAAGCTAATGAGAGGGACAACTAAGTCCAATGCTTAGAAGAACACTAGAAGGCATAATTAGGCATATAGTTACAACCTATTCACTTTACAGATGAGGAAGACATGGTCCAAAAAGGTAAATGATTTTATTAAGAGCACAAAGAAAGGGAGAATTAAGGCTAGAATTTAGTTCTACCTGGTTCCAAATAGGTATTTCTTCCACTGTACTACCATGCCTTCTACTTCCTTTACTTTCACCTACATGAAAACAGTTCTTATTTTCTTTCTTTATAATTAGAGATATGAATTTTATCTGCTGCTTTCTGCAAAAGTGCAGATTCCATCACTTCTTTCTTCTACTAAACTCCAGTGGCCTCCCTATTATTTCCAGAATCACATATAAAATTCTTACTTTGGTGTTCAAAGCCCTTCATAAACTACCACTCCTACTCCCACTCATCTACCCATGCTTGGGATGCTCCTCCTTACCTCCTACCTTGCCTCCTGACTTGCCTAGATTCCTTCAAATCTTACCTAAAATGCTTTCTACTGTTTTTCACCTTCAAGTACTCAATTCTAGTGCTTCTTCTTTGTTGACTATCTTTAATTTATCATATATATGTGTGTTTGTTTAATTTGCTTGTATGTAGCTGCATATTTTGTGAATTCTTTGAAGGCAGGGACTTAGTAAAGTGTCTGACCTATAGTAGAAAAAACATTTAAGTGCCTAATTGGAGGAAAATATTCTTTCTTCCCTCCTTCTCCCCAGAAAATCTTTTAGTTTGCCCTCCATAAACCCATGGAAACTGAGCATTTGGTTGAATTTATAATTTTGGGCAGAAGCAGCTAAATAGCAATCAAGACAGAATTTACACAATAGACTTTTTCTAATAAGAATCTAGATACTGTGTTTTATTCCATCTTTGAATCCCTCAAAGTATCCTGTAATATTTCCTTACACTTTTTATAGAAGATACTTAATAGCTTTGTTGAATGAACAACTAGATAGGATTAACTGCAAACTCTGATAAAGAAACTTCTTTTAAAGGGACCACATTTTTAAAAGTTATTTTCTAATATGTTATTTAACTCATTCCAGTTAAATAACAGAAAATAACTTTTAAAAATGGTTTTATTTGGGGCAACTAGATGGTGTAGTGGATAGAGCACCAGGAGGACCCAAGTTCAACTCTGGTCTCAGACAGTGAACATTTCCTGGCTGTGTGACCCTGGGCAAGTCACTTAACCTCAATTGCCTGGAGGGAGGGAGGGGAAGAGAGATTAGTTTTACAACAAGGTTCTACATTAAAGCAAAAGTGAAAAACTACTCCACAAATCAAAAATATCCATTAAGTGCCTATTTGTGTTGTAAGATAACAATTACAAAAAACTCTGTTCTTACTCTCAGTTTACCATCTAAGACAAATGTGGATTTTGACATTAAGAATGTGAATAAAATGAGAATTGTGAATCCAGTAAGACAATAAAGTATGTCAAATATAAGTATACTTTAGGAATGGGAAGTATTGAAATATAATTGTACCTTAAAACTAAAAATTAGCATTGTTACTTAATATTATTCTTATAATATTAACATCAGACAGGAGAACTTCATACTTCCTGCTAATCTCCTTACTCCAGGAACCATAAAAAAATCCCAAGTGATGTGGAAGACGGCTTGCACAGGCCTAGGAACAGCAGCTCCCAGAAACATGGAAGGCTGCTTTGTAAAACAAAGTTCCTCCATGTCTAGAAAGAATCACAAGCAGGCCAGTTTTTAAAGTGACATGTTGGGGCAGCTAGGTGGCAAGTGGATAGAGCACCAGCCCTGAAGTCAGGAGAACCTGAGTTCAAATTTGATCTCAGACACTAGCTGTGTGATCCTGGGCAAGTCACTTAACCCCAATTGCCTCAGCAAAAAGCAAAAAATAATAAAAAAATAAAGTGACATGTTGAATTTATTATATACTTTAAAATAAATGCAAATTTTATATAACATCTACAGTTTCATGCTATATAATCCTTCCCTCCTCCTATTCTATAAGATATGGAAATGCTCATTTAACTTGGTATTTAAGTTTAGAATTTTGTTTTGATTAAAATATTAAAATAAGACCCGAATGTGAACAAAGCAAAGTGGAGTATCTAGGGCTATCCTCAGGTTGTTTCATTAGTAGTAATAGATGGCTCTTAGTGTTTGGGAAAAAAACACCAACACACTACAGATCAGTAACTGATACAAGTTAATGGCAATTCTTTAAACCAAAAAATTACATGTTTAGGCCCTACCCCTTACCATATGAAAATAAAACAAAACCCACAATTATTTAAGGTGGTATGAGAGAGTGGACAAAAGGCCTAGCTGTTGAGGCAGGAATGCTTTTTGGTTTAAGCTTTGCTTCTGACATACATACTGTGTCTATGGGCAAGTCACTTAATCCCAGGAAATTCTCAAAAGTTTACAGATTAAATTGCAGATCTTTATTTGGTGAAAGGAATTTCCATACTGGAAGTTCTCCAAACTGACAAAATCACAGGTCCTAACCAATAAAACACAATTGTGTGGAATTACAGTATGGTATAATTAGTTTTGAATAGTCAACATTCACTTACATTTAAAAAAAGCAAGGGCAAAAAAGTCTCCAATGCCATGTCTCAACCTACTACTGCCATTCACATCCTATCTACTCTATCTAGTTTATCCAGAGCCATTTGTTGTAACCTCTTTCCCTGAAGATGGTAATCAGAAATTATTCTTTGTTGAATTAATAGAAATAACAGGAGTCAAAACAGAAAAGCTGCCCCATTCTGTTTCTCTGCTTACCTCTTCCACTTTGCCCTTTGCAAATTCCTCCCTCTCAATCCCCAACATTGAAAAATTTCATTTATTTTCATTACTTCGATATCCTTCATTCTCTTTGTACCTTCTTTTTAATCACATAAATCTTCTGAAAACAGTTCCAATCTTTAACACATTGTCCAATACAGACTGTTCCTTAACCTGCTTTTCTGCTCACAGTAGGGCTAGGGCAGGAAGAAGCAAGTTTAAGTCAAAGCTTCTTGAGCACCTCCACACTCCATTCATTTCCACTTATATATTACACCCTCTTCATGGATTCTTTGGCCTGCCATTAACTTTAGACTTACTTACTACTACTAACTTACTACCTGGCTCACCGTTTTCAGTCATACTTAAGGACTTTAAAATTTACATTTATGCCTCTTCTAACACCCTGCCTTCATTTAATCAACCTCAACTCCTTATGACCTCCATATCTCTACTTTGCTTCTTTTTGTCACCACAGACTTAGATCTCACCATCACCCCAAACTGTGCTACCTCCATGATTATGAACTCTGATGAAGGAAATAACATTTAAAAAGCATTTTAAGGTTTGCAAAGCATTTGATAAACATTATCATATTTTATCCTCACAACCACCTGAGGAGTTTGCTGCCACTACTGCCCTCCCATTGCCACTCTTCCCTAAATCTCTTCTTCCTTCTCAGCAACCTTCAGTCCTCCTCCCTTTTCCCAGGCCATCAATCCTGTCCTCACTTTCTTCCTTCAGTCTTTACCAGCAGGTAAAAGGATTGGGCCTGGAAATAGGAAACCTGAGTTCCAATGAAATCTAAAACCCAAATCAGGCAAATCACTTAACTGTTGGCCTTGATTAACTAGATAGCACTTCTCTCCCAGGGTTGTGAGGACTAAATGAATTATTTTAAGTACTCAGTACTATGCCTGGCACACAGTAAACACAGTAATTATAATAACCGATTATTTCCTCCCATCTTTCCTTTTTTCTTCAGTGTAAGGAGGCACTGTCCTCTACCCTTGAATTCCGTGACCTCTTTTTTGTCCACTGCAGATATTTTGCCAAATCCTTAACCTTAGGTCATCCCTTAAAAAATATAAACTCTTTCGGTGGTATTTCAGACCCTCCGTAATGTAGCTCTGACCTACCTGGATAGTTCTACTGTATATTATTCTCCTACACTCTGTACCAAAACATTATATTGGGAAACATTCTACAGTTATAGTTTTTGAGAAAATATTTTAAATAATCTGTTATCAGCTATTCTCCTCTATTGTGTAGATACCCCCTCAGCCCACTATATCTGGAATGCATTTGCTTCTAAATATCAGAATCCTTATCTTCCTTTACAAGGCTTCCATTTAACTTTCCAAGATTCACTTCTTTCCCTGGATCATGCCTGCTTCTGTTTTCTCTGCTTCCATCACTTCTTCACATCACATCAATAAACATTTATTAAACACCTGCTATGTAACAGGCCCTGTGCTAAGTGCTAATTATACTTATAAATGTAATTTTTTTACTCATCTAATAAAATATAAGAACCTTGAAAGGACGGCTTTTTTTTTCTTTGCATCCCCCAAACCTTTTATCTACTTATTTATCTATCTACATTTAGATATACATGAGACATCTAGTGAAGATTAATAGGGCTAATTTCTATTTGGAAAATTGAAGGTTCTGAAACTTAAAACTTTTTCCACTCCCAATCCCTTTTTGTCAAAAAAAATTTTATGTAACTCGTATATAGAGGTATATAAAATAGATTTACAAAATATTTACTGATATCATAATTTCACAACCCCCACCCCTTTCAGTTATAAGGTCCTATATGGGATTGCAGGCCAGTTTATGAAGACATGACACTAATAATCTCTGGTAAATCAGTTAATCCAATATATGGTTAGTAATTAAGATATATCTGAACATATCATACATACTCCAGTTAATTGAATTACATGGGGACTACAGTAAGAGGTACTAAATAATGCCCTGGACCATCTAAGATTTTACTATATCTTGTTTATGTCTGATTGTATGCAAGACTAAAAAGAATCCAAAAATAACCTCCCCATACAGATTAAGTAGCAGGACATGCCTAAGGGTATTCTGGATTATTGGAAAAAGTCTGATTTAAAAAAAATTTTTTTTTACTGTGTTTGATCCACAAAGTAGATAATATATATATAAGTACAAATTTACTGTAATTACATATTATGTATTCTTGATATTTGGTGTGAAAATTATTAAACATGTCTATTCACTAATTCTTAAGCATATGTTAATAGGTTTAAGTGATTTAAATAAACATGACTTTTAAAAAAGGAAGCCCCTAGCCTCAGCATAGTAAATGATAAACAAACAAAAAGCATTTATTAAGCTCCAGTTACTATGTTCCATACACATGGGAAAATAAAGTATGTCCTACTTATACTATTCCCAAGCACAATCTAACAAATTAGCTATCCTTAAGAGAATAGTAAAATATGGAAGCAATTATTTTCTGGGTTGATAATGCTGGTGGGTATTTAACTGCTTATCCTCTAAAAATAACTTTTTCAGTTCTCTTAAGTGTCTATATAAAATCTTTGCTATTATTTCCTAGTATGCTAGAACTTTCTGCTCCTCCTAAAGAAATCAATCATTTCAAAAAAATCTATAAAAGATAAATGCCAAACTGACTCTTAAAGTCTTCTTTTCTTCAAACCTTATCCTCTCAATCTCCTCAGAATTAATTTTCTCTCCAAACTATAACTTGACTGCTAAGTGTGTAGGTAATATGTGAATGAAGAAATTATATATATATAAAGCTTCATAACTGGCATATTATGGTATTAACTGAAATTGATTCTGTTCCACACTGGGTTCTTGCTGAATGAAAAATGTGTATTAAAAATATTAAATACAATTATATAAAAATTAAAAGCTGAAGCTAAAACTTTCCCCAATTCTATGTGACCTTGGAAGTTTTTTAGAAGAAACAGCATTTTTCCAATTCAGATCAACTAAATCTACCATTCTTCCTAGTTCAATCACAGAATAACATAAGAATTAGAGACGAAGTTTTATAGCAACTTTATACTTGACCCTAAAGTTTTTTTAATTATAAAGTGAATTACTGGCTAAACTGACTTTAGGATCAACTTAAAATTTAATTACTGTCAAACTCCATTTTGAAATTAGGTTGTAGGAAAATAACTTGAAAGGATACCTGTAACCTTATAAAATGCTTTGGCAAATGTAAACTGAGAAAAAAAATTACTATGGGCTATTTGAACAATCCAATATTCACAGAGGAAGAAAAGCAAGTAAGGAAATAAGATAATTTGAGTTTTGAGACAAATAGTTTTGCCTTAATAACCTTTATTATAGCATGAAGATAAAACTTGTCACATCTAAGTTGGCTCTTTTCTAAGTCTCTATCCTGCTGCTAATTTGTTTGAAGAAAAGGGCCCGGATTTGGTCACTGCTCATTGAAACTTTATGAATTTAAAGATTTATGGAATCTTCATTGTGGGTATCCTCTACCAATCACCTATTACAATCTCTACATTTTCAAAGACAGATTTCATTAAATTCAGTAGTCAAAAACTGTCACTCAAGGATATACCTCTCCAAATTGTGCTAATTTGGTTCTCAGAGACATTACTACCAATTGTTATATTTGTATCCAGTGTACACCTACTGACACATAGGGTCACCATAACTACACAATGATGTACTGAAAAATTTAGGTGACTGCACTTTTTCCACTTTCAGTTCTCACTTTAAATTTAGCTTCCAGCTTCAATGGAAAATACTTTCTCCAAAGTTATCAATAATTTCCTAATTGCCACTTCCAATAACCTTTTCTCAGTCCCCACACTTCTTGACTCTGGTGATCAGCTTGCCTTTTACATACTCATTCTTTCCTTGATTTTCAGGACATTGCTTTAACTTAGTATTTTTCCTACATGTCATACTTATCTTTTCTGGCCTTCTTTGCAGGTTTATCAATAATCTCCTACCTGATGTATTTGGGTATACTCCAAGGACTCATCAGGTAGATTATTAATCTATCCTCTTTTGGTGATCTCATCATCTCCCATAGATTCAACTATCATTTTTAAGCACATGATTCAACTATTATTTCTAAATCAAAAATTTAGCTCTCTTCTTTCTGAAAACTTGACATTTTCAACTGCATGTCTCAAAGGCATCTCTAAGAGAAAACTACCTTCCCCTTCCTAAATCCTAAATACAAAGTGAATAAATACATATACAGTGCAGTAAAATACAGGGCAGGTTGGGGAGAGGTATTAGCAGTTCCAGAGGAAAGAAATCTTACTGATTTCTTACTGAGAGCTTCATGCAGAAGATGGTGCTTGAGCCAAATCTTAACAGAAGAGACTTTGCATCAGAGTAGAGGGAGTATATTCCAGGAATGTGAATAGGAAGCAGGACACAGACCAAGGAGATGGGGCACCATGTGTGAAGAACAAAGAGACAGTTTGGTTGAATCACAAAGTGCTGGAAGGAGGAGTGGTGTTCAGTGAGGTTGGGAAGAGGTAATAGGGCTTTAACAGCTAAATAGGAGCCTGTATTTGTTTCTAGGGGCAAAAGGTAGATACCAGAAGAGAAGGCATGATCAGCACTATACTTAAGGAAATTCATTTTGGAAGCAGTCTGTAGGATGGACTAAAGAAAAGAGCATTTTAAAAGACTTTACAATAATCTAGGTCAGAAGTGATGAAAATCTGAAATGAGATCACAGCTGTGTGACTTGAGTAAAGAGGTTGGGAACAAGAAATGTGGTGAAGGTAGAAACAGCATGATATGACAACTCATTGGATATGGAATATAAAAGTGACAGAAGTTCAGAATGGTGTTAAGGTTATGATTCTAAATGTTAGAATGATGGTACATTTGACAGAAATAAGAAAGTTTGGAAGAGAAAATTAGGAGTTCAGTTATGGACATGCCAAATAGAAGGATCTGGAACATCCAGTTGGAAATATCTAAAAGGCAAGTGATGGCACAAAAGAGAAACTGAAGGAGCGAAACAGAAGTTGGATATATAAATCTGGGAATCTGATGATGTCACAATTCTCAGGTTCCAAAGTTTAAGTGCCTCCCCACTGCCGTTAAAACAAATTTCCAAAGCCTCTGTCTGGCCTATCAAGTCCATCACAATCTGGTTCTAGCCTATCTTTAAAACTCATTACACTTCACTATTCTACTTTTCCTATCCAAAGCAATAAGGCCTGCTAACTTCTTCTCTGTATGTAACATTCTATCTCTGACCTGTTTCTTTAAACAGGACATTGTGTGCAGGCCTGAAATGCTCTCTCTCTTCATTTCTCCCACATGGAACCCCTAACTCCATTTGAGGCTCAACTTAAGGTCTCCTTCAAGAAAACATTCAGTATTACTGCTTCAGCACATCACCAACTATTTTAAAAATTTA
Organism: Myrmecobius fasciatus; assembly: GCA_023553655.1. Lineage (NCBI taxonomy): Eukaryota > Metazoa > Chordata > Mammalia > Dasyuromorphia > Myrmecobiidae > Myrmecobius > Myrmecobius fasciatus. The sequence goes on from JAJPUD010002971.1 coordinate 167,570, forward strand.
TACTGTACCTATTTATCTGTAAATATGTGGTATTTCTGTAGTAAAATATAAGCTCCATATATATATCTTAAAAGTAGAGACAATTATGAAAGGATCACTATTTCCCAAGGCATCCGTAACATGGAAAAATAAGGTTTAGGATGCTCATCAGCAACTTCTACATAATGTAGTAATATTTCTAGAAGTAACAGTAGAAGTGGTAATAGTAGTTAATAGTTAAATAGATCTTTACAAATCACACACACACATACACACACAAGATCCTTGGGTTGGAAGATATTCTTTGAGAAAAGTGGAATAGAAAGTAGTTAAAAAATATATGAAGATTTCAAACTGAGGTCATCTTCCAAATTCCAAGTGTAGCCTTCTATCTTATTCAGCTAACAATATGATTCCATTACCCAGATGAGTCCAACTACAAACCACACCTTCTCTCCAAATATAGCCTATTATCAATTTTACTTCAAAGTATATGCATTTTCCCCTTTTTGAAAGTGAAGCTCTCACTTGCATGGACTGTTGCTGAGTGAAACGAGCAGAACCAGGAGATCATTATACATGGCAACAACAAGACTATATGATGATCAATTTTGATGGACATGGCTCTCTTCAACAATGAAATGTTTCAAACCAATTCCAATTGTTCAGTGAAGAAAGCCATATACACCCAGAGAGAGGGATGTGAAATGTGGACCACAACATAACATTTTCATGCTCTCTATTGATGTTTGCTTGCATTGTGTTTCCTTTCTCTGATTTTTTTTCTTGTAAGATACGATTTTTCTTGCATAAAAATGATAAGTGTGGAAATATGTATACATATATTCGATTTGTCAAGTATTATAACATAATTAACATGTAGTGGATATTCTGCCGTCTAGGGGAGGGGTGTGGAGTGGGGGGGGGATTTGTAACAAAGCTTTGTAAGGGTTAATTTTTAAGAATTACCCATACATATGTTTTGCAAATAAGTTTTAATAAAAAAAAAAAAGAAAAAGTGAAGCTCTCAATCTAGTAGTTTATTTTTCAGACCAACTAGAATTTAGTCTGAAGATTTCCTATTTAGTTGTACTTATTTTCAAACAAAGTAAAACATGTATTTAAAAAAAATGCATGTGTTCCTCTTATTCAGACTATAAAATACTTATAAGTTATGGTGAATTTTATTTTGACTTTACAGACAAGGAAAATAAGTCCCCCAAATGAAGTAACTTGTCCAAGAATAATGTGGCATAGATGGAATTAGGATCAGGGTCTCCTGATATCAAATTCAGTGATCTTAACATTGCACCATACTGATACAGTCATTGTACTTAGTTTTACAAAATTAATTGCCTAAAGGCTTCCTATAAATAGTTTTTAAAAATAATAAGGGGAGTTAGTAACAACAGATAAGACAAGTAAGGCCTCAAGACTTGTTGGATTTCCACTAATCCACTATTTTTTTCCTCCCTGATCCCACCACACTCTTGTATACTACTGTAGCATGCTGAATAAAGCTGGAAGGAGCCAGAAATGCAGACCAAACATAATATCACTACTTAGAAAAACTGAAAAAATAAAAATGCAAAGTTAATTGATAGAAGTATCTAGCAAATAAAGAGAAATTACAAATTAATTTTTTAATTTTATGAAACTAAATTAAATCAATAAGTGATTAACATACCTTTTATAAACTTAAGTACCATAATGATTACTAGATTAACTGTATCACTTTTTTTACTCCAGAGATTCAATTCAACTGTCTATTGCATACTCTTATATGTAGGACACTATGCTAGGCTTAAAGAAGCCTAGCATAGTCTCATAAGAACAGCAGATAATTGCTATCTATGAGAATTAGCCCTAGAGTTTGCCTTTACCAATAAAGAACAATGAGATAATTATATAACAATATAATCCCAAAATAATACATACTGGGATGTTGTATATATATTAAATTATATTTCATCCATCTTAATAGTAAAACCAGACAGTAATTCGGGACTGACAGAAGTTCAAGTACAGAATTATTTGGGGTTGGATTTAAGGAGTAAGTAAAAAATAAATGGAATTCAAACAAATACTGAAGCTCTTCTATACACAGTCTGGGTAAAATGGGGAATTATATGGCTTCTAATTTCCAAAAATAATATAAACTCCATGATGGCAGAAGCTGGTTATTTTTCTTTTCTATCTCCAGTCTTGAGTGTTAGCAAATAGTAAAGCATTTAATAAATACTTGCTAATTAATTCATAGGTATATTTTCTTTACCTCATAACTCAGAAGCAGTTCCGATGGCTATTATCAACTACACTCACTACATTTGGCAAAAATGAATTTTGGAAGGGTTAAATGACTTGCCTACTCATACTGAAGCAGCTAGTGTCAAACCTATCCTCACCTGTTCAATTTTGTTAAAAAAAATTGTTTTTGATTATATGTGGATCAAGTTTAAATGTATGTGTACAAAATGCGTTATTAAGTTAATGTACTTCACAAAGGAAAATGAAAATATCAAGTTGGGTTTTGAAAGCAAAACAGAGATTAAGATTATTTTATTAAAACCCAACTACACCTTAAGTTAATGTACTTCACAAAGGAAAATGAAAATATCAAGTTGGGTTTTGAAAGCAAAACAGAGATTAAGATTGTTTTATTAAAACCCAACTACACCAAATTAAAAACTGAAAGCTGCTACTTGCTTTCCAAAAAGGGAGTTCTGAAGGCATCATTCTGGTCTTGTTATTAAAAAAGGCAATTTGACAAGTTTTCTAATGGGCTCAACACATCATCTAAAAGGCAGAGTCTACCAAACAAAACTAAAATCCTCAAACCCCAAAACCACTGATTGATGCAGAGAAACAACAAAAATCCAAATAAATGGAAATGAAGATAAATGTAGAAAATAACAAGGATTACAATTAATATTTAGAATTTATTTACACCCACAGTAAAGAGCTAATTTTCTGAATACAAATTGTTTAAAAATACAAATTGTTTAAAATCTGATTTTTTTTATGGACCTTCACATTGAAATGTTAGTACAAGACAATTCATTAAGAATAAGCCTCTTCTGTAGAAACTGTATCAGAAAGCAACTCTATTATTCTAGAATCAGCAAAGCTGTACGTTTCACAAAACACGTTTAAACCAGGATTAACCATTCCAGTGGGGGTGGGGGATTATAATATGAAACAGTATCACAAATTTTCCATTAATAATTTTCACATTTGATACTCTTCTATAACAACTATAAAAAGGATTTGGTCTTATTTGTGTTTGAGGATATGTTTTTAAAAATTCAAACAAATAATGAAGTTCTTCTACACATACAAGAAAATATGCCACAAAAAGGGCAAGAGGAAGGAACCCAACTAAAGCCAAAGATGACAGTCCTTGCCCTCAAGAAGCTTTCAAGAAACGCACACCAAGGTATGCTCAAAAAGATTAATTTCAAATCCTCAACAACTTTGTAAACCCTTCAGAAAGAGATGAATCTAATCCTGCCTACAAGATCAGGAATCCACCCTGAAGACTCACCCTAAAAATATCTTACTGGACCGCCTACTCTATCCAGGCACTGCGCAAAATGATGGGGAAGACTAGCTAGCCAAGGAAAGGCACACTAGGAAGCGGCACGATACAAACCAGTTAGCAGATTTTGGTGACTTACAAATGAATGACTAATGATCTACCAGTTCCCCGGTGGGAGGTCAAAGTTAGGGAAGAGATCTCTCCTCCCTAACGGCCAACAACAGAAGACACAGCCAGCCTGCCCTAGCCCGGGTCTCACAATCTCCTTCATCTAACTGTCCAAATGTGATCAAGCCTGGGGTCCTCAAAGACACAAATTCGGGTAGAAAAGGAAAGGAATGAGGCATGTGGGGGAAACCCCTCAGACGAGAGTGTCCCTGGCTGGCTGCTGAGGCTAGACCATGTGCTGCAGCTTAATGCCCGACCACAGGCGCATAGCATGGAAGGTCGCTAGGGAGAGGGAGAAAAGCGGGGTGGGGGGCGGGGAGAGGTAGAGTTTACAGGACTCACTTCCTTTGGGCTTTGTCCTTCTTGGCCTTGGTCCGTTTCTTTCGGGCCTGGAGCGCAAGCACTGCAGAAGAGAGGAGTTCGTGAAAGGGAGCGTGGTGGAAGGGTGGGGACCTGGGTGACATGGAGTGCGAACACGGGTGGGCAAGGACGACCAGGTGAGGACATCGCATGGGCATTAGGGGTGGAGGGGCGACAGCGAAGTGGCCGCGGCCCCCCAATAACCAGATGTAGATCCACGGGGAACACGAGGGGGGACCCGATGGAGGAAGGGTCCTAGGCCGGGGCGGTGAGTATGAGATGCAAGGTAAGGGACCGGGCAGGGAGCCGGGCGGGCCCCGGGGAACCGGGGCGAGGCTGAGGAGAGAAGGGACTATACCCCGCGGTGCCAATTGGGAGGTTAAGGAGCATGAGGGGTGCCACCAGCTCAAGAAGCTGGAGAAAGGTGGAGCCCCGAGACAAGGCCTTCAGGGGTCCGATGAAAGCTCGGGGTCTCCGATCTGCTCTCGCCCCACCCTGGGCCGGCGATGCAGCCGTTGCCCTCCCCCCACTCCGAAACCCGCGTGGCCCTGGCCGTCGGAGGCCGCTCCGCAGCTCACCTTTCCGCTCCATGGCGAGACCGGTAACCGCCAAGCGCCTGCGCACTCCACGGGCGACTGGTGGCTACTCCGGCTCCCGCCGTAGCCCGAAATCGATGCCGCGCACGCCCCGCCTCCGCGTCTCGCGCCTGCGCACTGGGCGCGGGCTCTACCACCTGCTTCTTATATGCGGGGGAGGGGGAAGAAAAGGGTGGGGAAGAGACTGAGAACCAGGGACTGAAACTGGAGGACTGAGAAAGAGGTGGTTAGTATACTGGCGCCGTCCAATCCACTAACCCAGGACTGACGGAGCAAGCTTCTTGGATTCTACCGGAATGTGGGAATGGGGTGCAACACAATGATGAGTCAGGCCCTGAGACTCTTTTCCTGCCAAAAGGGACTGTGCATCAGTTTCCACAACTATAACCAGGAAATAATATCTGCCCTACCTACCTGGTAGGGCTATGGTGACGATAAAATGAGATAATAGACGTCACTGTATTTTGAAAAAGTAAAGCGTGCTATGTAAAAGGGAGTTCTTCCTTTATTAATTAAAGAGAACGGAAAAGAAAGGATGAAGAGAGCCTCGGTGCTGACTCAGCATTATGTTGCAACCCAATTTATTCATTTCTATTCCCTACTCTAGAAGATTCAGAATAATAGCAGTAACTTAGTACACATGTGATTAGGGTAACGAAAAGCAAAACTAAAAATATCTGGCCATAACTTCATCTGGCAAAATACTGGCTACACCTGTATGATTTGGTAACTTTTTTGGTGGGACTTGAAGTAGGGTGCTGACCCATACATTTTCTGTTAACTAATTAAGGTTTCAACCATGAAGCCTAGTAATATCAATTTTCCTTTAAGGTAAGGTGGAATTAGAGAATAGCAACAAACACTGCCTATTTCACCATTTTGCCCAAGGCTGAGATGGCTGAGATGTTTGGTAGACATGACAGTTGAGACTAAGAAAATAGCTGAGCTGTCACCTCCCATTTGTGCAATGCTGCTGTCATGTCCATTATCTGATTTGACCCTCAAAACAATTCAGGGAAGCAGGTTTTCTTCTTCAGACTCAAAATAAAAATAAAACAAGGTTTTAAAGGTCAAGTATTCTTTTTTTTTGGGGGGGAAGGGAGACTAGGGGAGGTATCCTAATAACAAATAGCAATGGTTCTGCAATTTATAATTTTGGAAAATTGACTAGTGCATTGAATGGTTGTGATTTGCCAGGATCAGAGACAGTATTAGTATGTGCTAGAGGAAGGAACTGAATCTAAGAAGTCTCCTTAGAACCCCCACTGAATTAATCTAAATATACTTCTTATATACAGTAAGACTTTTACAGAAATTCAAACCTCCATAGTTGCCACGGTAAGGCAAGAATTCTCCATCTGTAAAATATAAATATAATAATACTTGTACCATCTAATTCATTGGATCATTTGTGAGGAAAGTGCTTTGTAAATCTTTCAATGCAATCATAGCATCTCCCAGGATTGTTGTGAGGAATAAATGATATCATAAGTGTAAAATATTTAGGATGGTGCCTGGTACATGGTAAACACTCCATAAATATTATATAACTATTATTGTTATTTTCAACATGGAATCTTTCATGAGATTTTAATGGAAAGTATATTAGAGACATATGCTCAGGAATACTGGGTTCAAGTCCCAATTCTGCTACTTGTTAACTGGGATCATTACATAGCTTCTCTAACCTCAGTTTATGTGTCTGCTGCAAAACTGTCCAGTTACAGAACTGTGAGGAAAAGACAGCACAAAAAAAAAAAAAAAAAAGTTCACTTACTCTGTCCCAACATAGGCTAGCTAAGTCCCAAAGTAGTCAGAAGGCCTGGCTAACAACCAGTTTATTGAAGCTAAAGAAACACCAACACTCCTGAATACAGATCATACAGGATTCCAAGTTTAATTGGATCCTACATTCTACAACTCCTTTGCTAGTAAGAAAAATGCTATTAGCAGAGATATCTGTCCCTCCTCTGCTCCAACTACTGACCTCCCAGACTTCCTTTAAGTTCCAGATGGATTTCAAAGTCTCCAATTCACTTTTAAGTAAAGACATCACCCTATGATATCATTGGTCCTCTGAAAATGAAGGATGAACAAGAACAAGTCCCTTTAATCCCACCTTCTACATGAAGCCTTTCCCAACTCCTCTTAATTCCAGTGCTTTCTCCCTTTTGATAATTTCCTACTTGTCCTGCATATAATTTTGCTTTGTATCTATTTGTTTGCATATTGTCTCCTCCTTTAGATAGTATAAGTTCTTAGGGGAAAGGGACTGCCATTTGCCTCTTTTTGTCTCCCCAGCCCTTATCACATAGTATGTGCTTAATAAATGTTTATTTATTGATTAATAGGTAACTTGTTTTTGTGCCAGTCATCCAACCAGGACACCAAGGCCTAGTCAGTCTGAGTATCTTGTCATTTTCTATACCACTTTCCATCAAAACCTGAATCTCTAGAGAGTCTCCCCTTCCCTATAATTCCATACATTTGGGGACGGCTCTGGGAGGGAGCCACCCTAGATATATTGAAGTGGCCCGAGACCATGCTTCATCCCACCCAGCTCTTTTCCAGGATACTAGGACCTAATTGAGGGACATCAAGTTATTTGGCCTATCTCTGTCTGCAAATCCAGGCCCACTCCCCTCACTCCCATACCCCCCACAAAAACCATAAACAGCAATTTTTTACCTTTTGCTCAGAGAACAATAATCAAATTAATATTACCAATGTTTCTGCAAAAAATATGAGAATCTACTGCCCTTTGACTCTCCCCTTCAATACCTGGGCTTAAATATACTTCTATATCTATATTAAATGATTATACACTTCTATAATCACCATTCCCTCATCGAGATTGTATCCCTCCATAGAATGTAAGCTCTTTGAGGGCAGGGACTGCTTCACTTGTGTACTGTTGTGTTCCCCTCAATTAGCACAGTGGTTTGAACATATTGGGTACTTAAAAAATGTTTGTCAATTGACTGATCAAGTGTATATGATTCTTTGAGTTGAAATGAATGGTATATATTGAAGTATATATAAGCCATGAATATTAAAAATGCTTTATAAATTGGATCAGCATTTGCATATATGCAGTTTCCCAAAAATCTTAGTGCAACTGTAAGCAGCCTTTTGGGATACCATGTATAATCTATGTAATCTATTGCTATTTGAGGTGACAGTTCCTAAATCAGAAGGTCTATAGTGCAGAGTCAGGAAATCTCTAGAACAGAGAAGTACCTATGGTGAATTCCTTTAAAATCCAGCTAATATATTGTATTCCTTGATTCCTTCCACCACCACTTTTTCCCCATCCTTTCTCCCCCAGTCCTCCTTCCCTATTCAGCACTTTTCTTTCACTTATCACACATTTGTATATAAGTCGTGTTTCCCCATAGGATTGTAATCAGCATGAAGACAGGGCTTGATCATTTCTTTTCTTTTCTTTTTTTTTTTCATTTTATTAAAACTTTTTATTTGCAAAACATATGTATGGGTAATTTTTCAACATTGACCCTTACAAAGCTTTCTGTTATAAATTTTTCTCCCCTTGTCCCCACCCTTCCCCTAGATGGCAGGAAGTCTACTGCATGTTAATTATGTTAAAATACTTGACAAATCGAGTATGTATATACATACTTTTACAGTTATTTTGCTGTGCAACAAAAGTCGGATCTACAAGAAAAAAAAAATCTGAGAAGGGAAACATAATGCAAGCAAACATCAATAGTGGTCATTTCTTAAGTACTTAGAACAGTACTCTTTATTAAGTAAATGCTTAATAAATACTTATTATATGAATGAATAAATGTTAGAAGGCCATAAGGAGTAGCCCAGTAAAGACCCCAGAAATAAGAAGGTACAAATAAAAATGGGGCATATGTTTACATATATTAATATCCAACATGTTATAGGGTTGGTCAAGGCAAGGTAATTAAGAATTACTACATGCCAATGCTAATATTATCTACATATTATTATATATAATATATCTACAAATATTATCTCATGTGATTCTTATAACATCCCAGGGAAGTCTGTGCTATTATTATCCTTATTTTATAGTTGAAGAAATTGAGACAGAGGTTAAGTGATGCCCAGGATCACTTGGTAAATGTCGGAAGAAACATCTGAGTTCAGGTCTCCCTGACTTCAGACCCTGGTGTATGGAGATGGGGAAAAAGGTACTTTCAGGGGCAAGATCAAAGCCCAGACGGAAGGGAATAAAGGGTGGCTAGCTTGGACTTGTCCCCAAAATGGAGGCCCGCAGGAAAACTCACCAATAGGATATGGCAGCTTATAAGGCAGAAGGCTATTTCTAGGTGAGAAGCTTATGGGGAAAGATGGATATTCCAAGGTGGGGAGGCCCTACGTGCTCAGGGAAAACTAAAAGCTAAAGTGAAACTAAAAGAGGCATGGTGTCCCAGCTCAAGGAGTCAGAAGTATAGACAAAGACAGAAGGGGATTGGTAACTATCGTAAAAAAAAAAAATCTTAATTTAGTATGTTAGGGGATAAAGGGTAGAAACCTTTTCATGGGATTATGTATCCCAATTTATAATAGAAAACAATGAGAAAACAGGATTTGCTGTATTGGCTATGTAGCCATGGGTATGTATGTTATCTAATCTTCCTGAGCTGACAGTTTCCTCATTTGTCCTTACCACATAGACTTAGGGATAATGTATGTAATGAGATTTTTTTTGGACTTTAAAGTTTAGCTTCATAAACAACACAGGATCTGTGTAGTTTTTGAAATTTGCTTTAGAATCTCTTCACAATAAGAAAACCAAAGATGACATAATAGGAATCTCCTGAGGTTAACAGAAGGTTATTTAATATAGAGCTGGGAAAGGTGATATAGCAGCAGGCAGAATTCTGCCACTTAGGAAACAGAAGGACAGATGTTGAGGCAGCAGCATGATCCAGGTGGAAATGTGCTGAGCTTGGGGAGCTGAGCTTGATAGAATTCATATCCCAGTGCCACTTGTTACTGGTATTTTTCCACAAAAGTATACTAATGAGGCACTGTCATGCAATGAATGCTAAAGATGGAGGGCTGAACTTGATACACCAGACCTGAATTCATTCTAAGAGGTGACTTTGGGCAACTTACTGGACTTAAGCTGCCTTATCTGTTAAATGAAGTAGGAGAGGAGAAAAGTTCGATTAGACTCAGTGACCTCTAAGGTCTGTCCAGCTCTAAATCTGTGATTCTTTGAAGGAAGATTGTATTATGGCCCATTGTATAGAAAGATATGGAAAGGGTAAGAAGGTAAAGATGGAGAATTATTTTTTAGACTTGGCAGCAAGTCTTATGTGACCTTAATAAATTCAGTGAGGCAGTGAGGTCCTCTCCCAAAGGGAGGAGAAGAGGGAGGAGATATTGGTACAGCCAAGATAGCTGATGAATAAATGGGTGTAACCACTAAGCCCTAAAGGAATTGTACCCACCTCTGAGTCACTGTCAATCAATCATGCATCAAAAAACATTTAATAAGCCCTACCTAGGTACCAAGCACTGTATACATGAAGATGAACTCTTTGATCTCAAAGAGTTGTGTGAGGGGGTAGCAGATAGGTGTTGGGAGGATGAAACCATATACACAAATAAATAAATACAAAATATATGTAAACACAAAGTAACCGGGAAGGGCCTGAGGAAATGATGAGATCAAGAAAGACCTCATGTAGAGTTAGTTCTAATCTGGCCTCAGATACTAATTTTTTGACTCTGGACAAGTCATTTAACCTGTTTGCCTTAACTGTCAGAAAAGAAAATGGCAAACTACTCTAGTGTCTTTGACACTGTGGTCCATGAGTTCACAAGAGTTGGACTGATGAACAGCAACAATAACAAAGTGATTTTAAGGGGTGGGGTTGATTAGGGAGTGTATTTTAGGAATGGAGGTCAGACTATGCAAACCAAAGAGCTGGAAATGGAATGTTGTAGATGGGTAACTTAAAGTAGGCCAGTTTGGCTGAAAAACAAAGTAGGTGAAGATTACTCATGTGTCCAAAAGTGTTTATTTATCCTAGCATGGTGTGTTTGTAAAGGGCACAGTTCTTTTTGTTGACTCCTTAGTATAAAATAATGTGTAAATCAGGATCCAAGCCTGGATGTTGGAATAAGACTTTTCCCATGATAAAAGAGAAGAGTTCTTTGGGCTTCTTGCTTGACAGAAAGGTAGCTGAAGGGAAAGAAAGACTCAGGGAAGAAATTAATATATTCTACAAATATGCCCTTTTTCCAGCTTACCTCACTAGAGACTTCAGAGAATTTCCCCTTGGGTTGAGAAATTGGGTCTCTTTCTCTTTGTCTCTGACTCTCTGTATGTCTCTGTTGAGCTGAGCTTTCTTGGTCCCTATGGAGAGCTTATTTACTCAGTTATCTGATATTTAATCTGCTACATATATCATTTCCCTGATTTCTTTTTGCTTTTAGTTTAGATTAGTTTGTTCACTATTCAGTATTTGCAATGGTCTTTGAGACCAGTGGTATCAAGGAAATCAAGCTTCCAGTTACAGCTTAGAACTCATCTTCCTAGCTAAGGCTGTGTAATCAGGAAAGCAAGTGAAGATGAGTAGGGAGTTGAAGACAATATCAGGGTTATAAATCTTTGTGAGTGGAAAGATGATGGTGCCCTCAATTGTAAAAGGAAAGTGGAGTAATGGAAGAAGGATATTATAATGAGATAGATCTTCAATCTTAAAAAACTATCCATACCTGTTCATCATTTAAAGAGGCTTTTATTCCCAATCATTTGGTCACTTGGTCCCTAATCCTGATCAAAAGGTTCAAAGATCATCTTCCAAAGGATGATCTGGGAGGCAGAAGGTGGATATGCTAGGAGGCAAGATAGGAAATGATTCCTTAACATCTCTGTAAAGGTTGCTTATCAGTACCAGACAGTGGAGAAGGGGGAGTGTTCCAGCTAATACCCTGAGGAATAATCAGTTGGTGGGGAATAGCAAAATTTCATCTGGACTTGACCTTCTCCCTCATCTTGGCCTTGGCCAAAGGGTCTAGGGGATTTGGTCTTTTTCTTTGGTGTTCTAGCACTGTCCCCTGAATGGCTAACTGACAGCAGTGTCTGTATCAGGAGCCAAAGATAGAATGAATGTGATAATAGCAGATTATAAGCTTTACAAAGAACACTGAAGAAAGGGTGATTTTTCTATCAGGAGAAATCTTGAAAATTCTGTCAAAAAAAGACTTTCAAGAGCTTTGAGTTTTGCTACCTGTGTGTACATTTGAGCCCATTTTTCCCATGGACTCTATATGCACTTTCCTATTTGACCAAGTGAGCAACACCATAAAATTCAGGCATATGTGGAAAGATTTATAATTGATTAGATAAAATAGGAAATAATTTCCTATTATATACCAACACTGTGCCCAGCTAGATGGCACAATGGATAGAGTGCCAGGTCTGGAATGAGGAAGTTTCATCTTCCTGAATTCAAGTTTAGACTCAGATTCTAAGGCTAAAGTGTATGACTTTGGGTAAATCACTTAACCCTGTTTGCTTCATTTCCTCCTCTGTAAAATGAGCTGGAGAAGGAAATGGTAAATGACTACAGTATATTTGTTTTTTGTTTTTTTTTTTTTTTTTTTTTTTTAGTATATTTGTTAAGAAAGCAGAAAAGGGGGGCATCTGGGTGGTACAGTGGATAGAGCACCAGCCCTGAAGTCAGGAGGACCTGAGTTCAAATCTGACCTCAGACACTTAATACTTCCTGGCTGTGTGACCCTGGGCAAGTCACTTAACCCCAACTGCCTCAGCAAAAAAAAAAAAAAAAAAAGGCAGAAGAAGTGGATAACTAAACAAAATATTGATTTTTTTTTAAAATTAAAACTTTTTATTTGCAAAACATATGTATGGGTAATTCTTCAACATTAACCCTTACAAAATTTTCTGTTACAAACTTTTCTCCCCTACTCCCCACCCCTCTCCTAGATGGCAGGATATCCACTACATGTTAATTATGTTAAAATACTTGACAAGTCAAATATATGTATACATATTTCCACACTTATAATTTTTGTGCAAGAAAAATTGTATCTACAAGAAAGAAAAATCAGATAAAGGAAACACAATGCAAGCAAACATCAATCAAGAGCATGAAAATGATATGTTATGGTCCACATTTCACATCCCTCTCTCTGGGTGTATATGGCTTTCTTCACTGAACAATTGGAATTGGTTTGAAACATTTCATTGTTGAAGAGAGCCATGCCCATCAGAATTGATCATCATATAGTACAAAATACTGATTTCTAAAAATTAATTAAGTTTGGCTAATTGGAGAAAGAACAGAAATAACATGGTAAAGTACACCAGTGGAAGTTTGTGACATATAGCACTAAAAAGTCATTCTAAAAAAGACCCTATCCACACCCAACCCTCTGGAATCATGAAGGGTGGTCACCTTCTGGACACACAATCTGTCAGTAAAAGTGAGCCAGGTTCTGAATGCCTCTGAATGCCAAATGGAAGATTTAGTATTTGATCCTGGAGGTGATAGGGAATCATTGGCATTTACTGAGGGGGAGGAGGCAACATGGTCAGTCCTGGACTCTGTGAGATTTGGAATTTTAGGATTACATTTAATAGATGAATGGGTCCATGAACTGGTGTGGGGAGAAAAGTGAGACAGGGAGAACAAGTAGTATGCTATTATAATAGTATAAGTATGAGATAATGAGTCTCTATATCAGGATGGTAACTATGTCAAAGTATAGAAGAAGGGCAAATATGAGACATTACAAAAGCAAAACTGACAGGTTTTTGACATTAGATTGCAAATTATCTTTATTGTCATCCCTGCTTTCTGTACTCTTCAATATACTGCTCCTTCCCTGCTGCCTATAAGCACGCCCATGCCTTTCCTAAAAAAGAGTTTTGACTTAGGGGACCAGTGCCACAGAGCTGGATGGTAACCAGTCCTAACCCAGATGACCCTGAAAGCCTCAGCATCTGCAGTTCAGCTAAAATAGCAGCTTCTAAAGGCTAACAATATTCACACATATTCTGGTGACCCTCTTTCCCATAATCTCCTTGGCTACTTTCAGTAGATTTTGGGTAGAGTTGTGGGTTCTATTGAAGGAATTGCCTGAAGTGTGGAATCCTTCATGTTCAAGAGTTGGTAGCCCTTGATAATATAGGCCAATAGGCTGTAACATATGGGGCTACTTGCCAAAGGATAAACTGGACACAGTTTGAATAATACAAGTACTGGAGATACTGGGGACTGATGACAGAGAAACCCAAATTATGGCCTTCCTGGAATTAGCCTTCATATTGGCCCTGAGCTTCTATATCGCCAAATCACTTTCCTCCCCTTCATTTTTAAACCCAGGTTAGAGTATTAAAGCCTCTGTGTCTTAGGGGTTGGCCATGAGGTGTGTGCTATCTGGAATGCCAGTTGACCTCCTTTACTAGTTTCGCAATATCTCCATGGCATCCTTCTTGGATGAGAGTACATTCCCTCCTGCTATCATCCCTTCAGTCTCCATATTGCTCATCTATTTGGAAGAGTACTTCTCAGATTAAAAACTTGTTCTAGCTGCCACCTGGCCTTCTTGTTGCTACATTAGCAGATTTCCAGGGTCTTGCTGTCATCAGCACCATCCAGAATTACCCTGGGAGGGAGGTGCAGGGGCAGCAGTCACTTCAAAGGGAGAGGGGTCATAGGAGAGGAAGTCAGGAAAGCCAGAGTTAGTATAAAGAGCCCATTATAGCTGTGCTCAGCCAATGAGGCCCTGCCCACTAGAGTTATTGGGAGCCATGAGTCCCCTGAGCAATAACGTACTTCCTGCCATGTAGAACTACTCTTGTCTACCCTGTATCCTTGATGACCACTTGGTTTTTATGCTGGGAAATTCTGCCAGTGTACTGACCTGTTTCCTGGTTCTAGACATCCTCTGTTGGTCATTGCCTGATCTTGGTGTCCTTTTATTACTGGGTATTCTTTTTGGCATTTATGTAATGACCCTGGCAACCTTGAGCCACTATCACCAACTAGTAGGCACCTTAACATTTGGAATTCTTGTGGTGGTATCATGAGTTTTGTGCTCAAGCACCTTTTCCCATGTGAAAATGGCAGTTGAAACTGAGGTACATTTTTGGCTGTGGGTATCACCATTCGGGCAGGTTCTCTGCTGGGGGCTTTTTTGTCATATATCTCCCAGTAAGTATCTATCAGGTCTTTCACCAGGTCCAGGACTACACAGATATGTGCAGTCTCTGATGAGCCCATAGGGTTTTTTTGGTTTGCTTGTTTTGTTTCTGGTGGAACTACTGAAGCAACATGTACCATATTCACTTTGATGCTTTAAGCTTTGTCCCATACAATTTTTATCTATCTCTCAGGAATGGACCAGGGGCACAGAAACTCCCCTTCCCAACCAAAAAAATTCCAGGCCTTGAGAGTAAAAGCTGAGCATCAAAAAAAGTTTCTGATGCTGTTTCCCTTGGGAAAGGGTTTCCCCCTTGGCCCTCTTGGAGTCAGTCATATTCTTTGCGTCTGGTTTTTGTGATACTATTTTGTCCTGATTCTCTTTCTATCTGTCTAACAGCTCCTTCTCAGCTTCCTTTGGTGAATGCCCATCCATGTCATGATGATTAAACATGGGTGAATCCCAAGGCTCAAGCCTGGCTTTTCCTTTTTTCTCTCTCTCTACTGTCCCAACTGGTGATCTCATCAGCTCCCATGGGTTCAATTATTATCCCTGCAGATGATTCCCAGATCTCTATATATCTAACCCTAGTCTCTCTCCTTAACTGCTGTCATTACTTTCTGACAGTCTCTTGGACAGATGCCTGTAGGCATCTTAAATTCAAACTGTCTAAAATAGAATTCATTATCTTTGTCTTCAAATCCTCTGCATTTCCAAATCTCCCTGGCAAGGACACCATCTTTATCCTATTTACCCAGGCTTATAGTTTTGGTGTCATCTTTGTTTCTGTTGCTAAATCTAGGAAGAAATACAGAAAATATCCCTGCCATCCCCTTTTCTCCCATCAGGGTCCTCTAAATTGAGCTAGAAAACACATCAGACCAAATTCTGGTGGGGAAATCTAAGAAAAAGTCATAGTGATTCACTTCTTCAGCTCAGGTTCACATACTTTTTTGTTTTTTTTGTTTATTTGTTTTTTTTTTTTTTTCCTGAGACAATTGGGGTTAAGTGACTTGCCCAGGGTCACATAGCTAGGAAGTGTTAAGTGTCTGAGGCCAGATTTGAACTTAGGTCCTCCTGACTTCAGGGCTGGTACTTTATCCACTGCACCAACTAGCTACCCCACTTATGGTATTTTTTATGGTGACAGGAACACTCAAGATACAGACCCAGAAGAAGGGAATGACCCCCATCCCTTGGGGTATCCTTTTTTACTAGATTGATTAAGCCTAATTGCAGATGCCTCTTTTGTAGTGGGTAGATGAAAAAAATATTTACTTAGCCCTTACTATGTAGAAAAAGTAACATACTGAACACTGGGGATACAAGGAGAAGAGACAGGCCCACCTCTCAAGAAGCTCAGATTCTAATAAAAGGGAACAACACCTATCATAGTTTTCATTTGCAAATCAGATTTAAAGGTCCAGTATTATTCCAAAAGGTGTAAAAGCAAGGGTAATGGTAATGCATCTTCTTTAATATAATTTCCATTAGTACAATCTTTCAATTTCTGGTGTCATTTGATGATGTTGAACTATGTACTTTGGCACAGAGAAATTTCTCAGGTCTTCAGGTCTTCTGCTGGAGGGGGGGGGGGGGAGGAAGAGAAGCAGCTATAGAAATAACTACCAGGATACATCTTCCTAAGGGTTACTTCCCTGGAAAATGGCAGTGAGGGTCAGACAAGAAGAAACAGGGCCAGAAACAAGGTATGCTCCTCCTCTACAGGAGTTGCTATCCTGGATGGCAATTGTGGTAGACAGGCTGGAAGCCAACCCAATGCTATGGGTAGGAGGAGAGATGCTGCTTTTTCTGCTGGATGAAATTTAATTAAAATGGTTCCTCACAGGCATAGGTTAGTTAAAGGAGAAAAAAATATCATGGTTGGGAATGGAAATCTTACCTTCTGTCCTTAGAGTCTCAACCTGTTTGTGAGGGGTGTTTGACAACTGAGGAGAGTGGGAGAGCAGAATATTTAATGTGATATATCCATTTGATTAGAAGCCCCTTGTGTGCTATTCAGTTTGTTAGAGGGATCCTCTCATATTTTTCAATTCATTAAAAAGAGCAATTCTGAGGTAGTATATTACAAAGGATGAACATCTATTGATTAGCATTTGGAGACTGGTATTAGGTGAACAATTACTTTTCAATAACGGTAGAACAAATTATATTGATATTTCAGGGAGCTTCAGACACTAGAAGCCATCCTTATGCTCTGGCCATCCTTAGACACTTGCCAAAGGGTTAGTTGGGGACCTGTTTACAGAGGCCTCTGAAAATATGGGCATACTAGCCTGAGGAGAGAAGCTGTTCCAGAAATTGTTTCAGAGTCTGTTATAGGTTTTGCAAGGCTGGAGGTAGCCTCTTGTAGGATTTACTTGAAGGAGGAAGACTTGTTGATTACTCAGTAAATGGAGGACATTGGGATTTCTAGGAGGGAAATATTTTTCCAAAAATCAAAATATTTAATAAATCTCTGAACCATAAAGAAGTAAATGTTAGTAGCTTCTTATGAACTATATTTGGAATCATCTATATTCTTTGTATAACTCTTGCTTTTTTATTAAAAAAACATATTTTTAAAACTTTTTTTAAAGGAAACTAAAAAAGTATACTTCAATCTTCACTTAAGAGTTTATCAATTCTTTCTCTAGAGCCTTTTTCATCATGTATCCTTTGGAATTTTGTTGGATTATTTTGCCTTACTTAGAGTTACTAAGACTTTCATGGTTGATCATCCTTATAATATAATTAGTTAATGTGTATAATGTTCTTCTGGTTCTTCTCACTTAACTTGACATGAGTTCATATAAGATTTCCCAGCTTTTCCTGAAACCATGTTGCTTGTCATTTTTTATAGCACAATAGTATTCTATCATAATCATTGACCACAATTCAACCACCTATCATTGTATTTATAAATTCATGACTGAGTGGTCTGGTCCCTACATGTTCTTAGGCTTGGTTTCTCATTCCCTTGTTCCTCATCTGAGCCATCATCTGAACTATGTTCCCCACCACTGTGGCCTTGTCTGACCTGATCAATATTATTTTATCAGTGTAATGGTGGACATTAATGTTTTCAGGATATAGGGTGTCTTTCAGATCTGTGCTACCAGATGGGTCATATAAGAGAGGACTTGAGGTGGTCCTAGAGAAGGCTGATGGGGTAGCATAGGGGATGTAGTACTGATTTGAAATCAGGAAGACCTGAATTCAAAGATAGCCTCAGATATTTATTAGCTGTGTGACTTTGGGAAAGTCACTTAACCATTGCTACAGTTTCCTCATCTGTAAAATGGGAAAAATAACACCTATCTCACAGGGTTCTTATGAAGATCAAATGAGATATTTGTAAAACATTTTGCAAATTTTAAGGCATTATATAAATACTATACTGGACTTCTTCCCAGGTGAAAGTTAATTATTCCTCACTAGTCTCGGGCACAGAAATAGAGGGGGGTAAAAAAACACCAGAGGCAGATGACTCCATATCACTCAAGGAAGCCTAGGCTATTTGGTTCATGACATTGATGAGGTCACCATTGATATAACTGTTCAATTCTCTCTTAATACAATGTAAGTCTCTAAGTGCCACCTGCCTTTTACCTGGCCCCTTAGAACTATTATAAGGGGAGATAGTATAGTGAAGTACACAAGCCTCTTCATCTCTTTTACAAGAAAGGAAATAACTTTCACCTTTCTAAGACTCAGCATCATTTGTTGTTAAAAGGAAGGGATTAAGCATTTTATATAGTACCTACTCTATGCCAGAATAAAGGCTTTTTTTTTTTTCTGAGGCAATTGGGGTTAAGTGACTTGCCCAAGGTCACACAGCTAAGATTTGAACTCAGGACTTCCTGACTTCAGGGCTGGTGCTCTACCTAGCTGCCCCATAAAGGCTTTTTTTTATAGTTAACTCACTTGAGCTTCATAACCCTGTGAAGTAGGTGCTATTATCCCTATTTTAAAGCTGAGGAAACTGAAGCAAACAGCATTTTGCCCAGGCTGGATTTGAACTCAGTTCTAACTGACTCCAGGCACAGTGTTCTCTTCACAGTGCTTCTAAGCATCTAACTACATGGGATGTCTCAGATTTGAATCCAAGGGCATCCATTTGGCCTTACCAGAATCAATGGCATAGAGCTCTCCATAAACATCCCTTACAGATACTGACTCCCAAGAACCCTTCCTTGGGAGAGAGTGGTCTGCCTTCCAAAGCTTCTCATGAAACTAAGGTATTTTGACAGACCCATTGTGACCCCTTGTTAATGATAGCCAAACAGGCTATCTGCTATCTAATAGTCCCCTAATATCTATGTGGACTTTAGGCTTGGATGGGACTGAAAATTCGGCTTTGGTACAAGATATGATACAATTTAACTAGAGCTCTCATAAGCTGGTGATCAATTTCCTTATGAACTTCATGTTTCAGAAGCCATACCAAAAGCTCCCTTTAAGAATGTTGTTACTGGTATATGAATATTATGGAATATTATTGTTCTATAAGAAACGGCCAGCAGGATGATTTCAGAGAGGCCTGGAGATACTTGCATGAACTGATGCTGAGTGAAATGAGCAGAACCAGGATTTCATTGTACACGGCAATGACAAGATTGTATGATGATCGATTCTGATGGACATGGCTCTCATTAACAGTGAGATGATTTAGGCCACTTCCAATAATCTTGTGAAGATAACCATCTACACCTAGAGACAGGATTGTGGAAACTGAATATGGATCACAACCTAGCATTTTCACTTTGTTGTTTGCTTGAATTTTTTTTCTTTCTCATTTTTTTCCCTTTTTAATCAGATTCTTCTTGTGCAGCAAAATAATTGTATAAATACACATGCCTATATTGAATTTATATATATATTTTTACCATGTTTAACATATATTGGATTACTTGCCATCTAGGAAAAGGGGTAGAGGGAAGGGAGGGAAATTGGAACACGAGGTTTTGCAAGGGTCAATGGTGAAAAATTATTCTTTTTTTTTTTTTTTGTTTTTTTTTTGCTTTTTTTTTTTGCTGAGGCAATTGAGGTTAAGTGACTTGCCCAGGGTCACACAGCTAGGGAATGTTATGTGTCTGAGACCAGATTTGAACTCAGGTCTTCCTGACTTCAGGGCTGGTGCTCTATCCACTGCTCCACCTAGTTGCCCCGTGAAAAATTATTCTTGCAAATGTTTTGAGAAAAAAAAAAGCTTCGATAAAAAAGTGTTACCTTCTGCTCACCCAGAAAAGCAGTGAATATATCTTTCTCCTAATCTCACTACATGTGTCATATTTACCCAATATATCCCTGATTTTCTATTTAATTTCACAATAAAGGTTGGACATAGAGCATAGTGAGAGACTTAGATCCAGTCAACCAAATCTCTTTTAGGAATTTTACCTTAGGGGCAGCTAGGTGGCGCAGTTGATAGAGCATCAGCCCTGAAGTCAGGAGGACCTGAGTTCAAATCTGGTCTCAGACACAGCTGTGTGACCGTGGGCAAGTCACTTAACCCCAATTGCCTCAGCAAAAAAAAAAAAAAAAAAAGGAATTTTACCTTCTCCCTTAAATATATTACACTCCATCTCTCCTTACTAGTGAACTAGCTTCAAAGCCACACTAAATTCCACACTAAAAGGAACAAAAAACAGTTCCTGACTACTCCTTGCAGATGGACTTTGCAAAACTTAAGTTTTCTGTAAAATCCCCAGTGCAATGGAACTATTTTGTGGAGAGGATTTTTGAATTATTTCCATCAGACCACATTCTCCACAGCCATTGCTTTCATGCTTTACCGTGTTTCTCTGAATTAATATTAATCATTGTTTAAGAATACTTTATTACATTTGTATATCATGATTTGTTTAGTCCCAGTCAATGCCGATCTGCTTTGCTTCCAGCTGTCTATTTTTGCTACCACGAAAAGAGCTATGAATAGTTGGTCTATATGGAACCTTTGTTCCTGCTTTGATCTCCTTAAGATTTATGTATTCCAGCAGAGAGATCTCTAAGCTTTCATTTTCTCCATATACTTCCATCTCCAAAGCTCAAGTCCCAAATGCCAACAATCTGGTCTTGGCACTGATAAGACAAGGGCAGTCTGACTTGCAGCTCACTCAGTTGACCACAGGCAAGGTGTGACTTAAAAAGCACTGGAAAGGCACCATGTGTCTCCCAACATCTCCCCTACCAGTTTCCTCTCCCCTCTTCCAGGCTTTTCACCATGAAAATCATTATTTTGAGCCACTTAAGATGAAGATATAGTTTATAGAAAGTCTGTTAAAATGTTGGGAGAGGAAGAAATATATCTGGAGGGCAGGAATCAGGGAGGTTCTTATCCCTCTTGCACTGACATAGATTTTTGTATGTTCCATTATCTGCTTGACACAGAAGACAGAGCTTGATCCTAAATATGGCAATGCCACCTTTTTATGGAAATAACTTTCACATTTTATTTTATCCTGACAATTTTGTGATATTAGCAGGGCAGGTATTTCATATTCCCATTTTACAAGTAAGGAAACAGGCTTAGTGTAATTTAAGTGGCCTGTCCCAAATCACAAAAATAATTGTGGAAGAACCAGGACTCAAACCCAGTTCTTTATAATATTAAACAATTCAACCAAGCTTCTAATGCATAGAATGAGGAGATCAAGAATCTGGAAGTTTCCACAGGAAGATCATGTTATCAGAAAGGGCCATGGAAATATGAGAGTGCTAAGATACAGAAGATGTATAGAAGAGGGAGGAAAATGAGGGTGAGGGTTTTTTTTTTTTGGGTATCAGGAGGAGGAGGGTTGAGACAACTGAAGATGAAAGGGAAAAAAAGGTTTGAAAACTACTTATTTCACAAATTTATTCGGGGCTGGAGTAGGCCCTAAAGAGAACTTAGCAGGGAGAGCAAGCTGGACGGGGGAAGATTTTTTTAATTTTAATTTTTTACTTTTGCTGAAGCAATTAGGGTTAAGTGACTTGCCCAGGGCCACAGAGCTAGGAAGTGTTAAGTCTCTTGAGGCCAGATTTGAAGTAGATCCTCCTGACTCCAGGGCTAGTGCTCTATCCACTGTACCAACTAGCTGCCCTGGAAAGATATTTGGAAGCAGTGATCTTTCAAGTGAATCTTAAGTCACACCAACATTTCTGAATTTTTTTTTTGTTTCCATCCCCACCCCTCACCCCCTTCACTGGTTGTTCCATTTATTGCTTGAGAGATGAAAAGATGAAATTAAACCAACTGAGCTCTTCCCTTCACAGCCTTCAGGAATCTGGCAATCAACATCTGGCCACCAGGGGGCTCTCTGGGTCCTAAATTTGTTCCTAGATGGGTCCTATTGTCAATATTTTGATGATTATTCAGGTGATTGTGTTCCTCTTACTCTCTACTCTCAGAATAAGGAATGCATTTTTGGATCAGGTTAAAAAAATCTTAGCTAAGAATTCTTTAATTTGTAAGATTTAAAAGTAAACTATATCATGATTTCAGAAAACTTAGTAATTCTACTTACTCTTAGAAAACTCACCTTTACTTTCTCCAATTGATCACTTTCTCCACTCTTCCCATTTATCAGTACATATGTCTTCTCAGATATTGACCTATGCTTTTGAGTGTTTTTATGCCAATGTGTGTATATGCATTTGCACAGCAGACACTCATCTTTTAAGCTTCCTTCAAATTAGTGACTCGCTAAGTGAATACAATATGAAATGTTGGTGGCACTATTTTCTTGAGGGTTACTGTGCTCATAGCTTTTGTTGGACTGTTCTTTCCTTCCTGTAATGTCCTATTCTCGGGCAGAGTCTTAGAAACGAGTTTAATTCAGGTATTTTGTCCTTGAGAAGTGGGATTTTTCTGTGGTCTTTTATAATTTTTATGAAGCTAAAGCAATGCAAAGGCTCATTTTCAACTAAAAAAAGGACTGGAGGTTAGATAAGAATTATCCTTAAGTAATTGTTCATCTCGCCTAAAGTCTGAGCCATAAACTTTTGAGGTCCTATTAATATTCTTTAATCTACTGCTGAAAGAAGACAAACAATATAGGGGAATCAGTCTAGTTAAGGATTATATTTGACAAAAAGTCTTCAGAAAAATAAAAATCCATAAGATTTTTGGGCCTAAATTGCTGTCGTTAGATCTCATCCTGTATTTGTTTACTTGATAAGCATTTCTCCATTTGGGTCAATAAAAAAAAAATTAAATATTTAAAAAGAAATTTTTTGAAATTAAATAAAAAATTCAATTTAAAAGAGGAAATCCCAAGGATGGAGTCCTACAGCAAATTCATGGGAAGCTTCTGGATTGTGCTTTTCCTTTCTCCCTTCCTCTCTCTCTCTCACTCTCTCTGTCTCTGTCTCTGTCTCAGCATATAATTGTTTTATAGCATTTTGTAAGCCTTCAAATTACTTAAAAATGGGACTCATTGTTATGTGCAAATAATTGTGTGTATCAAGGTTGTTTTAATTTGAATTTCCCTGGTTATTAGTGATCTTGATAAAATTTTCAGGTATATATTTTTTTTCCTTGTGCCGCAATTAGGGTTAAATGACATAGGATCACATAGCTAAGAAATATCAAATGTTTGAAGCTGGATTTGAACTCAGGTCTTCCTGACTCCAAGGCAGGTACTCTATCCACTCTGCCATCTAGCTGCCCTTCAGGTAGTTTTTTATAGTTTGTATTTTCCTATCAAGAAAACACAGCAGGAAGAGATAAATTCCATCTGAAATAACTACAGTAGTATAAAATACTTGTGAGTCTGTCAAGTCACACACAGAAACTATATGAACACAGTTACAAAACACTCTTCACATATTGTTCATGGGCCAACAGAGCCAATAAAATAAATTTACTTTAATAAAATGAAACTCTCTAAGAATTACTTTATAGGCTAGAAAATAATAAAATTCATTTGAAGGCTAGTTTGCATTTTCCTTTTAGGATAGTTTGTATTTTCATTTTGAAAACTATTTCTAGCTTTTGACCCCTGGTCCAATGAGGAATTGGTCCTGATCTTATATATTTGTGTTGATTCCATATAGTTATCAACTGTTAAGACTTTTGTCAGAGATAATTGAGAATTTTTTTTGGATTAGTTCTCTTTTCTTCTGGTCCTAGAAGTAGAGATTTTATTGGTGCAAAAGCTTTTAAATTTTACATAAGATCTATTTTTTTCTTTTATGATCATTTATATCCTATATCTCATTACCATTTTTCCCTATTCATAGTTGTGATTTTCAGATATGAGCTACCATTCTCACTTGTTTTATATGACTTTTTTATAGTTTCCCCATTTGAAATTTACTATATTCGATGGTCCTGCCTAAAGTGTCCCTACCACTTTTCTGCCTGTGATTATATAATCTTGCAATTTATACAGTCAACAAGCAACATTAAATACTTACTATGTGTTAGGCACCTGAGTATCTCATTACCTGAAAGACCCTAGAGATTTTTCTGGACATTCCCTTCCATGGCAAAAGAGTAAACACTAGTTTCATGGTGACTTGGTTTTTAATATCCTTTGATATGAAACATAGCCAAGAGTTTCTGCAGGTCTACATAATATTTTCTGTTTGTCTAGGAATTCTAATAACTTAAGTTTAGTAAGTTTGATTATTAAATCATTTAGTATTAATTACTATACTGTTCCAGTTTGGTGTGGAATAGTTTGGAGTCCCAGTTCAATCCCCAGTTTTCATGAGGTTTTGTGCTGTACTTGGAATTTACAAAACAAAGTTTGTGGATAATCATTTCTATGTTTCTTCAGGGCTTCTGTCAGGAAGCTATGGGATAATGCATAAGTGTCAAATGCCAGGCCCACAACTCTTTCAAATGTGTTGGAACCAGATTAAAATGCATTTGAAAAATATTTAACAAAATAAAAATACAATAAAACATTGCTTGGATGTTTCAGTTAATTCTTTGTGACCTCATTTCGGATTTTCTTGGCAGAGATACTCTAGCAGTTTTCCATTTCCTTCAACTCATTTTACAGATGAGGAACTGAAGCAAACAGGGTTAAATTGTCTGAGGTCAGATTTGAACTCGGAACTACTGTGATACCTGGCTGCCCTCAGTAAAACACATTTACAGATTAAGTCATCATGTGCCCAGCAGGTATCCTTATGGAGTAATGGCTCCTGTTTCTAAGTTTAATGTCATTATAGTGAACCCTGGGGTTTGGTGCTGCCTCTGACACATATAAGCTATGTGGCCCGCAATGAAATTGCTTAACCTTTCTATGCTTTAGGAAAAGAGGAGTCAAACTCTTCTATAAGAATGAACTTATAGATCTAGTGATGTTTCCCTATAAGATGTAAGATGTTGACTTGGACCTACTTTGTTAGCCTACTTTCTGACTTTCTCAATGATTCTTGAATAAAGTGTCCCTTTTCTTAGGAGTTTTTGTTCTTGTGTTTATTAGCACTAGAAAATCATGTTCTGATCTATTCCACTGACCTAATTTTTTTAATCTATCATCAGATCCCTTTTTGATAAATATTGCTTTATAATATAGAGTCCAATATAATCAAACTTCTTTATATATCTCGACACTCGACTTATTTATTCCTCCAAATTGTATCATATTTAATTCTATAAAGCACCTCTTTTGCTATTATTAGTTTAGCATGCAATCTGAATAAACTAGTATTATTTAAAAAAAAACCTAAATTGATAGTACATAGCTGTGAATACAATTTTTGTGTAAAAATTGTTTTATAGGAGCTTGTGTTTTGGCTTACCAGATGTATAAAGCTGCATCTTGTCATATTAAATGAAGTTTCTGCTATCTCTTCCTTCTGGATTTTGCTAAAATTCAGAGAAGTTGAAGGTTTTTATGTTTTTTATATCCTATAAATACTTTACTGATTCTATTAATCTGTGTGTCCTTTGTATTGTTAGCCTTGATTACTATATGTATCTATCCATGTACATATCTCTACATACTACTTGTGCTAGCATTTTTCTTTATTTGTATATAGCTGGGTGTGTGCACTTGGGTACATGTGAGCAAATCCTTTGTGTAAGCATCTGAATATCTTTGTAAAAATATTTTATTTAAGCCCATTTCCATTTGTTTTCTGGATAGGTGTTTAGCTGTATGAGAATTATGAAAAGGCTCGGGCTGATGTGTATATGTGTTACCTATGTAAACATTTCCTTAGTTGACCTTTGCCTATTGCCAGTGGCCTTTTCTGATTATGCCTATTTTTATATGTCATTAAAAATTTATGTTTGGGGGCATCACTTAGCAAATTCTCTATTCAGTGAGGATTGAGGGAGTCAATGTACATTGGTTCAAAAACAATTTTTGAATTAATTTAGGGTTCAATAAGATTATGCTAGAAATCAATTACAAAAGTTATCAGAACACAGGTTTTAGATGTTTTAAAAGTTATTTCGGGTTCTAACATCCTATGCTTTTTGTGATTATTAACCTCTTTGAATTAGGCAATTACTCTTGTTCATTAGGGCCAGTGATTGGGAATTGACTATGGCTGTAATAGAGTTGTGTTTGTTTTTAAATCACATTAGCTGGACAAGAGTAAAGCTTCAGTCTTCACAAATTCCCAGACTCTGTAATATTGATACCACTTAGTTCTTCCTACACAAAGATGATGCTACTGTGACCCTGCCTTCAGTAAATTACATATGCTTTGAGGAGTAATTTCTTCTTGTTAATGGGGAAGGGTTTGTGATGATCCATCCACACTCTCTTATCCCTTTGTCAATCAATCAATCAATCAATAAGCATTTATTAAGCACCTACTATTTGCGAGGCACTGTACTAAGTACTAGGGATACAAATACAAAAGTGAGATAGTCCTTGCACACAAGGAGCTTACATTCAGGCTGTGGATCAATGATACAAAATTCTGAAGGCAGGGGCACAGTGTGTAACATTGTTTCAAGTCACCTAAGGATTAAACCTACAACCTTATTGTTGTATCCTGTTGCAACCAGTTAAATTAACTAGCCTAAATAGCATCACTTAAAAGTATTTGAATTGGTTTAGTAATTCAGGATTTATTACAATTTGTAAACAAATGTAGACCTTTTAATTATCAGCTCACAGAGCCCTTAAACTTTATTGTGTCCATTTGTCATTTTTTTTTTAAATGGTGACCCATCTTCCCTCTTTATTCCTTTGATTACTTTGTTTAGGGCTGTAGATTTCTAATGGAATCCAGTAGAACTTTGGAAAATTTGATTGTTGTGATTCAAGAATAATTCAGGCAAAGACACATGTACAAAAGTTATCAGAGATATGTGGAAAGTGTGCATGCAGCCTGTATGAAGGACAGCTCTTCATAAATTTTCCCATTATTCTTATTCAGATTAATTCTATATTTTAGGACCTGGTGTTTCTAAAATTCTAAACTCAGTTATATTGCTAAGATTTCTACTATGAGATTTGGATTTTAGCTTTGCCATTTTACTATCATGCTTTTATGGCTTGTCTCCCAAACTAGATTATATGCTGCTAGGGGGTAAGGAGCATGTCATTTTTGGGGTGATTCCCTTAAGGCATAATACTGTGCATATAGTAGATGAACAATAAATACTTGTTAATGGATGCAATCTCTGAGGGATCAGAGATCTAAGTTCTAACAAAGATTATTAAACTGAAGTAGAGAGAAAACTGGGCCTCATTGTTGACAATGCTGAGACTAGAACCCAGAGTTGCATGCACCAACTCCTTGCGGGGCTCAGCATCAGCAATTTTTAAAAAGGGGAAGTGTTTTGATTGAGTTTGGGCAGAAATGATTATACTCCATTTTTTCCAACTCTTAGAAGTTAAACATTCTAACAAAGAGAGATCTATCATAAAACTGTGTTCCCAAGAAAATTATTATTATTTGGGCTTCCAAACCTTCAGCTAATGTGGTGGAAATAGAACTGCAAAGGAATTGTTAGTGAAAATTCCATTCTGATTGTAACTCATGGGTCTGCAATGCTGGGTCTGTGTCAGAACTAGATTCCAGAACCCCTTTTGCTTAAATGCTAACAAAAAATCTTTCAAATGAACTAATACCTACAAATCTTCTGGAAAGCCTTGTCTTCCACCAGTCTCTACACCCTGGAAAAACATCACCTACCTGCCCCATTCTTTCCTGCTTCTTCATTGCTGTTTAAAAAAAAAAAAAAAAAAAAAAAAAAAAGCCTTCTCTGAGTAAAAGAGTGGCCAGATTTCCTTTTTCCTGTCAGAAGTTCCTTTCCATGCACACACATTATGTCTGGATTTTCTCCTTCATATTTTCTTACAGACTCAGAGTGCATAAGAGGAAGGAGAGGCTGGAAGAATACGAAGCCTTTTGCAGAATATAACTAGAGCTGTGAATTTTATTTGAACCTCAGTGTTTATATATAAAGGCTGATGGTGGGGAGGGAAGGTAGAAAGGAGCTATTAGTAATAGTCAGCCAGACTCTCCAGGAACTTTGATGGGGCTTAAGGAGCCATAAAAAGGGAAACATCTACCATAGGTAGCTTGACAAATGATTAGAGATCCAATGCTATTTCTTGTATGTTAATGATGTGATCTGAGAGTCCCATCCCCATCCTTAGCATGGGTCCATGTCAAATTTATGTACATGGATAAGCTACAAGGTCAGTGTTGTTATGAATTATCAACAGGCCAAGGTCTCCATCACTAAGCAATTCCTATTTGGGAGGAGGAGAATTTCCCATGGGACTTTATAGTGGAATGTTAGGATTTACTCGAATATTTCCAGTTCTGGTCCCAGATATCATGGTACTCCCTACATTGGGTATCCCTATTATTCCACTGGTATGGTCTTTGGTATGACACTTCATATGGTTGATCATAAGCATGACGATTTGTTTCTGACTCTGTTTCTATCTCTATTTCTGTTCCTATAGCATGTTGTGTCTGAATCTCAATCTCAGTCTCAGTCTCGGTTTCTGGTTCTAGATCAAACTCAAGTTCTGGCCCCAGATCCAGCTCGGCCTCGAAGTCCGTGTCCATCTCTGTCTCTAGTTCCACTCTTTCATTCAGGTCTTTCATATCCTGCTGTATATTTGGTTGATAGAGCGGTATGGGAATTTTCTCTTTCTTTGTTGATGATGAGCTTTCTCTACTCTGTTCAGAATGGCTCGACTTCCCCTTTAAGTTTTCAGGGTGAAATGCAAACAATTACTTGGATTATAGTTTTCAAATACATCCAACTTATTAGCTTAAGCAATACACTTAAAAAAATACATAATAATTTGTTTGTTTGGTTTGTTTTGGATATTCCCTACAAAAGTAAAACAGTGTTTTTCTTGCAAAGGACAATGTATTTTACCTTAGTTAGTTCATCACCCTTACTGCTAGTTATAGACATCTGGTTGATTGATCTTCCCATGTATAAGTCTCACTTAGCTCCCTATCCAGTTTAGACCTGGTAATTTGCCATATGACCAATAATGCTTTTGCTGATATTTTAGAATCCATCCTAACTCTTGTCTTTGCCAATTCCAAACTGTGGTAATCTTCTATTTTTTCTGCTCTAGCTCCCAACTGGTCAAACATTTCTAGGGTAAAAAAAAGTGATGAATCTAGACTGACTGAGTTACAGTTTGGTAACTGCTCTAATGACATTTGGGCTATAACTGCTTCTCAGAAATCCTTTATCCACTCCTTCCGGGGGTGGAGCCATGGTGGCGGAGATCAGACAGGATTCTCTGTAACCTCCTCTAACCTTCCCTCAAACCAACAACATATGAAGCCTCTAGACTGATTTTGAAGCAAAAAAATCCACAATATCTGGAGGACAACACAATTCTAGAAGAAGATACTCTGAAAGAACTTCAAAACAGGTCTGTTTTAATTGGGCAGGGGGGTGGTCTGCTGAACCCAGACTGCAGCACAGGGAGACCAGGGCAGGGAGCTGGAGCAGGGAGCTGGAACAGGAGTTGGAACAGGAGTGGGAGCGTTGTGCTTTTCACACACCTGGGAGTCTCCTGGGGGCCTCTTGGGCCAATCTGTCCTGATTGTGGGCAGGTGGTTTGGAGGGTCTGCCTTTTGTGGGGGATAGATTGTGAACCACTGAACCCCTGATGAGCATCAGACCTACCTGCCATTACACAATACCCTAGGGTGATCAATCAATCAGCAGGACTGATCAGCACCAGAAATAATTCAATCAGCAGAACTGCCCAGTACCTGAAATAATTCAATCAGCAGAACTGCCCCAGGGTGAACTAAAGCAGAACTGCCCAACACCTGACATAATTCAATCAGCAGAACTGCCCAGTTCCTGAAATAACTCAATCAGCAGAACTGCCCCAGGGCAAATTAAAGCAGCTGTCCCACCTTTGCCTTAAACAGACCTCACACCTTTAAAAAAAAAATGAATAAAAAAAACAAAAAGAGCTCTCACCATAGACAACTTTTATGGAGAGAGGGAAGAACAGACCTCAAATCCTGAGGCCCCTAAAGGTAAAGCAACTCCAGAAAAAGCCCCAAAGAGAGACATAAACTGGTCTCCATGTCACAAGGCTTTCTTTGAAGATTGCATAAAAAATCTTAAAAGAGAGTTAGAAGAAACATGGGGAAACGAAATGAGATCACTGCAAAATAAAATAGAAAAAATGGAAAAAGAATGCAATGAACAAAAAAATGTAATTGGTCAATTGCAAAAGGAACTAAAAACAGTAACTGAAGAAAATAAGACATTAAAAATTAGAATCGAACAATTGGAAATGAATGACTCATCAAGACTTCAAGAATCAGTCAAACAAAAACAAAAAAATGGAAAGATAGAGAAAAACATGAAATATCTCCTAGGAAAAACAACTGACCTGGAAAATAGATCTAGGAGAGACAATCTAAGGATTATAGGGCTTCCTGAAAGCCATGATGAAAAAAAGAACCTAGACACTATCTTCCAGGAAATCATAAAAGAAAACTGCCCTGATATTTTAGACCCAGAAGGCAAAATACTCCTTGAAACAATCCACCGATCACCTCCTGAAAGAAACCCCAAAATTAAGTCCCCCAGAAATATCGTGGCTAAATTCCAGAACTATCATACCAAGGAAAAGATATTACGAGAAGCCAGAAGGAAACAATTTAAATATTGGGGAGCCACAATTAAGATCACACAGGACCTAGCAGCTTCTACTTTGAAGAATCAAAAGGCCTGGAATCAGATATTCCAAAGGGCAAAGGAACTTGGATTACAGCCAAGAATAAGTTACCCAGCTAGAATGAGCATTATCTTCCAGGGAAGAAGATGGTCATTCAATGATGTAGGAGAATTTCACCTATTTATACTGAAAAGACCAGAACTGAACAAAAAATTTGATCTACAAACACAGAACACAAGAGAAACATAAAAAGGTAACAAGAAAAAACAAAAAAACTCTTGAGAACTATATTTATGTTATACTTATAGAATGAGGGTGGAATTTATGACTCTATTATTACATTATGATTATGATATGATTACTGTGATTTTATGATTATTATGATATGATTATTGTGATTTTATGATTATTATGATATGATAAACTGAAAAAGAAATTAGAGGTAGAAAAGGGATAACACTGGAAGAAGAGGAAAAGGAGGTAAAATAAGGGAAATTATATCACATGTAGAGGCAAAGAAAACCTATAATGATTGAGGGGGAAAAAAGGGAGGGGAATGAGAATTGGGTTAATCTCCATCTCATCAGATTTGGCTCTGAGGGAATAATAGACGTACTTATAAGGAAACAGGAGGGAAAGGGGGAAAAAAGGGGTGAATGGGGCTCTAAAGGGGAGGATTGTTTGAGGGAAGTGGTTATCAAAAGCAAAACAGTAGGGAGGAGGGAAAGGGGATAAGAAAGAGAAAAGCATAAGTTAGGGTAAATAAGATGGCAGGAAATACAGAATTAGTTATTTTAACTGTGAATGTGAATGGAATGAACTCTCCCTTAAAGCAGAAGCAGATAGCAGACTGGATTAAAAACCAGAATCCAACAATATGTTACAAGAAACACATCTAAAACATAGAGATACATACAGGGTGAAGGTAAAAGGCTGGAGCAGAATCTATTATGCTTCAGGTGAACAAAAAAAAAGCAGGGGTAGCAATCCTGATCTCAGACCAAGTAAAAGCAAAGATAGACTTAATTAAAAGAGACAAAGAAGGAAATTATATCCTCCTAAAGGGTACCATAGATAATGAAGCAATATCAATACTAAACATATATGCACCAAGTGGTATAGCATGGAAATTCCTAGAGGAAAAGTTCAGAAAGATGCAAGAAGAAATGGACAGCAAAACTATAATAGTGGGGGATCTCAACCTCCCTCTCTCAGAACTTGATATATCAAACCACAAAATAAATAAGAAAGAAGTTAAGGAGGTAAACAAAATGTTAGAAAAGTTAGGTATGATAGATCTTTGGAGGAAATTAAATGGAGACAGAAAGGAGTTTACTTTTTTCTCAGCAGTCCATGGAACTTATACAAAAATTGACCATGTGTTAGGACACAAAAACCTCAAAATCAAATGCAGGAAGGCAGAAATAATAAATGTATTTTTTTCAGATCATGACAGAATAAAAATCACATGCAATATAAGGCCAGGAGAAAATAGACCAAAAAGCAAATTGGAAACTAAATAATTTTATCCTAAAGAATGAATGGGTGAAACAGCAAATCATAAAAAATCAGTAATTTCATCCAAGAGAATGACAATAATGAGACAACATACCAAAATTTGTGGGATACAGCCAAAGCGGTAATAAGGGGAAATTTTTTATCTCTAGATGCTTATTTGCATAAAATAGAGAAAGAGAAAATCAATGAATTGGTCTTGCAACTAAAAAAGCTAGAGAAAAAACAAATTAAAAACCCCCAATCAAATACCAAACTTGAAATCCTAAAAATAAAAGGAGAGATTAGTAAAACTGAAAGTAAAAAAACTATTGAATTAATAAATAAAAATAAAAGTTGGTTTTATGAAAAAACCAACAAAATAGATAAACCTCTAGTTAATTTAATTAGAAAAAGGAAAGAGGAAAATAAAATTGTTAGTCTCAAAAATGAAAAGGGAGAACTTTCCACCAATGAAGAGGAAATTAGAGCAATAATCAGGAGTTACTTTGCTCAACTTTATGCCAATAAATTTGATAACCTAAGTGAAATGGAGGAATATCTACAAAAATATAGATTGCCCAGATTAACAGAAGAGGAAATAAATTACTTAAATAGTCCCATTTTAGAAAAAGAAATAGAACAAGTCATTAATCAATTCCCTAAGAAAAAAATCCCCAGGACCAGATGGATTTACATGTGAATTCTACCAAACATTTAAAGAACAATTAACTCCAATATTATATAAACTATTCGAAAAAATAGGGAATGAAGGACTCCTACCAAACTCCTTTTATGATACAGACATGGTACTGACACCTAAACCAGATAAAACAAAAACAGAGAAAGAAAATTATAGACCAATCTCCTTAATGAATATTGATGCAAAAATCTTAAATAAAATATTAGCAAAGAGATTACAGAAAATCATTCCCAGAATAATACACCATGACCAAGTAGGATTTATACCAGGAATGCAGGGATGATTCAATATTAGGAAAACTATTAACATAATTGACTATATTAATAACCAAATTAACAAAAAACATATGATAATCTCAATAGATGCAGAAAAAGTATTTGATAAAATCCAACATCCATTCCTATTAAAAATATTAGAGAGTATAGGAATTAATGGACTTTTCCTTAAAATAGTCGGTAGCATCTATTTAAAACCATCGGCTAGCATCATATTTTTTTTTAAATTTAATTTTTTTATTTTATTTGCATAACATATGTGTGGGTAATTCTTCAACAATAACCCTTACGTAGCTTTCTGTTACAAATTTTTCCCCCAACTCCCCACCCCTCCCCTAGATGGCAGGATATCCACTACATGTTAATTATGTTAAAATATTGGCAAATCGAATATATGTATACATATTTCCAAACTTGTCATTGTTGTGCAAGAAAAATCTTGTCTACACAAACGATATATCAGATAAAGGAAACACAATGTAAGCAAACATCAATCAAGGAGTATGAGAATGTCATGTTGTGGTCCACATTTCACATCCCTCTCTCTGGGTGTATATGGCTTTCTTCAGTCAACAATTGGAGGTGGTTTGAAACATTTCATTGTTGAAGAGAGCCATGTCCATCAGAATTGATC